>CANSNZ010000054.1:0-254600 GCA_947646795.1 Beta lomatogona
CTCGCCAAACATGGCTTGGAATGGTTAGATATGACATGCATTTTGTTCAAATTCTTAACTCGTTTTAAATTAAAATTTGAAACGATGGTGTCCTGTTGAAGCTTTATAACACGTGTCATGGTATATACCTTGCTGCTACACCCCCTTGTTATTGTTTGGTATGTAAATATCAACAGGTGGCATAGTCCCCCCCCCCCTTTCTTCCAATATCCCAACTAGAAAGAAGTGCAAATACGTATATCCTCTTGTGATATGTTAGATGTGACAAATGAAAGAGCAAATGTTTTTTTGAGCCATTTTGTCCAGTCCTTCAGTTGATCAATTTGTCTTTTACAAGCTTGATACTCTACCATATATGTGTATTGAAGCCAGGAATGTTTTATGCTTTGCCCCCAAAGTCCTCAGTTATTCAAGCAAAATGCTAATGGTCTCGGGCTTTGATAGATATTATCAAGTAGCAAGGGTAAATACAATTCTTGACTGTCTCCATATCTGCATTTGTTGCTTCTTTAATTTGTATTACCAAGGATCATTTTATGTGTTGTAGTCGATGGGCTCAACTTGTCTCCATCTCCTCCCAATTTGTTACTTTTCCAAAGCCTGCCTCTCTCACCCGCCTCCAAGAAAATTGATAGAATATGAATTGCAAAAAAAAAAGAGACAACCAAACTAGAAGGTTGACTGTTACTGAACAAGACAATGTTGTTAACAAACTTATGACACTTGATTTCTCTTCCAGATGCTTTTCGGGATGAGGATCTGAGAGCTGACAGACAACCGGAGTTCACCCAACTGGATATGGAATTGGCATTTACTCCTTTGGATGAAATGCTGAAGCTAAATGAAGATTTGATCAGGGGAGGTGTGTATGTAAATATTCATAGTAATGTTTCTAAAGGCTGGTATCTCAATATATATAAAGAAATTGATGACAAAGGTGATACCTTCTTGTTGATCAAACTAATAATTCTATTAATTACTGTACACTATTCCATCACTTTATTATATATGACTTGCAGTATCTTCTCTGTCTATCCAGACCATTTTATTGCTCTCACTTGTTACTTTTCTGTCATTTGCACATGCTAAATTCTCAGTTGTAGAGTTCTGAAAGCCATATCTGTTAAGCAATTTGTGTTCATCATATGCAGAAAAAAATTTGCTTTTTTTTTCCCTCTCGAAATGTAGGCAGCTTGATTATGATATTTATGCTTGGTATTTTTTTATTGATACTGCTGTGCTCGTAAACAGGATACAAGTTCCATGTCCTCTTGCTTTATACTTCCTCTGTTTCTTAATAGATGCATCATATTGAGTTTTTACACTATTCAGATATCAACTTTGACCATATATAATTACTAATATGTAAAGATAAATGTCATTATTCTACTTCCTACTGGGTTAGTCTCAATGTATATTTTCAAATATTTTTTTTATAATTTTTAATGATATATAATCGAAGATATTGATGGTCAAAGTTGTGTATCGGCAAGTGTGCACAGTCCATATGATGCATCTATAAAGAAATAGAGGAAGTATCTAATGTGGGTTGTGCTTGAGATGTTTATCTTTAATCTCAATTTCTCTCTTGCTTATGCCTGTCAGACTTTCATGTCCAGATTCTCACACATAGTTTGTAAGTTTTTTTCTTGCAGTTGAAAATATTGTTTTTCCCTCTGTATAATCTAGCATGTATTTTTGTGATATCTTTTCGCAAATGCAAGTTAAGTTGGATGTGGAAAATTTGTACTATATACTTTTTACTTGCTTTGTCGACAACAATCAAAATAATACATTGTTTAATGGCTTTGTCATATGATCTCTGTTTGGAAATTAAAACTTCGTAGAATGTATGAAAGCCATTATTGACTTCAGGTCTTTCGGGAGATTCAAGGTATTGAGCTTCCCAACCCTTTTCCCAGGCTTACGTATGCCGAAGCAATGGATCGATATGGATCAGATAGACCGGATCTTCGTTTTGGTCTTGAGTTAAGAGATGTAAGTTTTTCTGCTCAGATGGAATTCTATAGTTGGTCATCCACAGATATACTCTGGAAGTTACCTGCAAAATTGATCGAGTTTAAAAGTTTCTTTGTGTAGGTCTCTGATATTTTTTCTGGGTCTACATTCAAAGTTTTTGGAGAAGCATTGGCTAATGGGGGTGTGATAAAGGCATTGTGCATACCCGCAGCTGCAAGTGTTTATTCTAACACAGCACTTAAAAAGGGTGATTTATTTAGTGAAGCAATAAAATCTGGGGCTAAAGGTTTACCCTTTCTTAAGGTCACAAGTGATGGTACGTAGGTTTGATTCACTCCCAAGGTTAACTATATCTTCTGATCTAACAGTTTTGTGGTTCTTCAGGGGAGCTTGAAGGGATACCTGCTTTAGCATCAAGTTTGAATCAACAAAATAAAGAAAACCTGTTGAATCTCTGCTCTGCGCGATCTGGTGACCTTATCTTGTTTGCCGTGGGTTTGGAGAAGTCTGTGAACAAAACCCTTGATCGACTAAGGTTACACGTGGCGCATGAATTGGGTATGGTTGATCATGTAAGCCTACACCTCTCTTACTTGTAGTGATTGGGGTTCTCTGTGATATTCAATTTGTATTATTTGCTCACATTGTTCATGTCTCCACCTCAGTCCAAGCATTCAATTCTTTGGGTGACTGATTTCCCGATGTTCGAGTGGAACGACGATGAACAGAGGCTTGAGGTTCGTTGCAGTATCAGATATTAATCCTCTTTTATTGCGCTCAATGAATGATGATGGTCTCCTTTTGTTGTAGTACAGATCGTACTATGGTCATTTGTAATCGTGTACTTTGCTAGTGATCTATTAATTTTGTACTTCATCTTCTACAGTTCTACTTGATAGTTTAGGTAAGCTAGTAAGTTATTTCTCCTGGTGCTTTCTATATTAGTTTTTTAGGTGGTACTTGAATAGCTTTATGTCCTTGTTAATACGATCATTGAACACTCAGTTAGAAGCCTCGAGGTGTAGTTGTATAGGTTGTACTTCGTAAGTCGTAACTGCTCTATGCCCTCCTGGGTTCTAGCTGTTTCCTCTGAAGATCGTGCTTTATTGTGGTATAGTGGTGTTGTCTAAGTAATGCCGAACTTGGGAAGGATATGGAGTTTTTGCCCCAAAGATCAAGTAATAGGTGTGTTATTGGGCTTTAGTCTTATGACTTCTCCTGAGTAATATTCCTATTATCCCATTATAGTGGGTCAGTCACCAGTTGCAGCCTGTTGTCTAGTTTCCTTTTAATCTTTTTCAACAACCAGAAATCTAACATAGAAATTAAAATTTCTCATATTGGCATCTTATTACTTTCATGATGCCACACCATCCCAACAAAAGAATCAGAACTCTTTATACTCTTCAGTTTGAGTACATTAGGCTCTATCTTACAACAATATGCTATTATACTCTGGTAATACCACTGCTGCTAGTCTTATTCTACTGCATGGTTTTTTAGGTGCATAAGTTATGAATAAAATACTTGTTTTGCAGGCTTTGCATCATCCATTCACTGCTCCAAACCCTGAAGACACAGAGGATTTATCCTCTGCTCGAGCTTTGGCATATGATATGGTTTACAATGGAGTAGAGGTACACTTCCTATTTTAATAATTTGTATACTCTCAGGCATCTTTACCATTGATAAGAGAAATTTTTCTTTCCAGATTGGTGGGGGAAGTTTAAGAATATATAAGCGCAAGGTGCAAGAAAAGGTTTTGGAAATTGTGGGCGTCTCACCGGAACAGGTTAATGTCTCCCTATGTATAAAAATAGATTGATTGAACAAGTTAATGTCTCCCTATGTAATTGAAATAAGTTGACTGAACAGGTAAATGTCTCCAAACCCTGAAGACACGAGCCTTTGTCATGTTTTGAGATATTAATACCGAGAATTGTATCACATTTCCTATTGTTCACAGGCTGAAGCAAAATTCGGCTATCTTTTGGAGGCTTTGGACATGGGAGCTCCTCCACATGGTATGTATAACAACTTTGAATATGGGTATAGTTAACTCTTGGTTTAGTACTGTTGAGTGAGGCTGAATTCTGTGTTTGGCGTTTTCCGAACTTCATATCGCTGGTTATAAGGCAATACTTCAAGTCTTGTACCATGGTGTTCTGTAGTTTTGTTGTTGTTAATGTAGGCTACTTAGTATTTGAGTGGTGCTAGTATAAAGTACTTGGTTATCTGTCCTGTATAAATACAGGAGGCATAGCCTATGGCGTGGACAGACTAGTAATGCTGTTGGCTGGAGCAAATTCCATCAGAGATGTGATCGCTTTTCCAAAGACATCCACTGCTCAGTGTGCCCTTACACGAGCGCCATCTGAAGTAGATCCCCAGCAGCTCAGAGACCTCTTCATAGCAACATTATAACTAGCTAGTGCCCAGTTCCATTTTTGTTCTTTGAGACGGAGCATGTACATCATACATTGGAGATATTAGTCTGACCTGTTCTTTCAATTTTTAGGTTTTGTTTTCCTTCTCTTTCCCCTGTTTTCTTTGGGGAAGAGATAGACAAGCCTTAAACCAATATGGCTGTAAGTAGGTATTTGTGACTATCGATCTTTAGCGAAAGGATTGAGGTTGGTTGGTGAGGGATATAAAAACTTTTATATTTTATATTACTCCCGCTCCTAATTTATTCAAGGTTGTAAGTAGGTGGTTGTGACAAGTAATTTCGGATACAGGGAATAAGAGTTTTCGGGATGTGCTGTTGACTTGGCCGCAGTACTTTATTTCGCGTCCATCAGTTCACCATAATGTTCATAATAGTCCTTTCTTTTTGCATCCAAAGCGATTCATAAAATGATATCTCATTGGCATGAGATATACAATGCTGATAAATGAGTCACAATTTACAGATATGTGCATCCCATGATAAAAAAACAAAAAACAAAATCTCCCATAGAAGCACAATGACAATTTGAGGTACTAGTATACTTCAAAATTAGCCAAATAAAAGAATACTACCAATGTCATTAACTCATCACCAAGACAACACATACAGCTGCAAACTGTACTAAAGCGCACACATGCTCTTCATCACACTAAACATGAAGTACCCTGTGGGCTGCGTTCTAAAAAAATCCAAGATATATACAAAAATCCAGAGAGAATGTTGTAATGGGAAAATGTTCTACACAACTAACCAAACATTGCCTCACCAGATTAAAGGGAGGGGGGAGGCGGAGGGAGAGACGCAATTTACTAGTACATTTTGTTTCTTTTTTTGGAAAGTTGTTCGTTTCACAAGATATCTTATCTCACTTGGAGAACAAGTAATCTCGTTGCATCAAAATCTCTACAGATGCACAATACAAAAGGGCGAGAGAGAAAGGGGTCCTTGAATGCTCGGTACATCAAGTTAGCATACGACGCTACATTGGCGGTCTTTCGGTCATGAGAAGGCCAGAGCACAAAATTTCAACATTGCATTAATCAATCCCCAAGCTTGAGTAAGGTTCAAATCCAACCTGAAAAATCAAGGGTGGGGAGCAAAGGCATATTATATCTTTATAAGGTAAGCTATCCAAAAATAGCCAGCATAGGTCATTGAGGAAAACATAGAAAGTCGAAGCTCTAGTAAGTAGTAAGGATATCTTTTGTAATTCATGTTATCCATTGTTACAGACAAAATACAACTGTCATGGTTAATTCATGAATTGTCCATAAAGTATCAACCTTGAAGTATACAGGGCACTATAACATAATAATTACGTGTAAAAAATAATGAATATATTGTGCTACTGCTATTTATGAGAAATATACAATAATTTATTGAAATATACTACTCACAGAACAGTCATCATGAACGCGCCAAATGGTCTCGCCCAAAAGGTTTGCGACTGACAAAATTGTAAGCTGAGGAAAGTAATTTTTCTCTGAGACAGGAATCGTATTTGTGATGATTACTTCTTGAAACAAACCACTGGATAACCTCTCAATTGCAGGGGGACTGCAAATACATGAAAGTAACAAAGAGCCATAAGGGTCTCAATTAACAGCAACCAAGTATAGAAATCCGAATCATTTGTCATGATTAGAGTCAATAGCCATAATTATAGTTCTAAGTAGCATAGATTTAGTCATCTAATGGATATCAAAGACGGAAATCAGAGAATATTGTACAGTTCATCTGCAGTCGTTGAAAGAAAAAAAAAGTAAATAAAATTGGGAATTTTTTTTTTTTTCCAATTCATGCAGCAACCAAACATCTTCCTGGTATGAGCTTCTGTTCATTGAAGGCATCCACTAATTCATAGTTGCAATTCACTTGGAGCACACTTATAATTTTGAAGCGATTAATGGTTAGGGCGTTAGGCTACCTCCAAAGCCCAACGTAGAGGTTACCACTTATAAGTGAGTGATTACGTGCCATGATTCTTCCCAATGCGCTATTAGTATTAGTATACGAAGATGCACTTGTTCGGAAATGTATAAGCTACTAGTACTTGCCAAGCCAATGTATTTACCTGAAGACAGCATGTGTACTACATGCATAGACTTCCCTTGCTCCTTCTTGGTGCAAGAGAGCAGCTCCTTTAGCAATTGTACCTATAAGTCAACAGCTTGTAAAAAGAACTATCCAAACACCAGCTTCTATCATTAATGTGGGTGAGATCTGAGCATGTTTTATTAGCGGATTTGGATCATAAAAATACATCAGACACTGAAAAGAGATTGATAGAAGCTGGTCCATATAAGCTCCAGAAAGATCTATCCCGATAAGAGAGAAGGCCAACAAAAATTGCAGGTCATATCACTTCCAAATGAAATTCTATCCCCACCTTCTCGCTTAAAAAAACAAAACAAAAAAATAAACCGCAAGTTCTGTTTAAGATTTCAGCGTGGATAGAATAGGCAAGAAAGATTTTCAGAACCATCTAGACAAATAGAAGTCATCGAAAGCATACCCATTCTAGCAAGTAATTTCTATTATTCATGTACTTTAAGCATTAGATAAAGCAACCTGCTTATATATTCTTGGCCACAAAACACGACAGATCCCCAGTTTACAAGAAGTACAGATTTAGAATTTTAAAGAAGTATAGAACTAACCAGCTGTGTCAATCATATCATCCACCATAACTGCCACTTTACCCTTAACATCACCAATCAAATTCATTACCTGCAAAAGTAGATGCTTCATTGAGAGAATCAACGGAAGTAGAAAATTGCATTATCACTATTCATTGCATTAGTTAAGCTATTAGTCCTCTCAAAAGTCCAACTGCAAAAGAATATCAGGTTTTAATTGCCCCTGTAAAGCAAGCAAGTCATTCATCTTAGCCCAAGGCAGTCAATTTGGAAGTATGGCAAAAGAATATCAGGTTTTAATTGTCCCCCTCCCCCAGCACTGATATTCTCTCCCAAGATTCAAATGTACCATAAGAGCCACAAAGATTTACCTCTGCAACATTGTGTCCATGACGCCTCTTATCCACTATGGCAAGTGGTGCATCGGATAACTTCTTTGCAAAAGCACGAGCTCTGGCAACTCCACCAACATCTGGTGAAACGACAACAAGATCATCCGAACAAATGGTCTTGCTTGCCAGGTAGTCAAGAATCACAGGCTGGTAGAGCAAAAATAGAGAAAAGCAATTAGTGTCTAAAGCATTTCTCTGACAGCTCAGATATTTCTTTGTTTTAAGCTTTCTATTTTTCCAATTTTTTGGGAGGGGTGGGGTGGGGTGGGGTGGGGTGGGGGAGCAGGCACTATAATAAGGTATTTCGTAATAATCTAAATGTTCAAAGTCCCTCCATCCCAGATTTTAACTTCCCACTTTCCTTTCTAGGATGTCCCCAAAAAATCTTCCAATTCTCTTTTCCAATATGAGAGGAATTTGAGTAATACTACCTCTGTTTTTAATAGTTGTACCATATTCTCTTCAGGAGTTTTTAGAATTGATTGTACGATTTACTTTTGGGGAAAGGTTATCTTCTCACATATGATTTGTTAGTATTTTCATCATACCTTTATATAACTACCATTAATATGAGTGTCATTTACTTTAGGTACAACTACTCCCTCCATCCCTTAAAGATTGCCCCATTCCCATTTTGTTACTTTATTAAGAGTTGAGGTGAGTGGGTAGGTAGTTTTATATTGTAGTGTGGGGGTAGGAGAAAAACTAGAGAGAGATTGTGGGGACCATGTCAACTATATAGGAAATGGGGAAGTTTTTTGAAGACAAACTAAAAAGGAAACTAGGCAATCTTTTAGAATAGGAGGGGATATTTAAAAAAACGAAGGAAGTATCAATACACAAAGAACATTAAGAATTTTTTTAAAACTCGATATAATTTAGGACCTGCCTTCATGGAACAGCTGGTAATAGACAAACCTTTAGACCAATCACCTTTACTCCACTTTCCTCCTGTGCCCCAGGCAGAGAAAAACTAAAGAAGGAACCCACACATTGAGAGGCTCATAGATCTTACCTGACCATATACATGATCCACCGGTATATCAAAATATCCCATTGACTGCCCAGAATGAAGATCACAAGCAAGAACTCGGTTGGCACCGGCCTCTGTTATCAGGTTGGCAACAAGTTTGGCTGCTATCGATTCACGTCCTTGTGTCTAAAACAACAAAAAGTAGACATATCATGTAATGCAGATAGTTTCCTGCTAAATATATCCTAAAACATCTGATAAGTATAAGCTTTTCTCATTTCTCCCCCAGCTAAAAAGGGGAAACAGGAAACTTTTTTCCAAACAAATCTTCCTCTAGTCAAAAGGAATATGGGATATGTAACATGATTGATAAGCGACACTTTGACATTAACCCAAGAAGAGATAAGGATGAAAGTGCAGACCAGAAAGTCACTGTGGCAACATCAGTTTTGACACAAGTTTTATGATAGATTAATTGGCCATTAAACTTAATACTGATATATGAAATGGTTTAATGTCAAACCAGTAATTCCAGATACAATACTGCTCTTAGATCCTTCGTTCCCCTTTCCTCTAGAAGGTTAGAAGAACTTGACAAAAACTTCTCAGCTTTTAACCAATAATGCTCTTCTTAGATAAGTAAACCCGGATGTATTTCATATTGTCAACAGTGGACCGTCCAGTATGTCAAAGTTACTGAAACTAATACTCATCAGATTTGGCAGCTTACCTTTCGATCAGCTCTAGCGTATCCAAAATAAGGAATAACTGCAGTGATATTTTTGGCTGATGCTCTCCGGCAAGCATCAATCATTATTAAAAGTTCCATAAGGTTCTCATTTGCAGGTGGACATGTGGGTTGGACAAGAAAAACATCACAACCTCTGACACTCTCTTGCAACTGAACATAAATCTCACCATCAGCAAAACGTTTGATCTTTATCTTCCCAAGCTGGAGACCCATGTAACATGCAATTTCCTGTTGGACACAATACTCCGTCATCAATATCTCTCAATAAATCACTACAACCATAATAATTCCTTTTTAAAAAAATAATACTAGAAAGCAACTGAATTTACACATATAAACAGAAAGGAAAGACAAGAAGTTCCCAGTTTCTGACCATAATAACGTTGGTCCTGTTGGAAACACTAGGCCTTATCAGTTAGCAACCACAAACCCAGTACGGATTTGGTGGAGGGAGATATGTATGCAGCCTTACCTTGAGCAATCTAGACCAGCAGACTAGGCCTCATTACTTCAGGAGATGTTTGGTAAGTTCCTTTAGCAAGTTGTGCTTAGAAATTATTACCTACAACAATTTTTCACAGTAGACTAGTGCACAGACAAGTATGTTCTGGAGATGTTTGGTAAGTTCCTCTAGCAAGTTATACTTAGAAATTATTGCCTGCAGCAATTTTTCGCAGTAGACTAGTGCACAGACAAGTATGTTCTGGAGATGTTTGGTAAGTTCCTCTAGCAAGTTGTGCTTAGAAAATAGTTGCAATAATCTGAAAACAACGGAAGTATATTGATGAATCAAATCCCTGGCGTGGTGATTCTGGAGATGAAAAAAATAACCGTTGTTTACTTGCTTCGATCATAGCTCTCTCATTCCTTTGAATCAAGTTAACCTTTATAACGGCTTGTGTTGGTAAATAAGAAGATACCGCGAAAAAAAAGATGATTTTTTGCACAGTTGCGGCCTTCACCTAGAGATATGTATGGTAGGAAATTCCAAGTGAAAGAGGGTATGAATTAATACTTATGGTGCTGCTAAACACCATCAGATATCTGCAGCCTGCCAGAGTTAGAGGTCGTAATTAGAGGCAGCAATTAGCTGAGCTACTAAGTATTTATATGGTGCTGATAAAGGCCACAAGGGATCTAAGGTTGTCATGAAGCTTTTCATCGATCCTACTCCACATTACTCCCCTTTCTTCTATTAAATAAATACAAGGCCCTCATGGAAAGGGAGGGATGGGAAGAAACTATCTCTCATTGTTCTCCAGAACCTAATCGTGTTCTCATGGTGTGACTTTCATCTCAAAATTTGGTACTAATTTTAGGTTTGCATCTCATTATTGCTTTTTGATCACTCATGCAGACTCCCTTTGTTGTTTGGTGCTTGCTCCCTCTCTTCCATTAAAAACAAACACAACATGTAAATCTAACATTAGCAATAATTGTATTACACACATGAGAATTAACTCAAAAGAGTAACTCTTTAAACATATTATTTTCATAATCTTAGCCATTAAATTATTCTTATAACTTACTCCCTCTCCTCACTTCACTTGTCCTTACATGGTCTCAAATGCGCAACTTTTGACCATTAATATCATCAAAAATTGATATTTCAAAAATACACATCCACACAAATCTAACAAAATTTCACACGTTTCTATGTGTCATATGTATAAATTGCAAAACTCGTAACTTTGACCACTTGAACAGTAAGCGAGTAGTTCTTCATGGAACGGAGGTAGTATAAGCTACGAATAGTCATATATTGATTGTAAACGGAGGAAGTAAAAAAAGACATCAAACCTACTAATATATTATTGGCCCAATATTCATGATATTATTCAGCATCATAATTCATGGACAGTCCAAATCAAAGCAGCAATACTCCCTCAGTATTTTTTTGTTCTTCCTAGTTTAATTGTGCGCGTTTGCCAAATCACTTTTTGATCTTAAATATCTTTCATTACCTATTACTCCCTTTCCAAAATATAGTTCTCATTTCCATTTTGGGTGTCCCAAAATATAGTTTCCATTTCCATATTTAGTTCCACATTTTTCCGTAATTTGTCTAGAAAAACCGTGTCCCATCATTTATTTGCTTCTTGAATTTTGTTTTTTGCTTTGTTTATTCAACCAAGTGTTACAGTTAATGCTCTTTTACCAATTATTCTCCATTCTCTCTCCTAAAATCATCTTTTCCCATACTAAAAATTATAATTAAATATTAATAAAGTTTCACTGAGACGAATTATACAAGACCCACATGACTATATTTTTTTTTCTTATATTGAAAATAATTTAGAAGATTCCCTCTTGTAAGGGAGTATTTTACTGCAAATTAAAGCACAAAACTTGCAAGGGGGGTGTGATCAAATAACCTGAGCAAGAGCAGGATTGGCGGTACCGGAGAAAATCCGAAGGCGGGTATCATTCCGATTGACAGAACTTTCCAAATTCTTAGAAGTAGTCAGAAAAGAGGGGAATGATTGCTCCATTCCAATTGAACCATAATTGGAAGAGAGAGGTTTCCCATTTTCCAACACCTTCAATTGCTCAGCCAAATTACATTTCTACATATTATCAAATTATCAATCCAAAGTTAAAACCCAACCAAGAAAATAACAATTTAAAATCAAGAAATGCAATATTATAGTCCATTGAAAATAAAAAGGAAAACTTACAATGGGATTTCTGACAGGAAGTTTGCGAGGAGAGAGATTAAGAAAAGGGTTGGAAGGGGTAACAGAGAACTGGGTGAAATTAGTAGGACTTGGGCACCGAAGTGAAGAAGCCATTTTTGTTTAGGGAGGAGAGAGAAAGTGTGTGTCTGTGTGTAAGAAAGAGATATAGAGTAGGGTTTGGTGGCAAATCAGTTATAGTTTTTTTTTTAAAAAAGATTTTTTTGTCAAAATGAACCTTTTAAAACATTTTGATTGTGAGCAGGGACCCAAAATAAAAATAATTGTCAATAAGTACCCAATAACCAACTTTGTTTGTTGTTTAGGACCCATGGCCAAAATACGACAATGAAGTCAACTTTCCGGCGTTTGACATCAGTTAATCACCTCCTTCCCTCCTAAATCTCCTGTGTGAGATACAAACCCCTCCCCTCACCCCTTTCTCTCTCCTCTTTCTGCCATGGCTCCTCTCCCTCAAATCCCTCTTACTTCCCCTCAATTCTTCTTCCTCGGCAATTCTTCTTCCTCAACCACATATTTCATCATCTTTCTCCCTCTTCCTCAAATCCCCTTTCTCTCTTCAATTTCTTTCAAAAAAAAACTAATGTTAGATCAAAATTCACATCTATTATATTTCCTCATAACTACCACTGAATCAAAAACTATAAAAGGAGGAGGCATGGACATCAATTTCTTTCCCCCTCAAATCCCTTCCTTCGCTCCTTGCTTGATTTCCTTTATTGAGTTGTTAATTGGTGTTGTGCAGGCATGGAGTTCCGAGAGAAATAGAAAGAGGGATGAGGGTTTGAAAGAAATTGAATAGAGGGAGGGGATTTATGGGGGAAAGAAAGAAATGAGGAGCGTGTATCACACGCGTGAAATCTAAGAGGGAAAAATGAAGTCAACCGCCGGAAAGTTGATTTCATTGCCGAATTTTGGCCATTGGATCCTAAACAACAAATAAAGTTGGTTATTGGGTACCTGTTCACAATTATTTTTAATTTGGGTCCCTACTCACAACCAAAATAATTTAAAAGGTCATTTTTGACAAAATTCTTTAAAAAAAGTAAGTAGGTTTCTTTGAATTATTTCCTTGAATAATGCTGAAATGGGTATTAATTCCTCACATACGTCAATGTCCAAATTAATTCCATAGGTACCGTCCACGTAGCACGGCACGCGAGAATTTTTTTTTTTTACTGCTGTGCCCTTGAGAGCGCCCAGTATCGGACAGTAAACTGCAACTAGAAGTAGCGGTTCATTAAATAAAACCGCTACTTGAAGTAGCGGTTTACTGAAATCCTCAAATCCGCCCTAACTCTCCCAATCTCTCCCATTTGACGATTTCATTCTCTCAAAATTCTTTTCTCCCTCTCTCTATTCCAACGCTGATGTCGGAGCTCAGCGCCCAGTCGCATACCTGACAGCCGCCGCTGACGCCGGAGCTCAGCGCCAAGCCGCCGCGCGGCCGTGCTTCATCCCTGACAGTCGCCGCTGCCGACCACGCCTCGCCACTGACTGGTTAGTATTTTTATTTTTTTTAAAATTTGCTTAGCATGTCATATTTGGTTATGCAAAGCTTTCTTAGTGTTGTTAGATGGCAATTGTTTGGTTTGATTAGTTTAATCTAGTATTTTGCATGATTTAGCATTTTGTGATGGTTGATTTTGCATGAATGGGAATGTCATATATTGATGAGATTGGTTGGTTAAAAATGGTGTTGAACATTATGTGATGGTTGATTTTGCATAAATTGTTGTGTTTAGGTTGTAAATGCTATTAGTATAGGTGAAGAATGGTGTTAACGTGTAGAATAAGTATAACTTGAACATTGTGTTTTTTGTATGTAGAGTATGGAACAACCTAAATATCCTTTATACCTTTATTGGAATGTGAACTATCTCAAAATGACGTTGATATTGTGTATAGAGGTGGAAGGAAAAAAAAAATTGTTCAACAATTCTGGTATGAGGTTTGAAGAGATTCTGAATAGGGTGTATGATGTAGTTGGTTGTGATCGTATGTATGTGGAATTGAAATTGTTTATGAGATATCCGATGCCGTGGAAATATGTGCCAATTGCACTAGAGGATGACGAGTCACTAAGTGCTATGTGGCTTTCAGTGACACAAACGTCAGCCATGGCAATGGAGGTGTACATTGAACAAGTTCCCAAGGAGATAAATCTCCAAAGTAATGTGGGTGATGTTCCTACGATGGACTTTAGGGATAGCATGGAAGTACCGGCATCAGCTCCTAGTATTCAATTTGAATCATTTACTAATTATGTGAATGAGCACATGAATGAGTTCAGTTCTCCTGGTTCGTCTCCCCACATACCATCCACATTCCATCTCGATACTCTAGATCGAAATGATGTTGATTTTTTGGAAAATGAGGAGGAGCATGTGGATTCTGATAGGGAGGAGTAGGGCTGGCAATGTGTCGGGTTGGGTCAATATCAGGTTGGGTTGGCGGGTTAACGGATTGAGAACCCCTTGACCCAACCCGACCTGTTAACTTAAACGGGTTGGGAATTACAACCCAACCCAACCTTATGATAAACGGGTCAACCTTTAGGTCGACCCATTTAATTTTTTTTTCGTGTTTTTACCAGAGAAAAAATAAAATAACAAAGAGTATGTTACAAAGCAACAGTAGGCAGCAACTTAGCATTAAGCCATTACATAACCATATGCTAGATATTGTTCAAAATCAACCCAACTGTTGTTCAAAATAAACACCATTACAACTCCACAATCAATTGTTCAACATTAACTGTAATGAGTTAGATAAACTCTCTATATGGGCTAGCCCAATTTTTTTCACCTGTGAAATTAGTTAGGGTTTTTAGGTTGTTTCCATAAATGGGTTAAACAGTTTAAGATCAGGTCGAGATTTTCAACCTAACCCAACCCATTTAATTAAACGGGTTGGGTCACGTCGACCCATTTAATTAAACGGGTTGAAAATTTCGACCCAATCCATTATTAATGGGTTGGGTTCGGGTCGGGTTGGCAGATTGAGTAATATTTTGCCAGCTCTAGGGAGGAGGACAATGATGCAAGGGAAGCAACTGACAAGGCAATAAAGTCTGGTGTTCCTTCACAAGATTGGCTCAGAATTGATGAAGTTGATCAAAGGTTAATAGATGCATGGATGACTTGGAAATGCAATGGCTCATTGACTGTGGCTTTTGAATTTGAGATAGGGCAAGAGTTTGTCTCATTGCAGCAATTAAAGAATTTTGTGAAAGCATGGTCGATCTCTAGAAACCAGATGTTTCGGGTGTTAGAGTCAGAGCCCACAAAGTATGTCATTGAATGTGCCAGAAAGGAAGTGTGTCATTGTCCATGGAGGTTGCGTGCAATCATGACTCAGTCGTATTCATTCAAAATTGTACGATATGGTGGTCCACATGTAAGCAATTGTTTGAGGTCACTACTGGACGTGGAGACCGTATTGCAGGGAAAGGTGGAAAGAAACACACGGTGAACTTAATGCAGAAGACATGTACATATGAGAAAGTCATAATATATAAGTTGTCGTGTTCTCATGTCGATGCGGTCTGTCAATACCGGAGCTTGTCATATAGTGGTTTTGTGGACGCTTCTTTTATGACTACCGAGTATCGATCTACTTATATGTCCTATTTCAAGCCTGTGCCTGATATGTACAATTGTTCTCCATATTGTGGTCCGTGAATTATAGCTGATGAGGGGCTAAAGCGTGGAGCTGGACGTCCAAGGTCCACTCGAATAAAAAATGAAATGGATGCAGCTGATAGGCCCGACAAATATAGTTGTAGCATTTATAAGGTTCCGGGACATAACAAGCAAAGATGCGCTAATAAGAACGATGAAGGAACATCTAGGTAAATCTGTTTTCATTATAAACATAAATATATATTATCATAGTCGCTTTTTATTTCCATTGTGTTACTAACTTATGTTAATTTTTTTGTTCTTAGGTCTGATGGCGCAGTCCATCTTTCACGGCCCCACTGATCGCAGCGTTCTCACCCTCCAGGACAAACATCGGAGTGAGGATGCCTGGAGGGGAGTAACGGACACGGTATTGTCGTGTCGGTTGCATCATCATAGTCTCACTCATGAATGGGAGGTTCACGATAGGGTTCTTCGGTATATTGAGCGTGCTGGTTTTCTTGGCATACATCGTTTGGTAAGGGGAGGTTTGGAGATTGATCGAGCACTTCTGACGGCATTAGTGGAGCGATGGAGGCAGGAGACACATACCTTTCATTTGACTGTCGGGGAGGCGACGATTACTTTAGAAGATGTCGTTGTTATCCTTGGACTCAGAGTACACGGGCCACCTGTTACTGGTTTAGGCGAGGGTAATTGGGCTGCAGTAGTGCACGAGTTGTTAGGGATTTGGCCCACCACTCCGGAGAACGAGCCCAAGTTCTCTAGGGTTCGTCTTTGAGGTTGACATGGCTTCGGCTTCAGTTTTTCTTGTTGTCGAACGATGCTGACGAGGAGACAGGGATGAAGCGCGATCGCGCGGCGGCTTGGCGCTGAGCTCTGGCGTCAGCGGCGGCTGTCAGGGATGCGGCTGGGCGTTGAGGTCCTGCATCAGCGTTGGAATAGAGAGAGGGAGAAAAGAATTTTGAGAGAATGAAATCGTCAAATGGGAGAAATTGGGAGAGTTAGGGTGGATTTGGGGATTTCAGTAAACCGCTACTTCAAGTAGCGGTTTTATTTAATGAACCGCTACTTCTAGTAGCGGTCATATTTAATGAACCGCTACTTCTAGTAGCGGTCATATTTAATGAACCGCTACTTCCAGTGGCGGTTTACTGCCCGATACTGGGTGCTCTCAAGGGCACAACAGTAAACCGCGAATTACAGTCGCGGTCAATTATAATTAACCGCTTCTTCAAGTAGCGGTTTATTTTTCTAATAACCGCTACTTCAACTAGCGGCTTTTGAGGGAAAACCGCTATTCTGAGTAGCGGTTTTACTAAAGTAGAAAAAAAAAATCCTCGCGTGCCGTCCTACGTGGACGGTACCTATGGAATTAATTTGGACATTGACGCATGTGAGGAATTAATACCCATTTCAGCATTATTCAAGGAAAAAATTCAGATTTCTTTTTGGTTGTCAATAATTTAACGCTACACTTCGCCAAAGAATATGGTAAAGCTGATCACTTGAGCCAACGTCAATTTCTAGCAAATTAGTTATAGTTATCCCTAGATATACTGGTATTATAATTCCTCCGTTTTTTAATAAGTGACATATAACTCAAAGTAGAAAAAAATACTTCTCATTTATTACATCTTTGTCATCATTTAATTGTTTCACCTACTTACTTTATCCAATACTATGTGTCCCTTATTTAAAAACAAGGAAGTATTTGAGAAGTAAAAATGGAATTTTTTCCTTCAATAATGCTAAAATGGGTATTAATTCCTGAAATGTGCCGAAATTTAAATTAATTCCCTGGGTACCGTCCACGTAGGACGGCACGCGAGAATTTTGTTTTTTTAACAAAACCGCTACTCCAAGTAGCGGTTAATACCAATAATGTAAAGTTGACCGCTACTTCAAATAGCGGTTATATGATGTCCCTAAGTCAAGTTATAAAAGGCATGCATATAAACCGCTACTTCAAGTAGCGGTTAATACCAATAATGTAAAGTTGACCGCTACTTCAAATAGCGGTTATATGATGTCCCTGAGACAAGTTATAAAAGGGATACATATAAACCGCTACTTGAAGTAGCGGTTTACTATGAAACAAAAAAAAAAAAAAAATTTGTTTTTTTTTTTTTTTTTTGTTTCACAAAACCGCTACTTCAAATAGCGGTTTTGCCTAATAAACCGCTACCCCCAGTAGCGGTTTTACCCCATATACTGTTTTCAAATAACTTGAAGTTAACCGCTACTCAGAGTAGCGGTTTGCTTTGAAAAAAACAAATTTCTGGCACGCCGTCCTACGTGGACGGTATCCATGGAATTAATTTGAACTTGGGCACATTTCAGGAATTAATACTCATTTTAGCATTATTCAAGGAAAAAATTCAGTAAAAATGTACCTTTAAAAAATAAAATTGAGAAGTAAAAAACTTGAATAGAATCGATGCACAATAACTTAACGTGCACCAAGTATTATGTTAAATTAGTTTTTATTTGATATAATAGTTTTTATTTGATACAATCAATATTTATTTGATATAATAGTTTTCATTTCATTTATGTAATTAGTTTTTTTATGATATAGATTATAGTCAGTTTAGATTCACAATAAACTATTGTAAATCAAGTCCACCCAATAGTTGCGGAGAAAAAAAAAAAAAAAAAAGATTATGATAAGAAGTTAAAGTTTATAATTTTGATTTATTTGATAAAGGTATCCAAAATTAAAACATTTTCATTGTAGAAAGAAAAGGAGAGGTCTTATAATTAACAAAGTGCCGATTGTGAGCACTGTGCTTATTAGTCGAAGTGCGATCAAACAAGAATAAAATGCGAGTAGGGGATTATCTGGTTAAGTATAATGAACATTAAGTTAAATCAAAAGAACGTCTTTGATTTTTAATAACGGGATCCAACTCCAATATTTTTTTTAAGTCTTCAAATGTTCACTACAAAATAACATTATATTTGTCCAGTAATAGTTAGTTTCAACCAATATAAAGAAAATTCTTAATTTTTAAAAATAAACCAACTCTAAAAGTTTCATTTCAAAACAACGTTAAGTTCTACCAATAATAGCATTACGTTCAACCTATAAAGATAAAACATCATTAAATTGATTTCTAATGATGAGACTCAAATCTAATTTCTTCAAAAATGTTTGTTTCAATATGCTCATTTACAAGAATCACCAAAATAAAAAATTAGATCTCCAATTTTTTTTATATAACATTTTGCACATGAATGGCTAATTTTTAATTGATGACAAAATTCTTTCCCAGTCGAAATCCACACTCTACTATAACTAAGGGCGTGTTCAGCACAAGCTTTCTAAGTAGCTTTTAGTGTCTTGACTAGGTCAAAACACTAATTAAAAAAAATAGTAGCGTTTAATAAGTTAGTGGTGTAAGTAGCTTTTAGTGGTATAAGTAGTGTTTTAGTAGTGTTTGTGAAAAACTATAATTTGTAACTTTTGGGGTAGCGTTTAGTAGTGTATAAATTATATATTAAAGTTTTGTTTGAGTATTTAATTCATTATTTGTAAATAGCTACTATGACAGTTTCTTTTACCAAACATCAATATCTTATACCGCAAACTAACATCTACACACCAACCACTAACAGCTACCAGCACAGCTAACGCCTAATAGCTACACACCAACCACTAACAGCTACCAGCACAGCTAACGCCTAACAGCTACTTTTACATCTAAAAACTACTACCACTACTATTGTTGCCGAATACGCCCTAAGTACGAGAAATAATAGGAACTGATTTTGAGGACCTTCTCCCAACATATGCAAATCGCATTCAGTTAAGGCGAAATCCAAACTGTTATAGCAATTTACACCAATACAAGATTACTATTGCTGTCCTTCTGAGGGAGTTTGTGAAAGAAGTAAATCCACATTGGTAAGATGCTCAACATTTCCTTCAACTTGACGCTTAGTATCTTCCAAAGGATGATTAGATTCCCTCTTCATGAAATGAAAGCCCATTATATCTCTGTACTCTCCCGTTCCAAGGCAACGAGTGCAGTATCCAAGACCACTGCCACCACATATCTTGCACCTGCACAATTAATCAACCAATGCGAAGAATGCTTAAAGAGATTATTTACATGAACTTGGAAAAGACTTAGGCCCCTGTTTTGTGGATTGGGAGCAAATGAATTGAACTGAAGCTGAAGTGGACATTGAACTGCTGAGATGAACTGAAAATAAGTCCAAAAGAATAGGGCCTTAGACGACTCACCATTTCGGCCATTCACCTCTAGGAAGCATAACTAAATCAGTGTAATTTGTCCTTCCTGTAATTCGAATGAAAATTTAGTTCGTTAGCCTTTAGCTATATTGTTATTGAGTGATAGTTATCCTAAAATTTACCAAACAAGATTTCCCATTGGAATAATATAAAAAGAATCAAGGGTCTTCCCCGCCTATGTTTATTCAACAACCCCAAAAATTCTGTTCCTCAGAATCCAGATACTAAAAGTGCTCAACATATGTAGCTTTTGTCGATGTTCCCTAAAATTAATCTTCAGGTTGGCTTACTATTCTTATCATCTTCATGCTTTCTCTCTCTTTAACCAACATGTCAATCTTAGTTGCCAACTTGCCATGGAATTTGGTTGTATTGTATACCTATATGAAGAAAATCATAGGGTACTTAGGAAAACAAGGAAAAGGGACATGGGAGGAAGAGATAAATGGAAGATACCTCTTCCATGACAATGATGACATCCAACTCTCCCACTTCCATCACAAACAACGCAAGATGGCTCCGGTTTTCTTCTAATTTCTCTTCTAACGTTTGACTACAAAACAAGAGGGCATTTCTTAGCCAATTTCATATCATATACTACTTCTCTATGATCAATTCAGCGAAAGCTTAGGCTAAGGCTATGTTCTTATTTTCTTACCTTAAATAAAAAAAATTCAGGAATAATACATAAGTTACAAATTTACAATAAGTTAAAATAAGGGCTCATCAACTTCGATTCACAACTAAATTAAATTTAGATAACTTCAGAATAGGGAAAAAAAAAACAAAGAGAGCAAAATTTAAGTTCTACTAAGTTCCAATATAAGTTTCAATATGTTCAACTAACAACTAAAAGTTCCAATAAGTTCAAAATAAATTCAAACAAGTCCAATTCAGTTGAATAGTATACACCCTACCTATACCAAAGTTCGGGGTAGGTTATATTTAGGTGCCCTGTTAACTTATACGTTCTCTAATCACTATCACAATTCACAGCAATTCATTTCCATGAAAAAAGAACTTAACGAAACACTCAATTATAGCTACATGTTGCCACAAAATTCTCAACAATTTATAGCATTACCAATCATCAACAAGCATAATAACATCATAAGTTCATAATTAGTAAACATCAGATGAAGCACGAAATATAAGCACGAAAATGTCAAATTCTTCTAAGGTAAATTAAAAGTTTCAATTTAGATTTTAGATTAGGTCAAAATACAAACTCAATTAGACCGATATATTAAAAGTGAGAGAGAGAGTATGTTACTTGAGTGCGGACGATGAAGGACGGCTTGGACAAAGAGAGATGAAGGGCGTCGTTTGGTGTTCGTCGAGGAATAAAATCGTCGGAATTTGCAGAGCTTGAATTTGAAGAAGATGAAGCTGTAATTGCGACACTTCTTGGCATTTGTGCACCTATCATCATTTTCTCTCTCTTTTGCTGCTGCTGTGCTGTCCGGAGACTCGAGAGGCTGTTTTTTTGCGTAAATATTTTAGGAGACCTAATAAAGGCTTCATCAAAATTTGATTTTTTTATCTTATATTACTCCCTTCGTCTCTAAATAAAATGCTATTTTTGTATACGTTTACTTTTTATGGTCTTCACTTGAAATCTTGAATTATACTTAGTTGATTAATTATTTTAATTCAAGTTTACTTGTTGAAAAAATGAAAGTTGAACCAGATTTTTAGAATTAACTAGTTGTTGGGCCTAAGTGATACTTCGAGTAATTTAATAATATAAAATAGATGTATAATTTGATGATGACATTTTGTCATAAGCGTAAATTATAGTTTGGGCATGCTTGGATTGGGGTAATAGATTATAGGGGTATTAAAAGTCAAACTACCTTAATAACGGAAAAATGAAGGTGAATTGAGATGGTTGCAAGGGGATAATGTGATTTTATTGTGATGAGAAGGAAGGAAAGAAGAAGGTATTACCTTCCTCCAAATGAGGGTAACAATTATTCTAGAGGGGGTGGTGGCCTGGTGGGTAGCAATTATCTCCATAATGAGAGTGACAATTCCCTTATCCGTTTCATTTTCTTCTTACCATCACTAGCTTATCCCTTTTATCACCACTTCTTCCCCTTTCTAATCACTTCTAACCACCTTATTTTCATTAGTTTGATTTTTGTTACCCCTTAATGCATTACACTCAATCCAAGCGAGCAAAATGGTAAAATCATGACATTACAAAGTAAAAGGTCACGAGTTCGAGACCTTTTATTTAAATTTTTGATCATTTTCTCAGAGAGCAACATTTTAGCTTATAAACGCCTTGTTGAAGACAAAGCGATGCCACATCAGCATATGAGGTGGGACGACATGTTGCGGCATGCAATACTTGCCCTCACTATTTAATATACATATGGTTGTATTACTTATATGAAGTTACTGACTGAAAATGATTTGTTCTCTGTGTTTGGTTGGACGACACACATTTTCAAAGAAAATAATTTTTAGAAGAAAACACAATTGTTGAATATATATTTTTCTTATTTGGTTTCTTGCCTGAAATATTGGAGAGAAAATTAAAATGGAAGGTGTGGTAGTAATGTAAAAGAAAAATATATTTTACTCCCTTTGTTTTTTTTATCGTTCTCACTTATCTTGACACTATTCATACTTAGAGAGAATCTTCTCAATTTTTTTCAATTTATAAGAAAAATATAGTCATGTGGGGCCTTATTTGATTCGTCTCAATTAGTACATTATTAATATTCAATCGTTATAATATTACTAATATATAATGAAAGATATTTAAGTTTAAAGATTTGCATTGAGAGATGCGCACAGAAAAGTGAGAAAGATAAAAAAAACAGAGGGAGTACCTTTTATTCGAATTTTTTCCTTGAATAATGCAAAATGGGGTTTTAATTCCCGAAATATGTTGAAAGGGAAATTAATTCCCTGCGTACCGTCCACGTAGGACGGCACGCGAGAAATTTTTTTTTTTTCTTTACTTAAGTAAAACCGCTACTTGAAGTAGCGGTTAACCTTATAAACCGCTACTTCAAGTAGCGGTTATTAAAAATAAACCGCTACCCGAAGTAGCGGTTAATAAGGTTAACCGCTACTTCAAGTAGCGGTTTTGTGGTACCAGGAGCAATGGCGTTGACTGAAGTAAACCGCTACTTCAAGTAGCGGTTCATTAATAGAAACCGCTACTTGAAGTAGCGGTTTACTATAATCCCCAAATCAGACCTAACTTCCCCAAATTCTCATATTCGACGATTGTTATCTCAAATTTTTTCTCCCTCTCTCTCTCTCTCTTACTAAGTGTCGCCCACCACCGAAGCTACACCACCGGAGCTACACACCACCGTCGAAGACGCCGACCATCGTCGCCCGGCTGAAAGCCGCCGTCGTCCGGCGTCGCCGCCAAAGAAAGACGCCACCGTCGCCCGGCCCGCGCCACCAACCGCACGCCACCGTCTAGCCCGGGTGAGTAGTCTTTTTTTTTTTTTTGTTTTTTTAATTTAATTTGCTTAGCATGCCATATTTGTTATGTATTTTAGCTTTGTAACTTGTTGTTAGATGGAAATTGTTTGGTTTGATTAGTATAATTTAGTATTTTGCATAATTTATCGTTTTGTGATGGTTGATTTTGCATGAATTGGAAGGTGATTTATTGGTTATATTGGTTGGTTAAAAATGGTGTTGAGCAAATGTGATGGTTGATTTTGCATGAATTGTTGTGTTTAGGTTGCAAATGCTACTAGTATAGGTGAAGAATGGTGTTCATATTGTTTGAATGTGTAGAATAAGAATAACTTTAACATTATGTTTTTTTGTATGTAGAATATGGAACAACCTAAATATCCTTTATACCTTTATTGGAATGGTGAACTATCTCAAAATGACGTTGATATTGTGTATAGAGGTGGAAGGAAAAAGTTATTGTTCATCAATTCTCGGTATGATGTTTCAAGAGATTCTCGAATAGGGTATATGACGTTGTTGGATGTGATCGTATGTATGTGGAACCGAAATTGTTTATGAGATATCCGATGCCGGGAAATATGTGCCAATTGCACTAGAGGATGACGAGTCACTAAGTGCTATGTGGCTATCGGTGACACAAACGTCGCCCATGGCAATGGAGGTGTACATTGAACAAGTTCCCAAGGAGATAAATCTCCAAAGTAATGTGGGTTATGTACCTACAATGGACTTTAGGGATAGCATGGAGGTACCGGCATCAGCTCCTAGCATGCAATTTGAATCATTTACTAGCATGTTGTCGACCCACATTATGTCAATGAGCACATGAATGAGTTCGGTTCTCGCTTCGTCTCCCCACATACCGTCCACATTCCATCTTGATACTCTACATCGAAATGATGTTGATTTTTTGGGAAATGAGGAGGAGCATGTGGATTTCGATAGGGAGGAGGACGATGATGCAAGGGAAACAGTGACAATGCAATAAAGTCTCGGTGTTCCTTCATCCGATTGGCTCGAATTGACGAAGTTGATCAAAGGTTAATAGATGCATGGATGACTTGGAAATGCACTTCGGTTCATTGATTGTGGGTTCTGAATTTGAGATAGGACAAGAGTTTGCCTCATTGCAGCAATTAAAGAATTTTGTTAAAGCCTGGTCGATCTCTAGAAACCGGATGTTTCGGGTGTTAGAGTCGAGCCCACAAAGTATGTCATTGAATGTGCCCGAAAGGAAGTGTGTCACTGTCCTTGGAGGTTGCGTGCAATCATGACTAAGTCGTACTCATTCAAAATTGTACGATATGGTGGTCCACATGCAAGCAATTGTTTGGGAGACATAACATGTGGAGACCATCCTCTCATTTCATCGGATTTCGTTGCTTCGATCTTATCGAGGATTTCATTAGGACTGATCCTTCATTCAAAGTTCGGTCCATCTTGACTTTTGTGAAGAACCAATATCAATTTTCAATAACATACAAGAGAGCTTGGTTAGCCAAACAAAAGGCAATAACCAGTATATTTTGGTGATTGGGAGAAGTCTTATCAAGAGTTACCTAGGTACTTGCAAGCCTTGAAAGAGTCCAATCGAGGCACTCGTCGTTTATTGGAAGACGATCCCAACACAAGATCCTAGTACGAACATCTTTAAGAGTGTCTTCTGGGCCTTTAAACCCTCCATTACCGGATTCCGTCATTGTCGACCTCTTATCACTATAGATGGTACTCACTTGTACGGGAAATACAAAGGCAAATTATTGATTGCTATGGGAACAGATGCTAATTTCCAGCTATTCCCACTTGCCTTCTTTGTTGTGAAGGAAGAAAGCACGGAGGACTCGGTCTTGGTTTTTAGCTTGCATTAGACGTTACGTCACGGATAGAAAGGATTTGTGTGTCATCTCTCGATCGTCTTTGGGGGTATCCTTGCAGCTATGAACGAGCCTCAAAGTGGATGGGAAGAGCCATATGCCCATCACCGATTTTGTGTGCGACATCTTGCTTCGAACTTGAATACTAAGTATAAGAATGCCGCCATCAAGAATCTTTTCGGAAAAGCTGCATATGCTAGGCGTAAGAGGAAGTTTTTGTACTATATGGATCGTATTGGCTCCATTAATGTCGAGGCAGCTAGATATCCGTTGGACATTCCCCTTCATCTATGGTCTCTTCATCATGATGGTGGATGTAGATATGGTGTGCAAACCACGAACATGTCGAAGTGTTTAATGGCGTCCTAAAAGGGGCAAGATGTCTTCCGATCACTTCGCTTTGGTAAGAATGACTTTTTATCGTGTCAATTCATATTTTGCTACAAGGAGAGAATTGGGTAGAAAAAGACTTGAGGAAGGCCATGATTATAGTCCAAAGGCGACTACCATCATTGAAAAAAACATGGAGAAGGCAAGTGCTCATAAGGTGATTGTGTTTGACTATGAACGAGGGCTATTTGAGGTCACTACCTTGGACGTGGAAACCGTATTGCGGGGAAAGGTGGAAAGAAACATACGGTGAACTTAATGCGGAAGACATGTACATGTGAGAAACTCCTAATATACAAGTTGCCGTGTTCTCATGTCCTTGCGGTCCGTCGATACCGGAGTTTGTCATATAGTGGTTTTGTGGACGCTTCTTTTATGACTACCGAGTATCGATCTACTTATATGTCCTTTTTCAAGCTCGTGCTCGATATGCATAATTGTTCTCCATATTATGGTCCGAGAATTATAGGCGATGAGGGGCTAAAGCGTGGAGCTGGGCGCCCAAGGTCCACTCGAATACGAAATGAAATGGATGCAAGTGATAGGCCCGACAAATATAGATGTAGCATTTGTAAGGCTTCGGGACACAATAAGCAAAGATGTCCTAATAAGAATGATGAAGGAACATCCGGGTAAATCTAATTTTTATTAACTCTCATAAATTTATATTCTTATCATAGTCCAAGAATGTGTTACTTACCTCGTTTGTTTTTTTTTTTTCCTCGGGTCCGATGGCGCAGTCCATCTATCCCGGCCCCACCGATCGTAGCGTTCTCACCCTCCGGGATAAGCATCGGAGTGAGGATGCCTGGAGGGGGAGTAGCGGACACGGTATTATCGTGTCGGTTGCATCATCATAGTCTCACTCATGACCGGGAGGTTCACGATAGAGTTCTTCGGTATGTTGAGCGTCTTCGGTTTTCTTGGCATACATCGTTTGGTAGGGGAGGTTTGGAGCTTGATCGACCACTTCTTACGGCATTAGTGGAGCGATGGAGGCGGGAGACCCATACCTTCCATTTCCATTGTTGGGGAGGCGACGATTACTTTAGGAGATGTCGCTGTTCTCCTTGGACTGAGAGTGCACGGACCACCTGTTATTGGTAGCGGCGAGGGTAATTGGGCTGCAGTTGTGCACGAGTTGTTAGGGGTATGGCCCACCACCCCGGAGAACGAGCCCAAAGTTCTCCAGGGTTCGTCTTTGAGGTTGACATGGCTTCGGCTTCATTTTTTTCTTGTTGCCGAACGATGCCGATGAGGTGACAAGACGCCGATTCGCACGGGCTTATATTCTTGTTTTGATGGGGTCCATTCTTTTTTCGACAAGAGTGGAGATACAAGACAGTGCTTTATCTTCCACTTTTGGCGGATCTCGACGTAGCGAGGGACATATAGTGGGGTAGTGCCACCCTTGCATACTTATATCGACTACTATGTCGGGCATCTCGAGGCGTGCCGGGGAGTTAGGTGGTCCCGTGTTGTTGTTACGGCTTTGGGCATGGGAGCACGTACACATCGGCGAGACCTCGATTTCGAGGTTGCGGGACCCACCTCCACGGTTTGACGATGCGGTTCCTATTTTAGGCTCCCAAAGATGTTCCGGGTTGACCCCTTAGCTGTCGAGGTAATATGCAGTGTCTCACATTTGTTGAAATTATTTAGTTTCATTTTTCGAAGGATATTAATGTGTATTTCTTTTCGGTTGGCTTCGGGTACACCTTAGTAGGTCCCACTTAGCAAGTGGGCTATCTTACTACGGGGATGCACTTGACCATCGACGGACGAGCGGTACATAGAGTCTCACATGCCTAACTTATATACATTGGTAGACATCTCTCACGTGTCTAATATTTGCAACATTCTCTATTTGTAGATGACTTGGCAGCCATATACCGATGCGAGACTAGAGTTGTTGCCGCTATATGTCGAGCCGATCGACATGTATGGCGCACAATGGCTCCACTTATTTGTTTCGACATTGTGGAGTTCCATTGTCCTGATCGAGTTATGCGCCAGTTTGGCTTCGAGCAGAGGATTCCAGCACCTTGTGATACAAGCACAGCCCTTCATGGCATAGATCGGAGGTCGAAGAACAAGAATTATCCGCTCAGACATCGCCCTTACATAGCGCAGTGGGATGAGCGCGAGAGACGTGTTGTTCAGGGCACTCCGTTCTTCGGTCGTACTCATGCCATTGAGGAGTATATGGTGTGGTATCGTCGCATCACGAGGTTACGCATGACAGATCCGTTGAGGCGACCTCCTTCTACACACTATCGCCCGCTGCGTGCGAGATGTAGTCTTCGGTAAGTGCCATGATTTGTAGTTATACTTTTATTTATTTATCCGACTATATAATATGTATTTTTCTTTCTATGCGAGGCACATACTTTATCTCGATGTTGCTCATAGGTGCAGCACTGTACTAGAGGCTGCTGAGTCATTGCCTCCAGATATGGGGCGCCAGTTGTTTGCACAGACATTGCAGACCATGAGGGGACTGTGTATTGATGCAGTTAGCCGAGCTGGACATGGCCACATCTTACAGGGCGTGCCTACCTCTGCTGTACATACTTCGACTTCTACACCTTCTATGTCTGCTGCCCATACATCTACCACAGCACCTTTGCTTTCGCCTCCAGTCTGTCAGAGGACCTACCGACGCCGTTCTGCCACCACTCCATCTTCTCTTCATGCCATTGCAGAGTCTAGTGAGACCACACCTAGTTCATCTAGACCTTCACAAAAGAAGAAGAGGGGGTCTTAGCACTTTCATTTGTTGTTTGTATAGTTCGTTAACACTATGTTAAATATTAAACTTCGTTTGTGATTGACATATTTTCTTAATCTTACTTATTGGATAAATGTGAATGTGGATGAACTTGGTGTTTGGTGATTAATGTGTGCATAGACTTTGTATGGACTTGGATGGAATTTGGTGTTGAAATTGTAGGTTGGAAAGCTTTTTTTTTTTTATGTTTCTGGCATTTGGGCCAGTTATGGGGAAGCAACAATGAGAGGTCTTTTTTTCTCTCATAAACCGCTATCTCAAGTAGCGGTTTACATATTATACAGTGTGAGTGTGGGAAGGTGTTGACCACATAAACCGCTACTTCAAGTAGCGGTTTACATGCATAAACCGCTACTTCAAGTAGCGGTTAATATATATAAACCGCTACTTGAAGTAGCGGTTTAATTAAAATAAACCGCTACTTCAAGTAGCGGTTTAATTAAAATAAACCGCTACTTCAAGTAGCGGTTTACCTGGGATAAAAAAAAAAAAAAAAACATTTTTCTCGCGTGCCGTCCTACGTGGACGGTGACGTTAGGAATTAATTTCCCTTTCAACATATTTCTAATTAAAACCCCATTTTGCATTATTCAAGGAAAAAATTCCCTTTTATTCCACCACATAATAAACCAATTTCAACCTTTTACAAAACCAAAAGAACAGCTCCTTCGCCAGGAAGAACATAAAATTATTTGCTTTCAAGTTGAATAAAAAGTCTGCGTCTAAACAACTGATCTTCTTCTGAATAATCACTACCCAAGATTCCTCAGTTATCAGTCCAATTAAGGTAAATTAGCTATTCCTTATCTAGTTTCATCCATATAATAATTGTAAATTATAAGTAGCATACCATTTTATGATTCCACGCTTTTTAAACTGAATTATTTGCTCATTTCCTGATTAATTCATCTTTGTTGTGTTGTATGTAGTGTTTATATGTTTGCTGGTTTTAGTTTTGCAATTAGTGATTACAGTATAAGGGAAAGAGTCTAAATTTTCAGACAAGTTTGTTAATATCAATGTTACAGCCCAAATTATTGATTTGCAGTTGATTAATGTTTGATTGTTGGTTCAACATCACCATAAAAAGAAGGAAAATTTGTTAGAAACAACCTTTTTAAATACTGAGTTTTGCGAGAACCAACCTTTTTAAAAAAAATCGCAAAAAGAAGACCTTAAGAAGAAAATATTTTGCGAGAAATAACCTCGACTCATTTTCCGGCATTGACCAAGCATTTTTCAGCGTTAACTCGTTAAAACCAAACTTGTGGAGGGCACGTGAATTGCATCTTTTATGTTTCAACCCTGTTTTTTTCGACATTGACCAAGTATTTTCCGATGTTGACTTTATCAGTATATAAAGGGAAATGGGGTTGAAACATAAGAAATGTGGATTACGTGCCTTGCTATGTTTGGTTTTAGTGAGTCGAAGCCGCAAAATACTTGGTCAATGCCCGGAAAATGGGTCAGGGTTGTTCCTCGCAAAAAAATTACTTTTAAGGTCTTATTTTGCCATATTTTTTTAAAAAGGTTGTTTCTCGCAAAAACGTGTATTTAAAAGGTTGTTTATGACAAATTATCCTAAAAAGAAAAATAGTGCCCAAATTGTCAGTTATGTTATGTTGTTTAGTTTACTTTTCTCTAAAATGGTTAATTGTTAAAAAGCAAGTTGTTTGCTATTATGATATCTTGTGAGCTTCAATAGTGTGATCCTACATTGTCGAGTTTACGATGGAGGATCAAAGAGGAGAAACAAGTAGTTTATAATCCTGATATGCAAACAGTGCATATCAGATTGACATTTTGAATTATTTGGGGGAAAGTTGGGGTTAAACCTTATAATGAACTTCCTTAATACATTAATACCCTCTGGTCTTTCCTTAGAATCCCTGGAATGTCTCACTTTTCCCAAAATCACAAAAATGCTGTTGCGATATGCAACTATATGTATATTATAGTTATATAGAGTGTATCATAGTACAATTTGGTAGAAAAGCTATTTAGAGGTAGTTAAAGCATCGCGAGGGAAGCAATAAGCACATCTTATCCATCATTTTCTCTTGCTTCCTTTCTAATATGAAAGAGCATGCTAGTGCTGAGTCTTCAAGAGATTGTTGTCTGGGCATTGTTGTCATCCTTATGCGGCTATAGTGTTTCATTCTTCTCTTCCTTTGATGTTCTGTAATTTTAGCCTTTGAGTTGTGACAAGCTATTAAAACTCTGCGATCTTGTAGAGTACTCCCTAATCAAGCGTGAGAAAAATGAATCTTCTCTCTCTAGGAGCTTTGATGGTGTATCATATTCTGCAATCCTTCCTGTTTTTGTCAAAACAAAAGTTTTCATTAACTTTCTTGGTATTTTAAGTCTCAAAGAAATATGATGGGAGCGTAAATAATTACCGTCACTGAGGACAAGGACAAGATCACTATCTACAACCGTGTGTATTCTATGAGCTATTGTGACTATTGTTCGGTCTCTGAATTCATGGCTGATAATTTTCTGAATTACGCCATCAGTAGCTGAATCAACTGATGCAGTTGCTTCATCTAAAACCAATATACTACTATGCTTTAGAAGTGCCCTTCCTAGGCAGAATAGTTGTCTTTGACCAACGCTCCAATTTTCTCCATTTTCAACCACTATATAGTATTTACCACATACAAAAGAGTTGGATTCATTAGCAAATAGCCAAATTCATACTCATTTTACTCCATCTTTCTGAAACAAACTTGATATATTCACCTGTGGATTCCAACCTTCCTTCCTTTGCGCGTACAAGGTCTCCTAGTTGACATTTGTCCAATGCCTGAAAAATAACAAATCATGGCGTGTCACTGATTCAATCTATTGATTTCCAGGTTACATATTACAAAGGTATTTCCATCAATTATTACCTCCCATATTTCGCTGTCGGAGTACTGTTGAAGAGGGTCAAGGTTTCCTCGAACTGTGCCATCAAACATTGTTGGATCTTGTGGAATGATGCTGAGTCTTGATCTCAAGTCTTGAAGACCTATCTTGCAGATATCTACGTCGTCAATCATGATAGTCCCTTCCCTTGGTTCCACTATGCGGAATATAGCTTGTATGAGTGTTGACTTTCCGCTGCCTGTCCTTCCTACTACACCAATCTTTTTCTTTCCAGGGAATGTACAAGTTATGTTTTTCAAGACGGAGGGAAGATGTTCAGCGTAACGTATCTGCATCATCATGAAATTTGGCCTGACATTATATACCTTGTTTTCCACTAATTAGGCCCTGCTCACTTCACCTGACTTTTACTTAATTAGTTATCTTCATTCATAACTGATTTATACTGATTCACTACTTCCCAACCCCCTCCCCACTCTTGTGTCAATTACTGATTTGTACTGATTGAAACTTATTTCTGCTGATTATAACCTAGTTTTTTACTGATCAAAACTTATTTTTAGTGAATATTGAAGTATTTATTAAGTTGGTGAACATGGCCTTATTGTCATAATAATTTTACAGAACTTTAATGTTTAATTGACTTTTAGCCACCTAAACCTGTAACAGCATAATTACCTGCAAGTTCTGGAAACATATTGTTCCTGTAGTTGGCCAGTTGTTTGGTGGCCTGCAATCATCAACGATGAGGGGGGCCTCACTTGTAAGCTTTGTGTACTGAAGAACCCTTTCCACTGATATCATTTTATTTTCCGCATTACATATATTCCATATGACTGAAGCTTGCAAGACATTCAAATTTATACCATATGTCACAGCCAGACCTGCAATGCCTGCAAGAGTTTCCAAGCCACTAGAATGTAAGCTCATCCTAATAATGATCTGGTGCACCTTAAGCTAAGTAAGCTACTGCATAAGATGATGAGATTTCCGTTCTTTTAAATATTTTAAAAGACCAGGCACAAAGAAAATTTGATGTAAACGAGTTTTGAATTGAGATCTCAGTCTAGAGGCTTTAATAGCTAAGCACTAACTCAAACTCACATTTTATTGCCTTTCATCTTGTAAGGCGTACTCCTAGGATTCTTTCTTGCTTTTCATCTATCAAACCTCTTTATTGTTACAAAAGCAAACTTTTTTTTTTATATAAAAAATGGAATACTTACTTGGATTTATAATTCCATCTGGAAGAGACACTAGCAAAACCAATGAGAACACAAACACAAAGTTAGACAATTGATTAAGTCTGAACGAGAGCCACTCCATTGCTGATACATTGTGGAACCATGGTCTTGAAAACCCATCTACTAATATCAGGTTTGCAGTGGTAAAACGATCCTTTTGGTCAAATGCACGTATAGTTGCTGCCCCTGCGAGTGATTCTCCAAAATGGTGAAGGATTGGAGCTTTCTGTATTTCAGATAATCGTGCTAGCTCCCGTGCAGTTGGTATGTAGTATTGCTGCGTAAAATGTCATCATATACATTATGCTTAATATCTTGTTGAAAAAAGATTCTTCGCTAATATTATGTATTTTCAGGTTTAATTTCATGCAAAATATGCTTACCTTGTACCATATGCAGATCGCTGTTACTGGAATGAAGATGAGAAAGACTTCCCATGCAACCTGTGACATGACTGCGATAGTGCCTAAAAGCTGGATCATTGAGAAAGCTGCCCAACCTAATCTTTGTGCCATTTCTAAGTCCAATACACTTTGGTCAGATGATGCCTGCATATGAAAGTAAGAATTAATGAATGAACCTTAACTTGTGATTAAATTCTCTATTTGACAAAGATGCTCCTAGATTGATTATAGAGCAAAGATGGAGGGAAATTCATGTTTTCAAACAGAAAGTTAAGGGTTTGTTTAATATCACTGTCAGTTTACCGTTTTTAATTTTAGAATCTTTTAAGCCACATGATATAAATTTATAATGGATTTAAAATTAGTCATACTTAATCTCATCATGTTTGTTATGAAAAATGACCGCTGAAAACTTGAAGCTACTTTTTCTAGTTTCCATATTTCTGCTTCTAGCTTCGTCTTCTTTTATTTTTTTTAATAATAAAAAGACATCTATATGCACTGTTTATCTAGAGTCATCCTCATATATATATATATATATATATATATATATATATATATATATATATATATGTATATATATATATATATATATACATATATATATACATATATATACATATATATATACATATATATACATATATATATACATATATATACATATATATATACATATATATATACATATATATATACATATATATATACATATATATATGCAATGCTTATGATTACTAGATCAAATATAAAAAGGCTATACTTTGTTAACAGTATTGCATTTTATGGAATCACACTAATTGTTACCCGATTCAGTATTCTTCCAGTTGGAGTTGAATCAAAAAATGACATTGGAGATCGCATAACACTATGCAGCATGTTCTCAAAGAGCTTTTGTGCAGTAAGAATCCCAGCTTTTGCTGATAGTGTTGATCGTACTAAGACGCAAAATGAGCTTATGATCGAAAGAATGGCATACACAAGTAAGACATAGTCCATCCCAGCTACAGGTGCTGCATCATCTGAAGTTGGACAAGCCCATGCCATCCAATAATTACTTGCTATCTGCAACACTTGAAAAGATGACTGTGCTAAAATTATCACTGGAACCAAAATACCACGGTGTACAATCGTAAGATAAGCCCAATAAACTTCCTTTCCTATACTTCCTTTCTCTCTCTCTTCATCCTGTATCAGCCTCCCTCCCTTCTCCTTCATTTCTGGAGAAAGGTTATCCTCGTCTTCATCCCTTGTTTGTATTTGTTCAGCACTTGAATCAGCAGTTTCTGGTGAATTACTTTGAGAATTTCTACTGGAAGTACCTTCAGCTGTAACAATAGATTCAAGGGCTTGACAATGAGCTCCAACCAGAAGTTCGAAGCCGATATTCTGTTTCAAAAGTTCATTAAAACGTCCTGCTTGTGTGATTTTCCCATCTTGCATCACCTGTGAATGAAAAGTTTATTATTCATTGCTAAGAAAGTGCATAAACTAACCAATTGCTGTTATAGCATACCAGAATGAGGTCTGCTGCTGGTAAAAATTCAACTTGGTGCGTCACATAAAAGATAGTCTTGTCTCTTAGAACCCCCATCAGACATTCCTGTTTATTAAATATCCAAATACCATAAGAGAGGAAAGCAATCACATTGTAAGATTTAAAGCATTTAGCAGCTATGTTACTTTGACTCTTCATTTTACCTCAAGTACCCGTGTCGGATTCTCGACACTTCAACATGGGTATAGACCCTTGGGCACGAACCCATGTCGGACACTTAGACATGTACCCATGTCGGACACTTAGACACGTATCTGTGTCGAACACCAGTACATGAGTCAGAGTAACATAGTTTAGCAGCATTAAAAAGTTTTACCATCACAATTGTTTACCTGAAATAGTTGTGTGCCTGTATGTGCATCAACTGCACTGAAAGGGTCATCAAGCAAATATATATCTGCATCCTGGTAGACAGCACGAGCAATTTGTATCCTTTGTTTCTGACCCCCACTCATATTAATACCTCTTTCTCCAATTTCTGTTAGGTCACCATGTGAGAAAAGCTCAAAATCTTTTAATAAAGCACATGCCTTAATTGTCCTGTCGTACTTAGCAGCATCATAAGGATTCCCGAAGAGTATGTTCTCTCTAATATTTCCTGTCAATATCCATGGTGACTGAGGAACATAAGCCTTAGAACCACTGATCTTCACAGTACCGGTGATCTTAGGAATTTCTCCAATTACACCAGAGAGCAAACTGGATTTTCCTGATCCAACTGTCCCACATATTGCTACTTTCATACCCCTTGTAACCTTCAAGTTTACTCCATCGAGGGTGGGTGTTTTTGAATTAGGATCCCAGCTGAATTCCCCCCCTTCTATTTCTATAGCATAGGGTGTTTCATCTTTTGAAACAAACTCGACTGCATCTTGCTGAATTTCTTCTTCTTGAAGGTAAGAACTAACTCTATCAGCTGATACTTTAGCTTGTGCAATAACATTGAGTAAGTCGGGGAGACTAAATATAGGATCCTGCAACATACGGAAGGTTGCTAATGCAGATAGAACACTTCCTGCTGTGAGTGGAATTCCCATTAAAACACAAGATCCGAAAGTCACTATAGAAATAAAAGTTGGTGAGCCCCAGAAAATAAAGGCTCCAATTGCCCCTAATCTCAATGACTTCCATATCCAAGAAGATTCAGTATTTCTCAGAGTTTCTAGATTATTTAGAAACCGATTATCCCATGCTTGAAGTTTGATGGTCTTCATGTTACGCAGGATTTCTGAGGTGGCTTTCATCCTAGCATCTTTGGCATTCATAATATGCGATTGGTACCTTTTCTGAGTTCTTGTTAGAGGTATATTGCAAGACATAACAACTAAAGTTGCCGCTAATCCTGCAAATGCCCCTAAACCTAGATTTGTATGCAGAACATAAATTGCTAATGTTATTTGTATTGGTAACATCCACACTGTGTTTACATACCATACAAAATCCGTAATTCTTTGAACATCGACACTCATGTAGTTCATGATCTCTCCACCGGTGTGACTCTGTCTCGCTTGACATGACAACACTAGGCCCTTCTGGTATATGTGAGATATCAAAGCAGCTCTGATGCGGAGCCCTAGTTGCCGGGCCCCAAAATCCACTGCCTTTGTGCGATTGTCTCCACCATTTTGGCCCCTAGAAAGCCAAGAGCAAGGAGGTAGCCTGTATTTAGGCTGCCTTTTTTCTTGATACTGAGGAAATCTACAAAATCTTTGATTAAGTATGGACCAACATACGATGCAAATGCACTTATAACTGCAAACATCCCATTTAATGCTGCTTTCTTCCATGCTATGCAGTATATGGCCTTGTACACCGATGGGTTGCTGCTCGGTCCTACTTCCTCCTTGACTCGTTTGAGGCTCTCACCAAAGCTGTGAGAGAGAAATGCAGCAGAGTCTTGCACATCAACATCCGGGATCTCATCCTGCTCAAGTGCCGCCTTCTTCCCAATCACAAACAATGGGTTGAGCCAGGAGAAGGTAACAAGATCAAGAAGGGTTGCTTTGCTGTAAAGTGATTCACTTTTCCCCTTCGGAATTTTCTCACTTTTTCCATTAATTAGTGGTTCTGTCAAGTTGTTTCTTGCATCATCATCACGCTTTATCCTCATCTTTCCTCTGATGGAAATTACCAACAGACTGACTGATGCAAGGAGCCCAAGAAAGTCTGCATAATCTTGTATTCTGAGATGACCATCATTTTCCATTATGAAATGAGAATCAATGGCTATATGACAAGTTAAGATCAGGAAGCTGATAACCCACCAGAATCTTAGCATTCCGGGAAAAATGAGGTAATTCTTAGTTAATATCCTGCATAATACAATTATCGTGATTATCCATGATATGACCTGTAAAATTTCAGCTGCGAGAGCTGGAAGATTGTGATTGCATGGAGTTTCGCTCCCCTTTATCAGCAAAATCAAAGAAGTCGAATGCACACCCAAGAGCAAAATGGAAGAAATAACGCTGGTTTTCGAGCACAGGCTGAGTCTTGCATTATCAAGGTACATCCCTGCATCCTTTTCTGCAGCTTTTGATGTATAAATTTGTACTGTAAATGTCATTTTTCTGATAAAGTATATCAGTACAATCCCATAGAAACCCAATAGCAGAAATATGCTGATTTCTTCCCACATACAAGGAGACTTCAGCTGTTCCCATGGTGTTGGGTATAGGAGCTTAAGATCTGCCATAAGAAACAATAACATTTTTATGATTATGCTCGAAAAGTATAACTTAAAACCAGCCTAAACGCTTGTATAAGTCAGTAACTTTGAATCTTCTCAACTCGTAACATAGTCCATAAAAAGTTGCTTTCTGTTTTGGGTATAGAGAGCCACATAGGGAAGTGATGTAAACGGGATTTGATCTCTTGTTTGCCCCACAAGACTTTACTAAGTTAGCTGACATTCACATATTTTAAGTTGTACTAGTAGATAAACTACATAAGAATGGTAAAGTTGAAAGGATTATGTTATGGCTTTTATTTTATGAAATAAAATTGTGGGTATATAATATATAACCCATTGACACTTGTCTCATCTACAACAATTTGGTGTGGTATTTTGATCCGAATCCAAGTCGCGACAATCAACAATAAAAAGGGTATTTCCTTGTTCTAGAATCTATTTTCTTTTTATTGAATCATTGGGTTAAAACATTACTCCTTTGAAGTTTAATCCTTCTGAAAATGGCAACATGTTTTTGGTACTTATTTTTATCAGAGAGTAGTAATATGACATGCAAGAAGCACTTTATATAATAAGGTTGACATTCTAGATTTTAGATAGCTTAACTTAATTTCCATGATCTTCTTAATAAGGAAAGAGTTAAAAGTTTGGAACATGACAGGAAAAAACTAAACGAGGATAACTAAGCAGAATAAAAGAAAATCATTAACATTTATTTAAGTAGCACTCTATGTAAATCTGAATGGCTTTCCTACTGTGGCTCTACAAACAAGCAGCTCCATTTTATTATACAAAGTTATCATTTATGAACTACTTTACAAAAAGCATCTCTTGCCAACTTTCTTGTCTTTTATGAACACTAAACACTGCCTGCACCATATGCTAGTATATTAGTAGTATTTTTCTACTTGACACAAAAGAAATAAATTTCTCACTGTCCAAAATGAGTTGTGACGTTGATAGCATAATTTAAGCTATTGATATGAACAACTAATTACATACGAAGGTAGTACATTAGTGGTCAATACAAGTTTTATCATGCTAAAACGAATTCATGAAGTTTTGATGGGAAATTGCAACTTCCCCTAGATTTTCATTTAGTGCATCTCAAAGATTATATACACAAGGACCCTTTGTTTATTTCAAACAATAATGTAGCATGAGATGAAGTTTCAAGGGAATGAAATTAAGTCTTACTAGAAGTATACATATTGTAATGTAGCACTTTTCTTAGTTAATCTCCTCTTTTTTCTAAATTTATTAGCTTAATATGATCCTTTGAACCTTAAAGACCCTATATTTAAAAGTACAACAACGCTCTCTTAAAGGGCATCATCTAATACGACCTGCCACACCCTTATTTCACCTTTGATGAGTTTTGAACTCGAGCCTAGTTCGGTAGGAGAAAATCACCTGATCAACACCCGTTACATGTTCAAATGATAGTACTTAAGAAACATAAATTTACGCGGCTAAATAAATAAAAGGAAGCAATATAATATAATGCATATAGGAAAATAACCTTGATATATAAACCTCAATAAAGAAAAACCTATAGCATGTAGAAGATAGATTAAATAAAGAGAACTCACTTGCTGCAAGAAAAGAATAAGGCATGATTCCCTCTCTTCCAGCTTTCAAGCTGGTATTTGTCTATGCTCCTAAGAGAAAAGAACTACAAAGAAAAGCTCAAGAGCATAGTGTTGTAAGCGTTATATAGTCAGGAGATAGTGAGAGAGAGAAAAAAAAGCATTTATGTGATGAAATAAGTGGTGGGTGTTACTGTATAATTAATTGTAATCTTTTTGCAGAAATAAAGTTGGATGATAAGTTAAATTTCTGGCATTCTCACTTTTGTCCATATATGATATATGTATGGAACAAAAACTAATTTTGATGATAGGAAGTATATAGTGGAGGTAATCACGTGATGCAAATAAGGTTAAAACTGCGGAGGATTCTATTGATTTAGGGTATATGCTAATGGTTTTGATTTAAAATATAATGACAAGAAATGTTTTTATGTGTTTTCCAGGAAAATTAATTGTAAAGGAACAAAAGAGAGATACCTCAACCAACCCCCTAGTTTTTTGGCTGTGTTGATGGATTTTTTTTTTTTCCTTTGTTTTTTGGATTTTTGAAGTGAGAAGAATAGAACTTGATGAGATCACTCCATTGGTGAATTTATATTGGTATATTATTATGATAAATAGATAATATTATGTTACAAAACGAAGAGGTAATATTTAAATCACGAAGAGTTATCTTTTTATAAAGTACACTATCGAGTCGTTACAAGAAATAAAAAGAATAGGGTAAAAAAAGAGATAATATTTGAAATTTTTATAGTAATTTGTGTTTTTTGTGTGCTGATTTTTAAGGCTTTCCATTTTACATGTCACTGAAGTTCAACTGTTCAAGCATAAGCCATGCCACCCATTTGATCTTTTTTTTTAAATTTTTTTTTGATAATTTATACTTCTATATTTGGTCCTTTTATGGTTGCAGTACTTACGTCATTGACTCATATGATACTCTGTTCCACTTTTTTTTTTCCCTCTGCTAATTAATTATAAGGATGTATAGTAAACTGTTATTAATTGCTTGAATTGTTGATCAGTTTCATGCACGGAAGGTTGCCACACGCACAAATCAAGCTAAATCCTCAACTAGGAAACATGTTACCCGAGATCACCCTAGTGGCCTAGTCCCTAAGGAAGTTTGTGACTTTAATTATGAAATTACTTCCTTTTGATAAATAAACCACTGATTATATATATATATATATATATATATATATATATATATATATATATATATATATATATATATATAATATACTAAGACTATATGCACGCGGTGCGTGTGAAGATATTAATATTAATAAGTAACATCAAAAAGTGTTAAAAAACTAACTTAAGAGTGTAATATTTATGGTGAATATTGATGAGCTTTATGATTTTTATATTTTGCATTGCTCTAGTGTAAAGAGTATCCTTTTCCTGGAAAGGACTATGTCGAGGTAGGATATGTTATCTTGTATTTGGTAGATAATTCAACAACTCTCCTTTTAAACCATGATCTAGGTTATGTTTATTTATTTATTTAAGAATACATATATTTTATAGGCATAGTAGTTCAGTTTAATTTTACTTGGGTAATTGAGATTTTTAGGCATACTATGGTGAGTAGTGCTTTAATAAAAAAATTATAAATTGATATTATCTAATGATGTATGTTTATCTCTTTAATTATTTATTATCCCAACGGATTGTGAGCCCCAAAAAAAAAAATTGAATATTTTCAAAGTTTCTTAATTCTTTTATGGTTTGTTAATGTATGTTATTTTAAATTGTTATTGCAACTGAGAGTTTAGATAGTAAGAATATCTGTAAATCTTTGCTTTTATAATTGTTTGAACATTGATTTAGTCATCAACTTATATTTACAATTGTGAGTTTCTCTTTTTACACATTTTGATGTATTTCTTTTTGGTAATGTAGAACTTTCCTAATTACCCATATTTGTAAATGAGGAAGGAATTAAGAAAAAAATTTATTTATTATTTTTTGTGAGATTAAGGGTATATAAGTCTTTTTAAGGGGGACACCATAGCCCCCCTAGCTTATATATATACTAGCCTTATATGCACGCTTTGCGCGCTGTGACATTTTTTTATTTATAGTGTGGTTATTCAGTCATAGAATAACATAAAATCGGTTGGTTGATTATAATTTTAATTGAATCATTATCATAAATATGTATGATTTTACCCACTTTAAGTGTGATTTTAAGAAAGATTATTTTTATTTTTATTTTAAAAATTGCATTGATTTGTATTATTTTTAAGAGAAATTGCATTTACATAACATTTTTTTTTAAAATTCTAGGTGTCTTTTTCTCTTCGCATCATGTAAATTTTTTTTTTATATTGACGGTTATTTTATAACCAGAAGTGCGAATTTTTCATTGTAATGTTACATTAAAGACTATTGTGTATTTACGGTTGTGAGTAATACTCATTCTTTGAAATTTTTTTACTACTTATGTTTATTTAACACATGGCTGTTTTTGTAAATTTGGTATACCAAGATAAACAAATTGCATATTTAAATTGAAAGTATATAACGCACCTGTAAATCGTAAAAGTTGTGATGTTCCAAGCCTATTGAGTTTATTTCTTCGGTGTTTTTAGCTGAAAATGGTAATTTTTTTTAGATAAAAACATTCTTGAGATTGTAGTTATTTAGTGTATTACTCCGTATTTGTATGTTGTGTATGGTTTAGTACATGGTAACTTTCCATTTTTATTTTTCGTTGTCAAACGTGATGTCCAATATGCTTTGATTGTGCTTGAACTTTAAATTTGTTGATATGCATTGATTGAGGAAGGTTTTGAGTTGATTAAGAATTTATTTTGTATATGATTATTATGTATGGTTATTATCTCTTACTATTGAGGGTAGAGTTGTAATTTAATAAGGGGACACCATTACTCCCCCTTCACTTATATAATACTAGCATTTTTTGCACGCGATGCGTGCTTGGTTTTTTTTCGAGACAAAAACTCGTTTATTTTTTGCATGAGTCAAAATTTGAACATTAGACATACAAAGTATAATCTTTTTTAGTTGCAAAATTTGATTGGTTTAGTCCATGTCACTTAAGTCTCTTACCAATCTTTTTTTTGTTAACTTTACAAAGTTAAATTCTATAAACAAAAAAGAAATTTTATTGAATTTATTTATGATTTCTAATATTATAATTCTTTAATTGATTTTTGAATTAAGTACACTACTTCATAGATTGTAAAGAAAGTGGATACTTTGATTTCAAGTCAGTAATTGGGTGTTGTGTCATTTTTTATTTGAATGTTTGTTTAGCAAAATGTTTGTCATGTCTGCATTTACATAATATGTCATGTCTGCATTTACATAATATGTCACATTTCTATTTATATAATATTTGTTAATGAAACTATTTCACTTTGTTAATTGATTGAATTTTATAGTTTTAATGTAATACGGAGTACTTAATTGTGTACTAATTGATAAAATATTTGGCTAATATAATTTTCATATTTACTTTGTTAGTATGAATGTATTAATACTTGTAGACAATTGTAATCATTTATGGTGGCTCGGCTTATTATATAATTGTTTTCAACATTTTTGTTAACTTTTTTATGCTATATTTCAGTTTGATTTTTTTTTTTTTTTTTGGGCAAAGTAGTTAATTTATTCATGAGGATAGTGAAATAATGTCCTGGGGGAACACCATAGCTCCCCCCTTCCTTTATATAATAGAGATATAATTGTGTTCAATATTTTTTTAACTTTTTTATGCTATATTTGAGTTTGATTTCTTTTTCTTTTTTTTTGGCAAAGTAGTTAATATATTCATGAGGGTAGTAAAATAATTTCCTAGGGGGACACTAAAGCTCCCTCCTTCCCTTATATAATAGAATAAAATAGAGATTAGCCTAATGTGCACGCTATGCGTGTGGCAATATTTTAGTAATAATATTGATATTCAAGCGTTAAAATATTGGTTGAATGACAGTTTAAGGGTGCAGACATTTTTTGATTTAATAAAAAAATAATTGATGTACTAACAATTACTATTTAAATACATAGTAATTGACAAATCAATAGGCAAAAAAAATGTTTTATAACTCTTAGTATTTCAAGTTTTTAATTCTCATGAAAAATCACACACACTTGTCAATCCAAACAACTTAAAATAAGTATATATATAAACAATAATTTTTTTAGATCTAGTAGGGAAAAGCATTAAGTTTGTATTTTTAATAACATTTTTATCTAATGTATTATCCTAAATAGTTTTTTAATGTGTCTTTCTTAATTTATGGTAAATTTTATTTTTTTTGGCAAACGTAATTTATGATTTGTATTGATTGTGTTATAATTTTTATTTGATTAGGCCTTGATATGCAATATATTTGTTTCCTTATTTTGTTTCATATGTATTTGAATATGACATGTTCACAGTTGTATAAGATTGATTTTTTTTTAAATTTGCAAAAGTTTCCTTATTATGGTATATGCTTTATTTGAATTTGCAAAATATATTTAATTGCTAAGGTAACGTGAGGGATATTTTGGACTTTTCCAAGGGGACACCATAGCTCCCCTTGGCTTATATAATAGAGATATAAACAATAATTTTTTTAGATCTAGTAGGGAAAAGCATTAAGTTTGTATTTTTAATAACATTTTTATCTAATGTATTATCCTAAATAGTTTTTTAATGTGTCTTTGTTAATTTATGGTAAATTTCATTTTTTTTTGGCAAACGTAATTTATGATTTGCATTGATTGTGTTATAAATTTTATTTGATTAGGCCTTGATATGCAATATATTTGTTTCCTTATTTTGTTTCATATGTATTTGAATATGGCATGTTCACAGTTGTATAAGATTGATTTTTTATTAAATTTGCAAAAGTTTCCTTATTATGGTATATGCTTTATTTGAATTTGCAAAATATATTTAATTGCTAAGGTAACGTGATGGGTATTTTGGACTTTTCCAAGGGGGACACCATTGCTCCCCCCTTGGCTTATATATATACTAGCTTTATAAGCACGCGATGCGTTCGACGATAATTTTTTCAATATATGAAGCGACAACTCAGTATAATAGTTTAAGTTGACAGTTTTTTTCAATAAATGCTCTGTTTTGTTCAACTTCTTAGAAGTAAGATATGATCTTGTTATCCTCTATGTAATTGACTTACACAAATTGAAATTATATAAAACCATTAAAATGATCATTTCTTTACATGACTATAATGTTGTGGAAGTATATTGCTGATTTTTTATTTTGGCAATTTTTCCTTTTGATGGAAGATTTTAATATTCTTAAATGAATTTGTTATCTTTGTTTTTTTTGTAAACTTTTTTAGTCTTTTCTTTTTTTTAACTTGAAATTTTAAGTTATTATAATTGTAGTTTTTAAAAATGGCAAATATTGGGATTGGTTGATTACCCATTATTATTTTAAAAATTTAAACAAAATTGATGTAATTAAAAAAGTAAGGGTAATATAGTCATTTAATATGGGGACACCATGCCTCCCCCCTTCACTTATATAATAGATATATATATATATATATATATATATATATATATATATATATATATATATATATATATATATATATATATATATATATATATATATATATGAAGAACAAAAATATATACTAATAATCCTCTTTTAATTGTTTTTGGAGGGCTGATATTTACCAACTCAGATCGAATTCATGCTACAAAGGTGTTAAGTAGGCTTGGAGTCTTGGACTAGAGGATTGTTTTCAGTATGTGCTTCAAAACTCTTAATCCAAACCTCTTTATGGCTACTCTACTCGCCCTAATGAAGTAAGAAGTTGTATTTCCGTTTTTAATGGTGGTGATCTCACCGAGAGTGCAAGCCTGCTGAAACTTGATGGCAAAGAGATAAAACGCGACATAGAGAGAGATGAATCCTACTCATGCAAATACTTTTTCTATATTGAATTTGGAACACGACTCCTTAGACTTTCTTGGGCATCTACGGTTGAGATGACATCAAAAAATAAAAATCTCTAATTGTTGTTGACACATTAATCTGCCCTTTAATTGTCTCATTATTTCTCGACATAATATTTTCTAAGGATGTTCAAATGATCTTGCATGGTCTTACTTTGATGAAGAATTAGATATTAGATACCTACTATAAATGATCCTTTTAGGACAACAAGTTACCCACACCTTATCATAAATCATGTAAGACGGTCTTATATGAGACTTAAGATTAGATACATATCGAAGCAGACTCTTCTCAAATCCATAAAAGAAACATTCGCCAAAAGAAAACAACCAGAAATTTGCACAAACAAGATTGTCCAACAATGATACACTAAGATATCATCAACATAAAAGAGAATAACTCACATAAATAGACAGACAATTATTAACTACATAAAAAGTATGAGAATCATTATGGCCAGGTAGATTACATACTTCAATTTCTTTTTTTTTTTGGGTGTAAATTAGGGGAAAATAAGTACCCAAAAAAAAAGCCAACTATACATAGCAGAGCTATATGAATAATATTTTCATGTACTTCTATTATAATAAATTTTCCATCAATTAAAAGGTTGCATTGCTTTGTCATTTCCACCCACCCCACCTCCTTAATTTCATTGAAAATAGACATAAGAATTTGGACAGTAATCTAATTATTACTACTATTTTGTTATCCTAGTCTTTTATGCTTATTAAAGTCTTCTACACTTAGTGGTACTCTGAATCTTCAGTTGAGCTTTTAGGGAGATAAAGCTGAATATCGGATATTAAGTACTATTTCTGAGCCCACAATCTGGTTAAGAATTTTGTAATATCCAATAGATCGAAAATTCGTAATAGTACCACAATCTGGTTAAGAATTTTGTCAGCTAAATTTTGTCTTCCAAGTTAGCAAGGACAATTTTCTATCTTTACTACATGTGGAATCCAACTTTTTTTTGATATCTTTTATCTAGTCAATTAAAATTTCGTCAATTAAAATATAGCCAAATAGAGTTTTCCTCCTTATAACTAGAAAATATAATTTTGTATAATACATCGATAATAATTATCACGATGTGACTTAATATGTGGTTATCACTATGGATTGGTTTTTGTAAAGATAATCAAATTTTAGTTCATTTTTTAATCAATTATTAGACAATGGTTGCCACAACAATTAGCTTAAAGGCTTAAAGCTAACATTGGAAAAAGTAGAAACAATTACAGATCATCATTTATTATGGTGTGTAGAAGCTATTCTTAATCCCTTCAATACCAATTATAAGTCCAAATCCGAGCATATCAATTAGTTCCACCAAATTCCCACCCGACTACTTTGTGCTTTGGACTTAACCTGATCTCAAAATTAGTAGCTTTGTGAATTGTGAGTGATGTTTTATAAAAGCTACCAAAATTAGCTTGTATAAAAGGGAAAAAGGATTTTAAAAATCATTGAAGCGTTGCGTTGATGTATGCAAACATCCACATAGTGGTAACCTTAATTTATGTGCTTTAACGTTTTGTTCTCATCACTTTAAAAGGTAAAATACTCATATCTTAGGTGAATAATGAGTTTAGTACTTTAGTTAAATCTTAGTAAGTGCTATGTCCATGACTCATGAGAATGAGGGTGTCATCCTTCCATCTCCCATTCCATAGGCTGTGGGTTCGATTCTTATCAAGGGTGGTTGGAGGGCAATAGAGGAGGTTGTATTTAGGTGCCTTGTGAAAGAACGTTAATGTAATTTATCTTCTCAAAATTTTAAAGTAAGCGGTATACTCATACAAACTTGATTCAACAACTCCCATAGGCCCATAAATCAGAAGTTACATAAGTCATAATCATAGGACCTCAGAATGGATTACATGATTGATTTCTAAAATTGATAGCAAGAGTATTTATGATCACTAGTCACCACTCTATCGCCACATGCTTGTTTAGTTGTTTTAGTTGAATATGGAAGGGAAATCATTTCAGTGTTGATTTTGAAAGCGATTTGCTAGTGACATTTCATACAAGTATTGCCACTTTTACGTCTCTTTTCATTTTCTTGTTTTTACGTGATGATCATCTTGTACTATGAAAAGCCAATCTTTACTAATTGATTTTGGCTTATTAGTACCATGCTTACCTTCCACATAAAACAAAGGATTAAAGTATCAAAATTCAAACCTTGAGATTTGAGAGAAGCATGTTTGTTTGGTCTGAGAACTGTGGCAAGAGATTTGTTTAGACCTGATTTTGGACTTTAGTCTCGAGATAAGTCAGTAGACCTAGATAATCGATGTGCTTGAATATAAAAAAAGAATGTTTAGATCATAAAAATCAGTTGAAGATTGCTGAGGAAGTTTGCTCATCTTTTTTTTTTTCTTCTTTAAGGTCAAGGCTTATAGTTTACTCATCTGTGATGAAACAAATTGGGCCACGAGTTATTTTTGTTAAGAAAGATATAGCTAACAAGATGGTACTAGCAAATTATGCACGCGATGCATGCCTGATTTTTTTTTTCACAAGCATAGATTCTAGCCTTTTTAGGCATATATAGGGGTAAATATTTGAACATTATATATATTTTTTTGGCTAAATTTTGTAGGTTAAGCCTCTATCACTTAACCCTTCTTTTATTAATTTTTTTTTACTTATTCTTTCTTTTAGATTTTAAAATTAAACTTGATGAAAGATAAAAGAATGTCAGGTGAATTTATTTAGGATTTCTTATGTTGTATTAACATAGTCTTTTGTGTTAAATAAATCATTTTACTTTGTTAATTGGTTGAGTTTTCCGTTTTGATGTAATACGTGGTTGTTGTGAATTGATTGATATGATAATTGATTGGTGTAATATTCCTTTTTTTCAACATAATGTACTAGGCGCATTTTCAGCGGCATAAAACTACCGAACCGAATCAATCAATGACGGAATCGAATTGAATTGAACCGAATCGGGCGAATTGAATCAATCAACCGAATTAAATTATAACTAATTAATAGTAATGATTATCATTTAGGAACTGAAGTGAACTGAATTGAATTGAATTGAACTGAACTGAATTGAACTGAACTGCACTGAAAATAAGCCGGGGAGAACAGGCCCTAAATCTTATATTCAATGTTTCTTTTTTTGGTGACTCAATTATAACTTGATTGCCTTTAATATTTAAGTTAATTTTTTAATGCTATATTTGAGTTTGACTTTGTTTTTCCCTTTTTTGGTAGTAGTTGATTTACCAATGGGCAATTAAGTAAATTTATAGGGGGACATCATAGCTCCCCCCCCTTCCCTTATAAATAGAGATATATAATTATATTTGTCTATGCATTTTTTTTAATTGTAAGGAGAAATGTCATACTAGGTCAGAACCTTGCACATGTTAATTTGACCAACCTAACTACACATGCAAGATCCTTTAAAAGTGGGGGGAAGGTAAGGGAATCCCACCCCCAAAGCGACCTTTTGAAAGTGTGAGATACAAAACTACCCACTAGACTAATTACTACATGATTTTGTCTATGCATTGATAGTTAAAATATCCAAGAAGGTATGAAAAATACTCATTTTGTCTCATATTAGCTATTATTTTAGTTTTCCGAGAAGAAATATTGACTATTAGTTTAATTATCTTATTATATATTGATAGATATTAAATTCTATTCCTATGGCTGAATTTGCATTTAGAAAATTAATATTATTCTGATATTAAATTTTCATTAATTTAATCATATACTACATATTGAAAGAAATAAACGGTTCAAATTAAAGTTCATTCTAAAATATATAAACAATTGCATATGGTATTATGAAATAGAAAGTGTATTCTCTCATCATCAAATGCTTTCTAAAATCAAAAAGGTCAATAGAGATCAAGTAGCTCAAGCCCATGCCCTAGCACAGGAGTCTAGGTTGTCTAATTTTCCTTTCCTTAGTTTTTAGTTTTTTTATGTACATTTTTTCGCGATGTAAAAAAAAAAAAGCTTTTTAAAATCAATTTGCGTTTTGAGAGATTCAATTATACTTTTTTTTAAGGTAAGATGAAGGGGATTTAATTATACATTATATTGTATCATCCATTATAATCAATTTACAAGTGGAGAAATTATATCTCAAGTTCTTGTATGAAAATCAACAGAAAATAGTTGGATCTAGAGATATAATAGTCGGATCTTTATGATTGTCTCTCTTAAGTGTTTTTTTTAAATCAATCGATATCAAAATTAAATTATACTTCTATAAAATTAGATTATAGTACTTCGATAATAACCACATTTTGAAAAAAACAAAACAAAGTTGAATGCAATTCCTTCAATCAGTGGGCAAATTTGATGTACATTCGGTGGGACATGACAAGGGACTAACTTTTTTATCTTTAGGTTGATGAAAGTTCCTCGTTGTTTAAACTTTCTTCCATAACGTCAGCTTTTCTTAGTGCTCAAGGACAGCTTTAATTTAATTGTGACACTTCTTTAAGTGACAGTGTGACACCCTCCCACTTGAATTCTAAACATGCAATCTACAATAGTGCCAATACCTTTTTCATCTCTATTATTTTTCTTTGATGCTTGTACATTGGACCAGCATATCATAGATGATTCTTCAGTGATCATACCAAAATTATGACTACCGAAGTCAACGGAAGTCAAAGGACCTCTGCACCACCCATTTTGCCAACTCAGCAAGCCGTTTTCTTTTAGTAAAATCAAAAATATTTATGATAAATACTTAAAATAATTTTGTAAAATCCAAAAAATTAATAAAAAAATCCTAAAAATGTAATACTTTCATTTTTCTGAAATTAATTATTTTGACCAAAAAAAAAAAAATTTACCCATCTTTTTTTTTCTCTCTCCTCTTTTTCCCTCCTGAACCCCGATGAACTCCTTCCTTCCCTGCGTTCTCTCTCCACCCATCTCATCTCCGTCCTCGACCATTTTCGACCAATTAACTGCTCTTTTGTTACTCTACTCTTCACGCATAAGTGAATCTTCTTCACGCAAACACCAAGGGTGAAAATGTGCTTTTGGGAAAATCTCGATTTCAGTCTTCTTTACATATCTAGGTTTTTGGTTTTGTTTTTGGGGAAAGTTCTATTTCAGTTGTCTTGATTTGTTTGATTTAGGTCTATACCCCATTTCGCATGAACAAAACCCTCATGTTCTTCAATCTCGATTTCCGTTTAATCGATTTCGGGGTTCTTTCAGTGTTTTATCAGAATCAACAGGGCCCGACTGTTGGTTGTTTCAATTTTGTGGGGTTCTTGGGTGATGACCCAACTATGGGGCTTTCGGTGATGAACCAACTTTATGTATTCGGGTGATGACCCAACTATGGGGCTTTGGGTGATGACCCAACTATTATGTTCCAATAACAAAGAAAGATTCAACTATCGTGTTGATCCAGCCAACTTAGATTGTGGTTTGATATCTGGATTCAAATGAACAATCATGTATAATCATGTTTTAGGAAGAATTAAAATTGATACCAAACATTAGATAAAATTGCTACTATTAATTTTGAAAAAACTGTCATGTTTGGGATCATAATATCATTAGTAACAAAATGTGGTTAATAATAATTCAAAATAATAATTCAATGGTATAAACGTCTTTAGGTAGACGTTTGCACCGCGGAACAAACGTTTAAGAAGGCATATGGGCCTTGGCCCAAACGTGCCCTAAAAGCGTATGTCATGGATCAAACATCTTTTATTGACTTTTGTGTACAAACACGTTTGTCATGGATCAAAACGTTTAAAGAGAAATCTATCATATTTGTATTAAAGATATCATTTTATGTGGTTAATAATAATTTTAAATAACGTAGAAATGGGCAAAAATAGATAATAAAAAAATAATATAATGATCTAATAAAATCTTATGCTGCCCAGAACAAAATTACAAAAAAGGCCAAACACTGCTCGCCTTTGAAAGGATTCGATCCCGCGCCGCATAGATGCAAGTGATTTTCATATCAGGGCTAGTGACCACGGAGACGGGGGTATCAGCACGACAAATGTTTGCCCCAGTTGTTTATGCATTATGGTGCGCAAAAGAAATACAGAAATAAGATACGCGTATGTTTACATTTGCTGATAGGAAAACAGTTTTGACACAGAATAAATGTTTAACTTAGAATGTAGGGTAGCTAAAACACGGTTTCTAATTTCTACTACGAAATAAAGATTAGTGTTTATTAATAGTACCTCTGTATTTTTTAAGTAAGTTGCACCATTTGCTTTTTGGCACTATTCATCAACCAATTTTATTAAGTTATCTCGCACCATTATATAAGAAAAAACATAGTCAAGTGGGGACTTGTAAGATTCGTCTCAATGCGAACATTCCAAATATCAATTTTTTTAAATTTTTACTTGCATATTAACGTTTAAAGAAGTCTCTCGACAAATGTGAAAAAGCAAATGGTGCAACTAAATAAATACAAAGGTAGTATAAAACACTAGTAAATGACCCCATTTTACACATGATAGCCTTATTAAATTTGCTAGTAATTCAAAGTAGTGGTTAGAGGGTTTCATCATCCAACAAATTATGCCCATACAAAGCGTCGGAGGGCTAATTGATCGTTTATCTCAATTGTTTGTCTCAATAACGTCATCCCTCGTACCCTATCGGCTTATTATCCCATGGTGAGCCACTATGTTCCGGGGGTTTCATCCATACCGAGACGCAAGACCCATAGTGTAAATCATTCCAAGAAATACAATAATGTCATCCCTCGTACCCTATCGGCTTATTATCCCATGGTCAGCCACTATGTTCTGGGGGTTTCATCCATACCGAGACGCAAGACCCATAGTGTTGTGTAGAATGTCTAATTAAAGGCTACGACAAGAGTAAGAAAGGTGATCATAGGTACACGGGCGAGGTAGGGGAGGGGAGGGAAGTACAATATTGGTTCGAGAGACTGCTATGTTCTGAGGCAAGTGTATAGAGTAAGAAAGGTGATCATAGGTACACGGGCGAGGTAGGGGAGGGGAGGGGGTCTAATACATTGGTTGGGTGTTTCGAGCAATCTTGTGTTTCGTCATGTGTCATGTCCTAAGCCTGACATGCTTAGGACGTGGCCTAGATCAGTGTCCTAAATGGCTAAAGCTGGGTCGTGTCCTAAATGGCTAAAGTTGGGTCGTTTCCTAAATGGCTATTCTAGAAAATCGAGTAAATCGACGAACGCAAAATATTTGGGTCGTGACCTAAAATATATGGCATGGCATGAAGGTTGGGGGCATGCCCTAATTAATAAAATTCTGGGTATGTCCTACAAATCGACCAAGTGCTAAAGGTTGAGTTTTCACCTAATAATATTTGGCAGGACATAAAGTTTGGGGTCATGTCCTGATTTTTTTCTTTCTTATTCTGTAGGAAAAATCTCATATCAGTTTGTCGCCGATAACATATCTCGAGCTACAATCTAAAATTTCTGGTGGAAAAATCCTAGTCGAGGTGGAGGTCAGCGTTGCCGGCGCAAGGTTTTGATTCCGGGCATATAGGGATACCAGAAGGAAATGACAGACTACAAAACGACGCAGAGAAATCTACTTCCACGAATATCAGTCATTCGTCGCCAGCCGAGTATCAGTCATCGTCGCCGGCCTAGCATCATTCATCGACGCCGACACAAAGCTAATAGATTCTTTCCATGGGGGATAGGAGAATTCACAATTGTCAAAGAGGAACCGCAGGAAGTTGAACTCAGGAAGAAGAGAGAGAAAATTCCCCAAAAGTTTTTAAAAAAAATTTCCACCAAAATAATTTTTCCGAATAATTTTTTTTTTCGGGAATATTTTTTGGTATTTTTTTTATTATTTTTGGTATTTTTTGGGATTTTCAGAAATGAATTTAAGGTATTTTCCTAAGTATTATAAATGTTATTGAGGAAAAGAAAATACAAGTGGGCCATGTTGAATATGTGGCTCATATTCATTCAGACCCCACATTTTCAATGATCATATTTTCAATATGATCACCTTAGAATTTTCGAGCAGATCATCATCTAAAGACTAAAAAAAACAGTCTTTTCATTGGACCCATTAATTTTTCTTTTTAACATCTTTTGTTAGTCATTAACTATGTTGACGGATTCAAAATAATATATTGGTGTGTGCTAAGTAAATCTTAAGTATTAGTTAAATGGTTTTTTCAAAGAGAATATAACAAAATTTCTTATTCTATCCCTGATTATCGATCTGGCTTATCTCTTACTCTCTAGTAGAGGTAATCATGGGCCGGGTCATCCCTAAAAAAAAACCCATTGGTCGGCCGGGCCAAAAATCGGGCCAATTTTTTGTGCCCCAAGTATGCTATTTCGGGCAAAAAAATAACGGGTTTTTCGGACTAAAATTTAGATTAAAGGTCATTTTTAGCTTGTTCAAAACCTGTCCCAAGCCAAGAAGAAAAATTTCGAGCCGGGCTCATTTGATCAGCTCTACTCTCTAGTGACCGGATGTGAACAATGTCAACCTCTAGAGTGTCTACCAAGTAAACTACGGTCAGCTAATGCTTGCTAAATTATTGCTTGGTGAACAAGGTGTGGCTCTCTGATATTTTAGCTCCTTGGTTTACTTTACACATTGACTCCGAACTCCTAACTCCTAACTCCTAACTCCTAACTCCTAATATGCTTTTTTCAGAAAAAGTGTGGGGGAGCATAGTTGGTAGAAACGTTCTCTCCACTATATCACTATCCGAAATCATGGGATTGAGATCTGTAACTTTGTGTTTTGGTAAATTTTATATTCTCATTATGATAACTCTCTCATATTGTATATCTAAATGTGACATGAAAATACCAATATATTGTAAAACATCCAAATAAAATGTTAGGTTGCATCAATAGCTTTAATTTCGACATTATTGTCTTACTCATCCGGTGCAACGGTGCAACAAAATCATGCATAGCTTTTTCTTGACCACCTCAAGGAAATTTTATATAGGATATTAAAAGTTTACAACACTCCACAGTCCATAATCACATCTATAGTAATTGAAAATTTCCATTGCAAACTATAAAGTTACCTCATAAAATATTATTTTTTTCCTAAAAGTTAATGGTAAAGTGGATGTCAAATGCTCATAGTCATTTACGGAGAGTTATTTTAAAATTCAAAATTATTCCTTTCACTATAGTAGTACTAGCTTTTTCTGCACGCAATGCGTGCGGTGATATTTTAGGCATAACTATTACTCTGTATAAAAAGAAATGAAAAATAAAATTATGAAAGTACGTATCTACGTTCACCTTCATTTAGTGAGTAAGAAGTATTTAAATGCTTACAAATAGTATCTAAAAACATTTTTTTGAAGTAACTATAAGTGATAAAATTGCATATCCAAGTAATGAAAAAGCTGAATTTTTTTTTGGAGTTTGTATTTGTAATTAATTTTGTATATGAGTTGTCTTGTAATGAGAATGCCATTTTTTTTACTGTCTATGGTATTAATTTTTGGTAAGTTCTTGATTACGAATTTTTTTAGTTGATTGGATCTAAATTTAATTTGATCGAATCTTTTTTATTGGCAAGTTTATGTGATTGACAATTATGTGAGTTGATTGGGTTTAATAGAGATTTGGTTGAATTTTTTTGGTAAGTTTATGTGTGTAATGGTTTTAACTTTTATGTTGTGGAGGGGTGAATATGTAAATTCAAAGGGGGACACCATTGCTCCCCCCTTGGCTTATATAATAGAGATTTACCAAGATATAGCTGAACTTAATTATAAATAGTGTACAAGTCTGAATAAATAAAAAGTAAGAAGTAATAGAATTAGTAAGAAGTAATAGAATTAATAAATAACTTCGCAAGATTAAAACATGCTACTACTGAGTGCTGATGATATTAAAGAAAGTAATCCGTCGACCGTGCACCCGGGAGCACCATGAGAACTGTGCTCCCACAATATAAAATAGAACATTTACGAATACAAAAACGAACATTTACGAATACAAAAACGAACATTTTACTGTTGAAATGAAATATTACAAAAATTCACTTATGAAAACGAATATTTTACTGTTGAAATGGAACATTACAAAAATTCACTTACGAAAAAGAACATTTTACTGTTGAAATCGAACATTACAAGAATTAATTTACGAAAACGAACATTTTACCGTTGAAGTGAAACATTACTAGAATCCAATTACGAAAATGAACATTTTATTGTTGAAGTGGAACATTACTAGAATTCAATTACTTAAATAGAACATTTGCTTATCAAATATAGAACATATTTTCAGGGAAAATAGAACAATTTTTTTTGTTGGAAATTAAATAAGCTTTAAAAGAACATTTTTTAAAATAGAACATTTGTTCAACGAAAATAGAACAATTTTCACAAAAAATAGAACATAATTTTCTGCTGAAAAATAAGCTTAAAACGAACATTTGTTGAAATAGAACATTTGCTTATTGAAAATAGAACATTTTTTACGGAAAATAGAACATATTTTTTCGCTGAAAAATAAGCTTAAAACGAACATTTGTTGAAATAGAACATTTTCTTATTGAAAATAGAACATTTTTTACGGAAAATAGAACATATTTTTTTGCTGAAAAATATGCTAAAACGAACATTTGTTGAAATAGAACATTTACTCATCGGAAATAGAACAAATTCACTGGGTGCATGGTGCGCACTGTGCTCCTGAGAGCACAATAGAATTTTCATAAAGAAAGGGTAGGTACGTCCAATTTTATCAATGGATTCAACTACTACTTTAGGAAGGGCATTAATATTTACCGCCCGTATTTACAAAAAATCGCCCGTATTTTTTTCAAGATTTTCCTAAACTACCCCTCTCATTTCACCCACTCTTACTCTCTCACCTCTCATCCAACTTCACCTCACACCACCACCGGCGGACCATCACCACCACCGGACCACCACCACCACCACCGCCGGCAGACCACCACCACCGCCGGTAGACCACCCCCACCCGGCAGACCACCACCACCACCACTGGTAGACCACCCCACCGGCAGACCACCCCAATGGCAGACCACCACCGAGGAAACGAAACAAAATTTCGTTTCATTTCTTCCATGGAGGAAACGGAAATTCATTTCGTCTTCTCCAAGGAGGAAACGAAAAAGCACTTTGGTTCCATTTTTTTTTTTTTTTTGAATTTCCGAGTGTTTTGAAAAAACAATGGAACCAAAGTATTTTTTCATTCCCTGCATGGAGGAAACGAAATGAATTTTCGTTTCCTCCATGGAGGAAATGAAACAAAATTTTGGTTAAACGGAACAAAATTTCGTTCCCTCCATGGAGGAAACGAAGAACGAAATTTTATTTCGTTTCCTCGGTGAAGGAAACGAAAAAACATTGCACTAGTGGAAAAAAATGCTTGTGCTACTTACCAAGTGGTTCAGTTAATTGAAAAACGGAGCACTTGGTCCAACTTTTTGTTTTAAAAAATAAAAAATATTACAAGTGCTTCGGTGGATGTTATTAACCGAAGCGGTTGAAAATTGGGATTCATAAAACCCCAACATTTGGTTTTCATTTTCATCCGCGTACTTAGTACACTGTTTCGCCTCCTCTCTTACTCGCTCTTCCTTCCTCTTCCTTGTCTCACAAATTTCATCAAGAAATCGAAACCCTAACCCTATTTCTTGTTTGTGAATCGCACCACCACCATGGATGAGAACCCAAAGGTCGTCGATGGTGGCGTTTCTGCTAAAACCACTCAACGACTCCGCTAGAAGAAAACCCTAACCGTAATTATTGTTCGTGACTCGCAAGGCTTCCGACCATTGACTCGCAAGGTCGTCGAATTCTGCTTCCGATCGTCACACAACCACCATTGCGCACTTCTGCTTTTTCTCCTCACACAGTCTCTCTCTTCCCCCACCTTCAGATCTCCTTCTAGCAGTCTCACCTCCGGCCTCCCTGGTTACTCCATTGACGACGACACTCCTTGACTCCAATCTCCCAAAATACAATAAGTTAATTCCTCGCTTTCTCTCTCTCTCTTTTGTTTTTATTTCGTATTCATACTTATAGGATAAATTGTTCAAATGAATCACAAATTTTTACCCTATTCACACTTTTACAGATTGTTATTGTTTTTTCTGTTGTTTTTATATTTTTATGCTCAATATGACGATTTCCCCAAAATCTAGGGTTCCCCTATCCCCAAAATGCTCAATATAATGCTCTTTCACGAATCAGCTAGTTAGGTATATTTCCTTTTTTCATCGCTTCTTATTTTTCTGTATCTCGGAGTTTTTGGATTGAAAGCTTGAACTGAATGTATATTACGTTAATTGATTGGGACTTTGTCACATATTCTTTGTGTTTTTTTTATTGTGGAATTTGTGATTGAAATCTTGATTTATAATTCTTTATTGTTGTATGAGATTCTGGGGTTATTGTTAGTTCTGGGTTTTATATGAGGTTTTGGGGTTCCTGTTAGTTTGGGGTTTTATAAATCTCACTGAAAATTCGAGCTTCTTTTTTTCACTGAAATTCTTCATAATTTGATCGAGATCATTGTCTCTGCACTGCAACAGATCAAAGTAAAAGGTGAACAAGATGGCATGAAGGAGAAGAAACACTTTCTTGGTCTGTTATTCTTCTCTAATTTTTGAATTTCTGATTTGAAGTTAGGATTTCTGAATTGCGAGACATGTTACTTCAAATCCGGCATTGATTTTAATCTATATGCATTCTGTATTCGTAGTTATCTACTAGGTTTGGAAGTTACTTTATCCAGCCGCTTAAAAAGATTGTAAGCATGTATAACAAGGTTCAGCAAAATTTCACTTATTTTCATGTTCGTTTCCGTGGTAGTGCTTGCTTATGAAAGTTTTCAGAGGCTAAATTGTTTTTATTTGGACGATGCGGAGACTACTACATGATATTTACCCTCCAAACAGCATGAATTCACTTCTTAGGGTCAAAATTAAACTTAGTATGTTTGGTGCATTGTATTTCACTATATAGTTATATATTGCTTCTCATAAGTGCTAGATTAATTGGAGTGACTCTAATCTGTTAATTGTTATCAGTAACAGCATAAATTATAGATAAATATTTTAGGAGTGACCCTTATTGTCTTCGAATTAAACTCATGTAACATGTTTCGAGCCTTAGCTTTAAATTTTAATGTTCTTTGTTATTTTTGATCAAGTGAGGGAGATATATCTGTGAAAATAATGCTAATATTGCTGTTTTGATGCTTGAGTTATAATGTTCAATTTGTATCATTTGATGCATGAAATATGTTCTTTGTTATTTTTGATCAAGTGAGGGAGATATATATGTGAAAATAAGGCTATTATTGCTGTTTTGATGTTTGAGTTATAATGGTCAATTTGTATCATTTGATGCTTGAAATATGTTATTGATCGCTAATTAAGTTTATTTATTTGCTTATTTTGGCGACTTTGTGTTGTCTAAGCTTACCAATCTTACTCCTTGTTGTACCCTGTTCAAACTGCTCTATGAATTTTTTGTTACTTGGGCTATCGTCTTGCGTCTTGGATTTGATCTAAGGAGAAGATGGTCGGCGGTGAGTGAGACTTGGAGATTACACCTTCTACTTAGAGTATCACAAGGTAACTAGCTTTGTTTTATGAGTTTTAGAGAATGGGTATATATTCATGTTAGGGCCCTGTTCTTTTGAACTTATTTTGGCTGAACTGAACTGAACTTATTTTATTTTTGCTGAACTGAACTTATTTTTGCTAAATAATAATAATAAATAATAAATAATAAATAATAATAACAAATAATAATAACAAATAATAATAATAAATAATAATAATAATAATAATAATAATAATAATAAATAATAATAAAAAATAATAATAATTAATCATAAAAATAATAAAAAATGATAAATAATAATAATAATAAATATATAATAATAATAAATAATAAATAATAATAATAATAATAAATAATAATATAATAATAAATAATAATAAATAATAAATAATAAATAATAATAATAATAATAAATAATAAATAATAATAATAATTAATAATAAATAATAATAATATTAATAATAATAAATAATAATAATAATAAATAATAAATAATAAATAATAATAATATGAATAATAAATAATAATAATAATAATAATAATAATAATAATAATAATAATAATAATAATAATAATAAAAATAATAATATTAATAATAGTAATAAATAATAATAATAATAAAAAATAAATAATAAATAATAATAATTAAAATAAATAATAAATAATAAATAATATATAATATAATTAATAATTAATAATAAATAATAATAATTATAATTATAATAAATAGAAAATAATAAATAATAATAATAATAAATAATAATAATAATACTCCCTCCGTTCTCTTTTGTTCTTCCTGTATTCCCCATCGGGAAATTCCAAAAAGTTCTTCCTATATTGAATCTTTCTACATATAATTAAATTTTTGGACTGAAATACCCTCATTGAGTTAATATAATTCCACTATTATCCCCATTTTATTTCATTGACCAATCCTCTCTATTAATGACAGTACATTTCCGAAATAATCTTCTCTCACCTACATTACATAACATTACACGTTATTAAATGAGAAAAGGGTCTAGATTTCTCTCCCTCCCTCTGTATAACCTTACTGTACTTGTTCTTTCTCTGTCAATGGATCTCTAAGAATCATCGAAAAATCATCCTCCCTCTCTCTCTCTTAAAACACTCTTCTTCTTCCACAGATTCTTTCTTGAACTCGAAAATTTCTATTTTTTTTTTCGCGATGAGTTCTACATGGTGTGATAGTGACGATGATGGTTTGTTAAGTGATGGATCTTCCTTCATTCCTGATGACAATTGCGAATACGGTCTTGATTGTCATTGTCCTACTAATCAACACTCGTATTCACCAAGAAGATGGGATTATGGTGATGATTCCGAGACAGAGGAGCCCGAAAATAAGTTGAAAAAGTCCGATCCGAAGTTCGATGATGTTAAAATACCGGATCCGAAGTTCGACGGGGTTAAAGTCCCGGATCCGGAAGCTCCTAAGTCCCCACGATGTTGAAAAGCATGTTTATGACGATGAGATTGTTTCTAAAGATGAAAGTGAAAGCTAAGTCTCTTATTCTTATTTTTTCTTGTCCTATTTTCATTAGATCTACAAGCATATGTCGTTTCCTAGGGAAGTTGATTGTTCGAGGATTTTAGAAAAAATACCCTCCACCCTTTTAGAGGAGATGATTGTTCGAGGATTTTAGGTTTATGTTGTTGATGAATTACTTTGAGGAAAAAATTGGTGTTGGTTATTAGAGTAGATGATCTGCAAGTTTTTATTTTTTGGCTTCGATTTATTCATTATGTCCCCGATTTGTGCTTGATTATTATTTGTTGTGGCGATTTATACATGTTGTCCCCTGATTTGTGCTTGATTCTTCGTATTTTGGCCTGATTTTGTACATATTGTCCCCCGATTTGTGCTTGATTATTCGTATTTTGGCCTGATTTATTCATTATGTCCCCGATTTGTGCTTGATTATTATTTGTTGTGGCTTTGATTTATACATGTTGTCCCCGATTTGTGCTTGATTATTCGTTTTCGGCCCGATTTATTCATTATGTCCCTGATTTGTGCTTGATTATTCGCTGTTGTGGCCAGATTTATTCATTTTGTCCCCTGATTTGTGCTTGATTATTCGAATTTTGGCTTGATTTGTACATGTTGTCCCCGATTTGTGCTTGATTATTCGTATTTTGGCTCGATTTGTACATATTGTCCCCGATTTGTGCTTGATTATTCGTATTTTGGCTCGATTTATTCATTATGTCCCGATTTGTGCTTGATTATTATTTGTTGTGGCGGATTTATTCATTTTGTCCCATGATTTGTGCTTGATTATTCGAATTTTGGCTTGATTTGTACATGTTGTCCCCGATTTGTGCTTGATTATACGTATTTTGGCCTGATTTGTACATGTTGTCAATGATGAGACTCGTTCATTTGAGGGTTGTATGCATTACACTCTTAAGTACGGTACACCTTTAAGCCACCGGTTTTTACAAGCGATGAGGCTCATGCGAGTCATACTTTTGAGTTGCATACAACCCAATGATAGTTGGGGACAATGCGAGACAAGTGATGAGACCGTATTGTTGTCAATGATGAGACTCATTCATTTGAGGGTTGTATGCATTACACTCTTAAGTACAACACACCTTTAAGCCACCGGTTTTTACAAGCGATGAGGCTCTTGCGAGTCATGCTTTTGAGTTGCATACAACCCAATGATAGTTGGGGACAATCTGAGACAAGTGAAGCATACACTTTCATTTTCAAAAAGAAAACATTGCATTCATTCATTGATTTAATTACAAACAAAAAAAACTGAAATTGAAAACTTCACATGCATACTTAAACTTAAACTTTAATACTTAAACTTTTCATTCATTGATTTCTTGCATATTCTGCTTCAAGTATTTTCTGCTCTTCTTTAAGCGCCCATCTCGGTGCTTGAACTTGTGGTGCTAGCATACCAATATCTTCAAGTTGTTTCTTCTTGTTGTGAGGGTTTTCATATGCATTAGAACCCTTAACTTTCAAAATTTCATTCAAGATGTATTGTAATGACATCCAAACATTGCTTAATGTCTTTGGATGTAACTCATTAAAAGCTGTTTGGATCGCATCCACTAAACAGTCAATATCTTTGGGCATTTTTTTATGCATAAGTGATTGAATGGACCTAAAGAACCCCAGGTCAAGTATGTTGCAATCTGGGCTATTAGGAGGTTGTTGAACAAGTATAAAAGTGAAGCCATCTTGCTGATAATGCTCTTGCCATATAGGATCGTCTTGTGTGATATGTGCTCTCGCATTGTCTTGTTGTATGAAAATTGTTTTACTCCCTTCGCCGGCCACTTGGCCTTTATTCTTTGGTATAACTTGATTGATCAACATATCCCTTGTTGCTTTTTACGGTTGTGATTCAATTGGCTTTGTTTCATTTGTCCCCTTGACTCTGTTTTTTGAAGTTCTTTTTCTTTGGAACTTGCTCTGCAAATGAAAAAATTCCAATTTTTCCATCAAATGTGCATTCTCCATTGTCCCCCCATCTTGGTCTTGCAACAGCACCCATGAACATTGCTTTTGGTATAAACTTTCTTGATTTACCTGTTCTGTATGGCCTTGGTTCATCTTTTGCAAGGTAGACTTTTTGTGATTTTTGGGTTAAATAAAACCATTTCTCGTCTATATGAACAAAGTCATACATGCTTGTAATAAGTTGGTCCATTTGGTATCGTTTCTAGTTGGATTAACCCCAAGATCCAATTCAACCTTTCTATTTTGTTGTCTTACGTGAGCCCTGGTTTGAGACTGTTTGTGTGTGGTTGAATGACACCTCTCTTGATCATCCTCCAAACTGTTGTTGGAGCTAAATTAAGCATACTAGCCAAATCTCTTATGCATGTTCTGTCTCCCATGCCTATCTGTGCTATGTTCTCATAAGGAACTTGAATTCTCTTCCTACCACAATTGTGGTAGGCATTATCCAGATCATAATGCTCCATTCTTTGCTTTGCTTTTTTTTGCTTTATTCCGGAGGCTACCGATTGTCCTTGTCTTTGTACCCAAAGTATTCGGCGGCTTCTTTTATCTTTGCCATGAGGAAGAAAACCAGAGATTTTCTTATCCAACGAGAAAATGGAGAATTTGCGGCCTTGCTTCATTCTTGAGCCTTGGGCGATGATGATCTTCTTGCTCCACATCGAGATGGAGGTTCATTTTGTGGGTATGCGTTCGGATCAAATGATGAATTGTCCCCTTCATCATCTTCTTCATCATGATTGTTGAGGTGAATATCTTTGCTGATATTCAGCACCTCCATAGTACATGTATGTTCCATTTTGATGCTCTTCATCAAGGAAATCGGACATATTTCCTTCCAGATCTGAGGCCAAAAACAAGGCAATGATGCTTAGATGATCTGAGGCCAAAAACAAGGCAATGATGCTTAGATTTTTTTTAATGACACCTCTCTGTTTTTTTTTTGTTTGATTTTAGTGAGGTTGTAATGGCTGTGGTTTCCTTCCCTTTAAATAGGTGAAGGTAACCAACAGTCACTCCATTTGTTGGAGGGAAAATCCCAAATTTTAGTTGGCTTGTTTTTTCATCATGTGATCCGTGTAAATTTTCATGTTGCAATCTAATGGCTGTAATCTGATTCTATAAACTTTAAATGAAGCAATCCTTATTTTTTTGTTTAATTGGTGCATGAGGGTTGTAGAGATTGATGAGGTGGCACAATCCAGCAATTAGTAGAGTTAATCTATGGCTGTAATTTGATATTGATGGACGTGGACATTAAATGAATACAACAAGTATCAAGGCACCTAAAACAGATTAGATAAATTAAAATTGTTTTCTTTTTGCTGTAAATAAAGGTTACATTAAATGAGGATTAGAATCTTTCATTTTTTTTTCAATTAAACATTAAAAAAGAAGAATCCAGCCCTTAATAAATTTTACATTGGTTCCTTCCCTGATTCTAAACAAGAAGAACAAAAGAGAACGGAGGGAGTAAATAATAATAATAAATAATATTAATAGATAATAGATAATATATAATAAATAATAAATAATAAATAATATATTAGAAATAATAAATAATAAATAATAAATAATAAATAATAAATAATAAATAATAAATGATAAATAATAAATAATAATTACTAAATAATAAATAATAAAATATTAAAATAAAAAAATTACAATTTCATTGTTATTATAATTATAATGTTAATAATAATAACAATATTAATAGTAATATTGAAAACAAAAATAATAATTACAACATTAATAGTAATACTGAACTTATTTTACTGAACTGAACTTATTTTTGCTCAACTGAACTTATTTTTACTTATTTTTGCTGAACTGAACTTTTTTTTGCTGAACTGAACTTATTTTTACTTATTTTTGCTGAAAATAAGTCCAAAAGAACTGGGCCTAGGTTGAGTAAAATAGTGATTTTATGTGTTTTACTATGTGTATATATCTTATGTTCAACCATATGCTATGTATTGGTGTGGGTGGCATTGGTTACAGAATTTTAGTTTAACATGATACTATCAGTTTAACAATGCTAGGAGATTTATAAGCTTATAAGAGTATGTAGGAAATTAAAGGGGTTGGTAAAATATTAGTGAATCTGGCAACAAACCAGTGACTTTTAGTAATAACTAGAAACCATATCGTTGTTATTTTGATGGCAGTTTCATGTATTTTACTATTACTATCCGAGCTGTTCATAGTGAAAGCGCCTTTTGTTTTTAAGCCTCTTTGGCAGCTGGCAAATCCCCTCCTTAAACAGAGCATGCATCTATAGTATGTCACTTTTTGTATGAATATTAGTTTTGTTTTATTTTGCAACTCTTTCCATAATGTAGTGCATTTATTTCTCGGGCATTTTATAAACCAATTACAATTCTCTGCATTTTCATTCACATTGCTCCTTAGGAGGCCGAGAAAGATCAAGTAGGTAGCCCCCAGCACCGCTGACCCCAACGCTCTCTAGCAGCACCAACACCAGCTCGCTTAGGGGTGGCAATGAGTCGAGACAACTCGCGAGCTACTCGAGATCGACTCGGTCAAAGCTCGACTCGGGATGTTCGTGAGTCGAGTTGAGCAACTCGATACTCGACTCGAAAACTCGTGAGAAGCTCAAATACCCAATTATCAATAGCAAAATACCTAAATTCAACATTTTTCACCTTATTGTTGCTTTTAACATGATACACTTGCAAGCTACTCGAAATCTACTCGGTCAAAGTTCGACTCGGTCAAAGTTCGACTCGAGTGAGCTCGACTCAACTCAAACTCGACTCGAAATGCTAATGAGTCGAGTCGAGTTAGCTCAAACTCGAACTCGACTCACATCATTGCCAACCCTACACCCAACCCATCACTCATCTCAGCAACCCCACCCCTCTATCCTCAACTCAACCCACCACCTCTCTCTCTCTCTCCTCAACTTAACCAACCCCCCTCTTGTCAACTCAACCCACTAACTCAACACCACCAGCAACAACCTGGCCGACACCACCAACCCGCACCACCAGCAACAACCTGGCCGACACCACCAACCCGCACCACCAGCAACTGAGTGTTATTTCCTGTGATAGAGTTTACTTTCCCCAAAACACCAAGAACCCTTATTCGTCGCATCTCATCTCTAAACCACGAAGAACCTAAATTTTCTGCAAAATCAGTGGTTGAATATAGTTTTCTCCTTCTTCTCTCATCTCTAAACCACGAAGAACCATAAATTCCTGCAAAATCAATGATCAAATCTATTTTTCTCCTTCTTCTCTCATCTCTAAACCACGAAGAACCCTAATTTTGTGCAATTTCAGTGTTCGAATCTTCAGATCTGACCTTGTTTACTTCGCGAATCTAGTTTTCTCCTTCTTCTCTCATCTCTAAACCACGAAGAACCCTAATTTTGTGATCTTGTTTATGGAGCCTTCGAATTCCGCCGACGAATTTTCTAGATCTGGTGGTGATAAATTTTGGGTTTTTATATGTACAATTTTTCCTCCAACTTCTTATCTCCTCCGCTCATTCTCTCTCCTTCTTAGGGTTTTTAGATGTACAATGGTGTGTCGATGATGGTGCCAATGGTTTGTGATGGTGGTTGGGCTGGGGAAGGGTAGGGTGTTAGTTTCAGGGGTGGGGAAGGGGAAATGGGGTGGGGGAAGGGGTTTTCGATGGACAGGGATGGAGGAGGGGGGAAAGAAGTTTTTCGGTGGTAGTGGCGGTGGTCGGTGGTTGGTGGCAGTGTTGTGGTGGATGGCAGGCTGAAGGTGTCGGGGATTTAAAGTTGTTGGGCAATTAGTGTAGATATTTTATTTAATTAGGTTGCCTAATTATTCTTTTAAGTGTGGTCCCCAACTTTCCCTCTCTAGATGCATTGGTGTGTGTGACACTTCTCTATGTTGCACTTATTTAGAAACGAAGGAAGTATGTCTTTGGCACATTTTTTTAAGAAACCCATGTGAAGAGGAGAGATATAGAAATAGATAAAAATTGGGGGCTATGTAATAAGAGAGAGATAGAAAGAAGACATTACCAAAGAAGAAAACGTTGCGATTAATATCAATAAGATAAAATTTACAGTTAAAAAAGAACGAAGGAAATATTTTCAACCTTTCAAAAAAAAAAAAAAAAGTATATACAATAATATTACCAGGCAATTGCTGAAAATTGAGCTCTTTGCAGCTGTGAGCTACTCTCGTGCATGTTGTATTAACAGAACACTTAAAAGATTGGGCCTATTATGGTCATGCCTCAAATAGCCCAAAAATACACCAAAATCGCATTTTGAGGGCCTCAAATTTGGGATAATAGAGGAGTGCGCATCAAAAATTGGCCTCCAATGGCTTCTTTTGGCCCATCCACCCATTAGAATTTTTTTTTGGCGGTTAAAAGGAAATCGTGCTTATCACTCAACACATTGAGATCATATGTTAGACGAACTTTATTAAAAAGAAGTTCTCACATAAAGCTAAATTTTTATATACTCGAAACTTCTGTTAAGATTAAGAGTATCACGAGATTACGAGGGTAGTAAGTTCATAAATTGGATTTAACGTCAAGCTACTTAAAAAAAAAGAAAACGAGTTGATATAAAGGGAATTTTTTTACAGAATTATCAATTTGTAATAGGTAATACCACATATGTTAGTTTTTTTTCAAAAACGTAATTTATATTTTCAATCTACGAATCACGATCCTTATACTAATAGCTATTAACACAAAATCAAAGACATTAATGGCTAAAGACGTGTTGTAAAGAATGTAAATAAAGCTGGCAAATAGAATATGTCAAATTATTGTTTGTTTAAGAAGATAATAAACAAGTTGTAAACTTTTGACACTAACTATACCCCAATTTTTTTAATCATATACCCGAATGCCCCATGAACATGGTATATTCAAGACTATTCTTTTGCTTATTGCTCATTTGAAATCATCCAAATGAGCAAAATGTACTAAAAAAGGAGAGTTTCAAATGAGCAAAAATTAGTCTTGGGTGTACCATGCACATGGTACGCTCATGGTGTATCATGAATGAACTCAACTATACCCATTCAAAATGGGTCAAAACGCTTGGCACTAACCCAACATTTTTAAGCTTATATAGATTAGTTATGGTGACCTGTTTAATTGTTTAAGCTGAAGTATCAAGAAAATTATATAAAGTTAACAATGACTTTATCAAATCTGATTTTGTTATAAAATTGTATCTATTCACATTCAAGAAAAAGCTACTATCTCCGTTTGACTTTAATTGTATGTGGTTATTTCGAGATAAAGAAAAAGCTAATGGTGACCTTGAAAGTTGAAAGGCATAAAACTCGACTTGTTTGTGATTGCAACGGAGATTGGAGTAGATTGTGATGTGTTTTTTAAGTCCTTTTGTCAAACCTCAAACCATTCGTATTGTTCTGGGTTTGGCAATGGCTCGTAAACGGTCTATTTGTCAACTTGATGTCAAAAATGCTTTTCTTCATGGCGATATGAAGGAGACGGTGTATATGCATCAAAACCTAACTTTGTTGATCGTCGCGCGCCCCGCATCATGTGTGTCGCCTATGATAAGCCCTTTATGGCCAGAAACGGGCTCCACTGGCCTGGTATCAACGTTTTGCCAATTTTTTGATTTTGCATGGGGTTTATCATCATTGTTACTGATTCTTCTTTCTTCACGTATCACGATGGTACTGCCACTGCATATTTATTACTCTATGTTGATGACATTTTCTTAGTCACCTTTATCGATGTATTACATGAGCTGAATATTACTCAGTTAAAGACTGAGTTCCTTAGCTATGACAAATTTGGGTCCTTTGCGTTATTTTTGGGTTCCTGTTACTAGGACTCCCTCTTATATTCTCCTTCTCAGCAGAATTATGCCCAGGAAATATTATAGTGAGTGGGTATGACAAACTGTAAACCTGTAGCTACTCCTGTAAACACTAACTCTAAGCTTGGTGCCGAACCCATGATGCATCATCTTCAAACCTGTAAATGACGATGCACTATTGATCCCTAGAGACTGTTCACCAAATGGGTCATCACATGATCAATAAGGCATAACCATGATCAACACATACACACAATGCACGTAATCAGCAAAGCTGAGTACTATATAGTAAATAAATAAACAATCCTAACATGATACTAATACATACTAAGTAGGGACAAATAATCTTACAACAACATAGCAGACTACTTTTAATGAACTAAACTCCACAACCAGTAAGTTCATTAATTTAGATGGAATAGTCAATGGAACGAGTTGTCTAACCAAAATCAGTCTTCAATTTAGAAGACGAAGTACGGGCGCGACTCCGTACTCCCCTGACCTACGATATCGAGGAACCTTAAAATAAAAACAGGACATAATGATCAATCCGGTCCCAAGAAAAGCCATGGGCTACCACCATATACTCCAACTCATACTAGTCCAACACTTTAGACGTGTACAAGTCTAAAGCTATTGCTATCCACGTTTCACTTTACATGATTAATAAATTATTACTTGTTATGACTCACAAGTAGAACAAACAATATAATCATCAAGTAATCATAAACTTCCATTTTTATCTTAAGATTAGATAAGGTAATCATCAACTTAACAACCCAATATTAATTACAACATTAAATCCATAATTTTTGTTTATTTGTCGAACCAAGTCAACAACCAACCAACCTTTCATAGGTATAAAAATCAACTTACCGAATAAGGTCATCGGTCCTCATAAAGTAGTTAAATAATCCAAAGAGAACAACATGATTCAATCATGATCCAAAGCCAATCATAAGTATTAATCCCACATGTGAATTAATAAAATAAAGTTCCCAAATCCCATACGCTTGCATCAATATTCCATACAAACATAATATAATAAACATAACTAACATGCTTCACACAACGGCATAAAACATGCAAATCCAACTTAATAGAAATCACATATGAACTAAAAATAGTTCCCTATACATGATACTACACAATTCTCATCCTTAGGACATGATGCTAGTCCAATCAACATATAGGTATGTACGTACCTTGTGTAGACAAATCGAGAGACCACTTTCACAACCTTAAAAGTCACCTAAAGAGAAATCTCCGCCTAAAATAATCAATCATAACCCACAATCAGTACTTTATAAATTTCCAGCACTAATAAAATACTTTAAACCCTTCTCAAGAGTGTTTAAAAACCTTTCCCATCATTAAAACTTAATTATTAAAACCTCTTAGTATAGTTCTACTACACTAGTTGCTTAAAACCCTTAAAACACAAGGTTTAATCATAAAAACTCCATTACCAACAACCTTTTTAAATTTCCAGCAACATATACTATAATAAAACCCTTTTTAAACATGCTTAAACATACTTAAAATCATAAGAATACTCAATTTCACAAACTACAACATACTACTATGATTTTCCAACTTAACCCTAAAAATCCATGCTCTGATATTTTAAAACCCTATTTTAACATAATAAGTAAATCTGAAATTTTCTAACTTCATTAAACAATTTACATAATCTTAGATTCATAATCAAATCATCAAATTATAACTTTTAAATATGAACTTATTAAAACAAACCCTAAAAATACAAACTTTGCATTAAAATAAAACTTGAGGAGGAAGAAAAACAACCAAGCAAAGAACAGGAGGAAGGACCGGCGGCAAGGGCGGCGCAAGGACTGTTGGCTGGTTGCCGGCGGCGGTCCGTGGTGGCGGCTGGTGGCTGCTGCCGTCGACGGGAGGAGGAAGAAATCGAGAGAAGAGAGAGAAAAAGAAAAAGAAAAAGGGGGGAGGAGCCGAAAAAAATAGAGGGAGAAGGAAGAGAGAGAAAATAAATGGGGAAAAATATAGGGCTTTAGGGTTTATATAGGTTCTCCTTTTGGGCTTAGGAAAAGGTGATTGAGCTAAAGGCATTATTTAATGGTTGATGAATTGGGTGGTTGGGTTCCTCATACTCAATTTAAAATCTTTTTCACAACCCAAAAAGTGTTTGAAGCTTTCCAAATATATTTCAAAGTATGACTAAATAAAATGTTTGACTTCTTCAAATCATTAAATAATTTCTTTGACTTTCAAATAGTCAACCCTTCAAGAATAAATCGTTTAAATACTAAAATATACTAAAATATATATAAATATACATTAAAATATATTCATAAAATTCATAAATTTACGGGGGATTACAACATCTATATCCTTCTACTTCTAGCTATGCGCTTGATTACTTATACTAATGCGGATTGGGATGGGTGTCCTAACACTCGTCGTTATACCTCGGGAACTGTTGTTTCCTTGGGGATTATCTTATCTCGTGGTCTTCTAAGCGTCGGACTACCCTTTCTCGTTCGACTTCAGAAGCGGAATACCGAGGCGTTACTGATGTGGTTGCTGAGTCTTGTTGGCTACATAACTTACTACTTGAGTTACATTGCCCTATCCGGCAGACCACTCTTGTTTACTGAGATAATGTCAGTGCCATCACCTTTCTAACAACCCCATTCAGCACCAATGCACTAAACATGTTGAGATGGATATTCATTTTGTTCGGGAAAAGGTTGCGTTGAGTCAGGTTCGGTTTGTACACGTTCCTTCGTTCTAGCTAGGTATCAGTTTGCAGACATCTTCTCAAAAAGCCTACCTTGACAACTATTTATTGATTTCCAATCCAATCTTAGCTTACGTCATCTTACCACTATGACTATAAGGGTGTGATAGAGAATATATATTTTATCCACAAGGTTTTTAAGATATATTTTTATATAGTTAGGATATTATATTGTATACCTTATCCCAATATTATCAGGCTTCCTAACATAGTTAGGACTGCTTTATTGTAACACTATATACTTCCTCAGTTCTTTAATAATTGCAACATGTAGGGGTTGCATATTTTTTAAAAAGATGAGAGAGATAGAGAGAGATGAAAAAGGCGTCCATGTAATAAAGAAAGAGATAGAGAGAAAGCATAGTCAAATTTAGTAATGTTGCAATTAATATAAAACTTCTAAATAAGAGAAATGTTGCAATAATAAAAGAACGGATGAAGTATTGATTAATGGAATCACTCTAAGATTACGGAATTTTAAAAACCTAACAATAACCTATTTATTTAACAGTTATACCCATATTGACCAACTACAATAAACAAGTAAAAACAACTCAATACTAATCAGGTTAGGAGGTGTTTGGTTTGAATAATTAAAATGGAATAGAGTGAGAATGGAAACCTCATGAGCATGGAATTAAAATTCATTACTCTTTTTACTTAGTTATTGTTTAGCTCCTTCAAAGAATGAATCTAGAGCTCATTAGTGAAGGAGGATGTAAGGGGATGAAAACTCATGGTGGGTACGTATGAGATTAAATGGGTTCTGGGAGATCAGTGAAGGTTCTACATTGAAGTTTCATCAACCAAACAATGTTTTCAGTTCTAACAATATCACATCCATTCAATTAATTCCAATACCTTCAACCAAACACCCCTATCCAAATTTGATTTTTGATTCGTGTAGAATCTGATGGTCGATACTTATAGCATGTTTGGTCAAAGTCATGGAATTAGAAAAGGAATGAAATCAAGTAGAGAAGTGGAATGAAAACAAAACTTATTACATTTATTAGGTGTTTGGTTCAAGCTTTAGAATGGAAATTAGGAAAAGGAAATTAAATCATTATTACCACTAACAAATGAATTTTGTTACTTGAGGGGGAAGCAATGGTAACAAACTAAGGGAATCCATTGCCACCAAGTAACGGTAATGGATTGAGGATAGGTTGAACCAAATAAGAAGAAAGAAAATATGCATTTAAATTCCGTTTCTTATAACCCAAAAATATTGAACCAAATATGCTCTTAAATTTTACATGTACTAGACAACGGACTCATATGGACATAGCCATAGGATTAGTTAGATGAGACTGAGATGTTCACTAACAAGTAACAACTGACATCAGATCCAATGCTTTTAAGAAACAAGTACTACTAGCAGTCTAGCACGTCAAGAACAGATAGCGGTGAAGATTTCTCTCATAAAAATCATTGAGATGGTTGCAGAAATAAAAAAAATAAACGAATAACCACGATTCATGAAGAAATTACTGATACTATTAAAGACCGCAATTTATTAAACCACCAAGTTTCCTGCACCCTCTTAAAGACTACCCAACGAGACAACTTATTTACGCAAGAGAAAAGAAAAAAACAGTAGTTCTGCAGCTTCCTTTTTCAGGAAAGACACTAGCTGTTTTCGGTCCGGTCGATGTCCCGGGTTTTCTAGTAAGCTAAGATAAAAAGAATGTGTATTTTGGGTTGACATTTTATCTCACACACACGTCATAATTTAATGACAAGATCATGCCATTACAAAGTAAAAGTCCGGCAGCGTGCAATACTTGTTCATGCATCTAACAATATACTTATGTAGATGTAGATTTAAAATCATTACTTAATAAATAAGTTAGGCATGACCACTCAAGTAATAGCTTGGCTATCCTTTTTTGCTGCTGATGTTTGTCCCATAAGAACGACACACAAAAATGATGTTAACTGCCTAACTGGAACGTAGTAAGCAACACTTTTATTGCCGTTATGTTGTTTAGTACTCCGCAAAACTACAAGTCTATCAGTCTATGTACATATAGATATCTTTTGGGACCATTATCATTTACCATTCCCAAAGTGCAATTATATACTTCTATAGTACTAGAAGGTATCATTGCTTCCACAATCCAATATTTTTAGGAGTACTACATAAATTCATTTGCGTATATATATATATATACATGGTTGGGTTCTAATGAGAACCCTCATATGGTGACAACCACAAAAAATAAGCAAAAACTTCATAAAATGAGTAAAAAAAATAAAAAATTAACAAAAACATAAAAATGAGTAGAAAACATTAAATGAGCAAAAACGTAAAATGAGCAAAAATGTAGGATGAAAAAAAAAACGTAAAATAAGCATAAAAAAGTATAATGAACAAAAAACGTAAAAATGAGCAAAACGTAAAATGAGCAAAAACGTTGTGAAATGAGCATAAAAAGGTGAAATGAGCAAAAACATAAAATAAACAAGACATAAAATGAGAAAAAACATTGTGAAATGTGTAAAATCTTCGTAAAATGAGGAAAATTGAGCGGTTATCATGGTTTTCACCATAAGGGTGGTTCTCATATGAACTTAAACCTATCGCCACGTAGGATTATCATGTCATAAAATATATTTAATATTATAATTTTAGAATAATAAAAATGGATAATTAGAGTTTTGGATAATTAAAAGATAGTGTTTGGTTCTCAATAAACTACAAGGAATCATTATATTATATATATCGGACATAACTTCAATTATATAAAGTAGATTATTATAATGTTTATACTATTGGAGTCACCTCAAAATGTACTTTAAAATAAGACCCATATTTATTTACTTTTATCTTATGATTACATAAAGGTGTTCAAAATCAGATTTATTCTTTGACGGGTAGTTGATAACCCGACTGGAGGTACATGGTCCATTTAGTATTCCAATGGATGAAAAATTAGACAATGAGAGAGTAAAAAGTGTTGAAGCCAACAAATTGTAAATTTTTTAGAGTTGTGGAACAAAGTTTTTGGGTCCCTCAAATCTTTGATTTACATGAGATTTTTTGGGTCAATCGAATGAGAGACAGAGAAAAGTGGATTGAGAGAGAAATTTAGCAAAAACAAAGTAAATCATGTGGAAATTGTGTCCCAAAGACAAATTCATAATTAGTACTTCCTCAAAAAAAAAAAATGCAACATTTGCCATTTTGGGCCGTAACACAAAAAATGCAACATTTTAAAACTTACTAATTTTAGTAAAAAAATTTCAACATATTTACAACAATGCCATTACTAAAAAACTCTAAATTATCATTATCACTCCCTAACCCACATTACATTACTAACCTAAATAAACCAACCCCTTAATGATTCCCACCAAAACTAAACATCTAACCTATCCCCCCTCCCAAAATCAGAAATCAAACCCCAACCTTTAACACCCCCATCTAGGGGTGAAAGTTATTCGGATAAAATCCGAAATCCAATCCGAATTATAATTGGATTCGGATTGGATTCGGATTGAGATTTTTTGAAAAATTGAATTTTCGGATCGGATTGGATTGAGGGTATAACCGAATAGTAATATGCCTTGTATTATGTATCTGGATTGGGCTTAAGTGCTTAACTGAATTTTTTTTTTAAAAAGCCTAGTCCATAGCCCAGTAGGCGTAGCACTTCAATCATTCCCCTAAAACCCTAACAACACTTAATTCCTCATTTCCTAAATCTACTAGGCTGCTGTTGTGCTTAATTTATTTCATCGAAAAACTAGAGTTTTAAAAAACCGGATTTTCAGATTGAATTGGATCGGATTCAAACTCTAATTGGTTTGGATTCGGATTAGAAAATTGAAATCCAAATTTTGTTCCGATCGGATTGGATTAGGCCCTAATCCAAACTGTACACCGAACTTTCACCTTTACCCCCATCCCCCATCTATGATCTGCAATAACTTCCCCCCAACTTCCCAGATCAGAACCCTAAATTCTTCCCCCCTTTAATTATCCCCAATTTCTCGAAAATGACAAACCCTAGATCTACTCTCCTCTTCTCTTCTCCCTCAACCGCCGAGTTCTCTCTCTCCTTCTCCTCTCCATCTCACACTGTCCTTGTTTCTCACAAATCTCCGTCGAAAATGGTTAACTTTGAGCCCCTTAGAACAGTTTTTGCAATGGAAAAAGATCCGGAGAGGAAAAGTCTCCTGAATCTGTGTGTTCAACTTTTTGAAGCATCGCATTTCGCGCACTTCACTCGCCTGTACGAAAGTGGCGAGGCTGCACAACGGTTGAGTCCCGAAGCGGTTGCAGCTTTAGGGGTAGCCATTGACCGCATCAATGAGGCCAAGAAGTTTGAGTGGACTGTGGTATGTGGTTTGCCTGCGGTGGGTCACTCAGAGTTTGAGTTTAGGGAGCGTAGATCTTGGGGGAAAAGGCAAGAAACCGAAACTTGTGTCCCGAAAACCGACGCCTTGTCGGTTTTCTAAGTGTTTGTACTTGCGCAAAACAAGAGGAGTTGGGGTCAAAATTCTCGAACCTTCTTCACCGGTTAAGGAGAAGGAAAAAGTTAAAATTTTGGAATCGAGTGATGATTCCTCCATTCAAATTTTGGGATCTATGCCTAATTCTGATTCTGTGGGTGGGTTTGATGGGTCTGATGCTTATAGAGGTCATGATCCTGTTTTTATTCTGTCATTTGATGATGAGTCCCCCAACAAATCAGAGGCTATCTGATTTACTTTCGCAGAGGAACCCAAATAAGTTTAAGGCTGATCTCTAACTTTCGCAATTTTTTTTGTTGATTTTTTTCGTTTTCCTTATGAATTGTTGTTTGTGATATTTGCATGTGGGGTATTCATGAATTTTGTTGCTGTGGGATTTATGTTTTATTGTTGGATGTTGGTGGAGTATGATGGGTCTCATTTTGTTGGATTTGCATGTGGGATTATGTTTATGTTGCTCTGGGATTATGTTTTTGTTGCTCTGGTATTATGATTTTTGTTGTGGCTGTTGGATTGGATTGGAGGATGGATTGTGTTGGATGTTGGATTCATTTGGGTTGCTGTTGGATTACTTTGGGTTGCTGTTGGATTATTTTTTGTTGCTATTGGATTATTATTTGTGATGATGTTGGATTATTTTGTGTGGCTGTTGGATTATTATTTGTGATGGTGTTGGATAATTTTGTGTGGCTGTTGGATTATTATTTGTGGGTGTTGGATTGGCTGTTGGATTGGATTGAAGGATTGAATTTGTTTGTCATATATTGCTGTTGGGGTTTGATATGCCTGAGGTTTGATTTCTTGCTGTTACTTTTGCATATGTCCCTGTATGTGTTGGATATGTATGAGTCCCTGCCCTTTGAGCTGGAGAAGCCATTGTTGGATGATGTTGTGTGTGTGCCTGTAAGAATAAAACCTCAATGACCTTAGGAAGAGGTTTTCCACATGGGTGTCCCTGTCCCTTTTTTTGTTTGAGTCCTAAGTTGTTAATGTCCAAGTGATGAAGGGACTCAACACAATTGCTTATGATGTTTGAATTGCTCCGTTTGCAACAATGGACCTATGCTGGTGCTACACCATTGACATTAGTCCTTGTTGTGAACATTGAGGTAACAAACATCATAAACGGATTTGTGAAAAACCCTAAGCCTGATGGACCTAAGGCTGTAAAATGATGAGACTTATGAAAACATTAAGCATGCATTCAATTGGATAATAACAACACATTTTTTTCCAACCATTGAGTCCCAATAAGAAGTGGAAAACATAGACATAAGATACCTTCCATTAAGTTCATTGTTACAATTTGGATCAACAAAAGAAGTGTAACTAGTGACTGCCATCACATAACTACAAAAAGGATTTTCTAACCACTACAGTTAACCTAACAAAAAGGAATGTTTACCTTGAAGGCTGAAAATCTTGATAAGTGAACAAAAATTAAAGGGGCTCACACATTTTAGCTTAACCTTCATCAAAAGTGGTTAAAAGGGGCAGTCATCTTCATGCTTCTTTTAATCTGCATCAACTTCTATGTCTATTTCCATTGCTTCTGAAAAATCAGTTGTGACTACATTAAGATATGCAACAGCCTCATCAATGATTTCTTGATCAACTTCAACATCCCAACATGTCCAACCTAGCCTTCCCCACATGTGGATTCTTGTAGTTGTTCCCTCCATTGACCTTTAGAGCTTCTACCATAACATGTTGTAAATGAATCCATGTGTACCTAATAAGATTGGGATCAAAGTTTACAAATGCTAGGTTGACTTGCTCAATCAACTCATCCAAATATTTAGGAAATGATTGGTATTGCAAACTTTAAAAAGCCCTAAAAAGAGCTAAATCTAGGATGTTGAAATCAGGAGACTCTGGTGGTTGGAAAATTAGGTGAATGTTAAATCCATTTTAGCTTGCTGCATTTCTAAATTCTGCATCATTATCACTTAGGTGTGGCCTTGCATTATCCTGTTGAATGAAGATGTCCCTGCACATCCCTTCTGGCCATTTTCTCATGATGCTTGGTAGCACATTTGTCAGCAGCATATCTCTGATTATAGCCTTAATCACATTTTGTATTGCCTTGGTCATAAGTGTCCCAACTTCTCTGTTTTTGCTTTTCTTCTTTGCTCTTTGCCTGAACACAAATGAGAATATTCCAAATTTGCCATCATGTATCATCACACCATGTTCATTAAATAAGGGCCTTGATGTAACACCCATGAACATTGCCTTGATCTTGTACCTTTTTGACATGAATACTCTATATGGATCAATTTCTGATGGTAGCAGATAAAACCTTCTCTTGTCAGGGTTTAAGTAAAACCATTTTTCATCAATATGAACAATGTTGTTCATAGGGATGAAGCATGGTTTGCTACCCTCTGTTGCATAGTTAATGTGCTTGAGTACCCATTGCAATCTCTCTATCTTGTGCTTGTCTGTCACTGCTGGGTGGTTATTGCTTGTGTGCACCCTTAGCTTTCCTGCCTTCAGCAGCCTGAAAATCTTTATGTGTGAGCACTTTAAATAGCATGCATATGCTCTGTAACTACATCTCAGATGAAGGGGGGCTGATTGTAGCCACTCCTCATAAACTTCTTGTGCTTTCCTCCCTGACTTCCCCTTTTTTTTGGACCTGACATCAATGGCTTCTCCTCTTGCTCTTTGTTTTTCTGCTTCTTTGAAAATTCTAGAAATTGTACTTTTATGTACCCCCATTTGTTTAGCAACCCATGAAATTTCCCCCATGGTAACTTCCCATTTTCCATTATGCCAAGGAGCTGAAAACTGATGTAACCTCTTTGATTGTTTGTTAGTTTTCCAAAAAAAATTTCTAACAAATGCATTGACCCACATTTCTTCTTCAGTAGGTGTAGGTGCTCCTAACCCTTCTTCATCAAGTAGCTGATCTATTCCAAAGAATGCATCTGCTTCATCCATTTTGTACAGTGTGTGCGATGATTAATTTCAGAATTAACTTAAGCCATTGTGAGCTGATATTTTTTGTGTATTGAAACAATGATTTTGTTATGGGTTCCTCTCCTTATATAGAGTGAGGTGTAAAGAGTAGATGTGATTAACTTTGAAATGGTGGAAAACTTTGAAATTTTAATGGATGACTAAATGTTTGAAATTTGTGTGGTAATTTGATATGCTTTTTAAAAATTTTGCATGGTTGAATTTTTTCATTGTATGCTTACTTATAGACGGTGCCTCAAATTTGGCATGGTTGAAAGGTTTATGTTGTAAGCTAACTTAGAAATGGGGCCTAAAATTTAGCTCCAAAGTTTTCCCCCTAAAAACTTCACTGAAAACAGATGAAAAGTGAAAAAGGTGGGTTCATAACCTTTTCTCTCCTCAAAGGCATAAAAAATCCCCCCAAAATTGGCGCCTAAAAACCCCACACAAAAAATGGTCCCCCTTTTTTCTCTCTCTAATCCTTTTAATTAATTCACCCCTCTAAATACAATTACCAAATTTTGACTAGGAGTCCGTGTCGAGAGGAAATGTTGCAATAATATTGTTACGGAGGAAGTATGGTAGTTTTTCTTTGAGCATGTTAAAGCTTAAGAGGAAGAAAAACCTTATTCTAGGAGCAGGATACAGGGTAGGAGCAAGAAAAATGAGAAGTTGAATCTAGAAGCTTAGAAGAAAAACTCACCGACTTAGTGGTATTACTTTATTAGCTCTAGAAATTTTTTTGTCCCAACTATATCTAAAATAATTGTCTTTAAATTTTTTAAATTAAAAAGTTTGGTTATCAATGGACATTTTTGTTATTAATGGACCTTTATCCACTTTTAAGACAACTAGCTAATGTTTATCAAATAATGAAATTTTCTATATATAACTAACTATTGGCTTAATCAGTTAATTGTGCAAGTCAAATAGAGCCTAAGTTAACTCGTAGGAAAAGTTAATAATTTAAGATTGATTTATGGGAAATCTTGGGAGATCATTTACATATAATATGAAATCATGTAGCTTTATATATCCAACCTGTTCGACAAATGGAAAATTTGGTTATAGTAAATCTTACTGCAATTTTTTCACTGCTTTGTAAATTATGAGATATTCCAAATAGATCGCATCCGTCGAACAAGAAAAATAAAGTAAAAATTAAAAAATTACATATACATGATTGGGAGGATATAATGCTCCAAAAATTCACAAATTTTAGATTAATTACTTAATAATTATGAGATTTGTTTACATGTTAGGGAAAAATATACATAAATGTCACGCTTAATGGTCTGATTATATATATCCACTATAAAAGGAGACGAGTAATATAAATTACATACACGAGCACTTAATTATTGAGTAGTATATACATAAAGATAAGATATATTAGGAAAACCAATTAAACAATTACAATAATTCTAACACATAAACAATAACCCGTGCATCGCACGTGCATCAAATTTAGTTTAATATGATTTACAAGATACCTTAAACTTTTAAATTACGATAAGTCTATCCAAAAACTTTATTACCTCACATCAACCAACAGCAATAATTCATGATAAGAGTAAATGTGTAGGTTCACTATATATCCTATTATACCACATCCATATCAATAGGCACAAACTAACAATATATACTAAGTCTAGCAAGATGTTGTATGATATATAAATTTGAAATAAAGTGTATTGTGTGATTTGTGAATTTCACAAAATAATAAGGTCTCGATATCCCATTTTATTTTATTTTCAAAATATGAGTTTAGGTACTAGCAAGTGGGTTGTTGAGGAGAATTAATATGGAACTAAATTTGTTACATGATTATAGGAAAAAAATAACACCTCAGCTGGTTGCACTTTCCAACTTGGTCATCAAAACATGCACATTTTTGGAGTTGCCCATTGAATGTGCTGAAACAGACGGGTATACATTATACAAGAGAAGAGAGTTGTACTGCTAACCAATCAGGGATCGACACGTAGAAATGTAACAATTTTTGTTGAGTATAACTGTATAAGACTAGAAGTACGTCTAAAACTCTAGCAATAAAAAGAAAATAGAAGCAGTGTGTTTTATTTGATCAAGAAACTACTTAGCTTAGTAGTAGTGTTAGTATACCTTGTGATATACTAGTATCACTTAAAGAGAGAAAGAAAGACTAGAGAATGGCGTCTAAACCTGGAATTCTAACACACTGGCCATGGGAGCCTCTTGGAAGCTTTAAGGTTTTGATCTCTTTCTCTCCTCACCTTTATAATTTATGTCTTGCAAATTGCATGATTTTTTGCATGGACCAACAACGTGTGATAGAGTATAAAAGTATTCCTGGGACTCCAACCATCAACTAAACTTTTGGTTGAAGTCTCGGGAATAGTTTTATATTATATCATGGTTGGAGTCCTAGGAATAGTTTATGCTCTATCAGCGTGCATGAGTAATTGTGTATATAACTATGTATCATTAGGTCATCTTTATCGATGATTATACTATGATCATGAAAATTTAGCGATTTCGAGATGATTTTGAATCTATCTACATTTATAAATTTATAATCATTTCACAGCTAAATGAAGCTTTTTATGCTTTTGTCTAATCATGTGGAAACTATATATGATTATTCAAAAAATAGTTTAGTAAAATAATAGAAAGTATCTAGGGTTTTCCTATTTTATTTTTGGAATACAATATCATTTCCACAATATTTAATATAAGATTGGTTACAATTATATTTGGAATATCATATCATTTCCACATTATTTCTTTTAAAGGTGTGATTCCTAACCATTCTTATCATCTTATGTATACTCCAATCAACTCAATATTTTATGATAAGAGTGATAAGCTACCTGCATCTAAGACTTGTTTTATTTTTTATATATACGAAGTGTATATATGCATAAAGAAGTATAGTAGTTATTTTTGGAAGATGTGTTAAAAAGGAAGTAATCTATGTTAACCGAGATGCTACTTCTAATAGCATAGAAAAATGATCTTATTATCTTAGAGGAAATTAATAATAAAAAAAGTAATTTTATAACCTATGCACCTAGTGTATAGGTTTAACTATTTATTTTTAGCTTTATTCAACAAAATTGATTAATACATAGTTAATTAAAGATACTATTCTCATTATAGGAATTAGATATCAATTATGAGAATAATATCTTTAATTAACTATGTTATATTTATTAATTTTGTTGGATAAAGTTAAAAATAAATAGTTAGTGTATAGGTTAGGAAAACCAAAAAACATATATTTAATCGGAATTAAGGACTGTATATATGCTGTAATTGCAATTTACAATTTACTCAGAAAAGGAACATATATGCTGTAATTGCAACAATTGTATGGGAAATCTTCCGTAATTTACTTGGCTCGCTCCAATAATTCTACCATTTCTTACAAGAGGCACTCAATTAATCAAAATTCTTTTTTATCCAAGTTCACTGAATCTTTTATTTGTTCATCTGAAAAGCTCTTTTTAAAACTTTTTAACGACAAAAATGTTAAATGTATCCTAGGATTTGTTTAAATATTTAATGTAACTTCCAATTCAAGTAGAAATATTTAACATTCGTTGACACCAAATGATTAATATTATCACAAATGTCAGTTCAATATCATTATAATGGGGAAATTTGTCTACTGCTTATACTCTAAAGGCTATTAAATTTGTAACAGACCAGATAGTATTTGGCGTAGTGGTAAGAAATACCCTTAATAAAGTTATGTACCGCCAAAAAAGGTATATCTTTATGTTCACTCAAGATAAAGGGTATACATTAATGTTTGTTCTTGGATGATAAATCAAAACACATGTTCTTGGATGATAAAAAAGAGAAACTAGATCAACAAAACCAACACATTAGTATGGTGTTATTATGGCCAAAATTTGCCATAAAATCCGCTATTTATTTTACCTCTCCAAAAGAATGATGGAGGGAAGATTGAAACGTAGACCTTTTGTGTCAACTTATGCAGCTCACAAAGTATGTATGAACCAAATAGTATATCTCCATTGATCATCTACAAGTATCATCTTCCTCCATAAACTTCCATGTATCTAGTGATATACTACATTAATATATATATATCTTCTTCTATTTTGGACACCTTTAAGTTTTATTTTCATGCTGTGTGATATATTAACAAGTGCATTTTTTTTCTTTTCTTTGGCTAAAGTATGTTATAGTGGCACCTTTTGTGGTCCATAGTATATACTTGTATGTGGTAGGAGCAGAAGAGAGAGATCTTACCTACCTTGCTGTATTACCATTTATGCTATGGAGGATGCTTCACAACCAAATCTGGATCAGTTTTTCTCGGTATCGAACAGCCAAAGGCAACAACCTCATTGTCGACAGGAGTCTCGAGTTTGAGCAAGTTGACAGGGAAAGGAATTGGTACATATTCACAACTCTATTACTTTCCTGCATTTTGATCATCCTTAATTCTTTCACTCGCTTTCGTCATGCATGATGAGTTTTCGAAAATTTTGTACTCCTTTTAATATTTAAAAAATTGTTAGTAAGCTATATGGTCTTGAAAAAATTTCACTAATCTTAATTAGAACATGATGAGAAAGTATAATCTTGTTAGAATGTGTAGATTGGCTAATATCTAGACATATATGACAGTACTTTGAATATGGAGTATTACACGCTAAAGTGTAACACATATTCGAATGATCATTTATATAATTATGCTCTCTGTTTTGAATAAAGATATGGAAAGTATATCAAGTGACAATTTCATAAAACAAATGCTAGATTTGGGAAAACTCTTCAACTGGAGTGATTATCATTGATCAATATTTATAGTGTTACATCCTAGGATAGTCCTATTATGATTAGGAAACCTATACAAAGTATATCTCTAGTAACAAAATATATTCTAACTATATTTATATTCTATCAACAAATTACTTTTATCGTTGTAATGGTCTGATATACTACGTACTAGAATTTAAAAGTCGCAATGTTTTTATTCTTGGAAATTTTGATTTCTATATATATAGTGATAATTGTTAAATAGACAACAAGAGATTAGTAATATATTTTATAAATTAAAGGTGGAGGAGTTAATTCACACATGTCTACTAAAATATGAATGTTGTGTGTTGAATAGGGATGATCAGATACTGTTAAATGGGATGTTATTTTATGTTGGCTATTGGGTGTTAGAGGCTGCAAAAGGCGTGACCTTATGGAGATTTGATGGTTTCATTCAAATTTTCTTACTTCACATTGGTCCTGTGGAGTTTCTCTACTATTGGTTCCATAGAGCTCTACATCATCACTACCTCTACTCTCGCTACCACTCTCATCACCATTCTTCAATTGTGACCGAGCCCATTACTTGTAAGTCATACATGCATTAACTTTAAGGGTATGGTTCAATATTATAATACTTCATTTGCTTCTTTGTTCTCCCCTTTATTATTTTTACGACTTCTAATGCAGTATTTTGAATATTAATATCACTAATTACACATATGAATCTAATGAGATCTTCACGACGAATGGATCTCATGAGATTGTATATGACTATACTAGCTTTTTCCGCACGCAATGCGTGCGGTGACATTTTAGGCATAACTATTACTCGGTATAAAAAGAAATGAAAAATAAAATTATGAAAGTATGTATCTACGTTCACCTTCATTTAGTGAGTAAGAAGTATTTTTATTTTTTTTGACAGGAGTAAGAAGTATTTAAATACTTACAAATAGTATCTAAAAACATTTTTAAAGTAACTATAAGTGATAAAATTGCATATCCAAGTAATGAAAAAGCTGAATTTTTTTTGGAGTTTGTATTTGTAATTAATTTTGTATATGAGTTATCTTTGTAATGAGAATGCCATTTTTCTTACTGTCTGTGGTATTAATTTTTGGTAAGTTCTTGATTACGAATTTTTTTAGTTGATTGGATCTAAATTTAATTTGATCGAATCTTTTTTATTGGCAAGTTTATGTGATTGACAATTATATGAGTTGATTGGGTTTAATAGAGATTTGGTTGAATTTTTTTTGGTAAGTTTATGTGTGTAATGGTTTTAACTTTTATGTTGTGGAGGGGTGAATATGTAAATTCAAAGGGGGACACCATTGCTCCCCCCTGGCTTATATAATAGAGATATTGTTTTTCCTGTATTGGTAATAAAATGTGTAAATTGCATGATTTTGGCTTCTCATATTTGTTTGTTTACATTGGTGTATACTGTGCAGCGGTAATTCATCCATTTGCGGAGCACATAGTGTACTTTATTCTGTTTGCTATACCAATTTTATCGACTACATTCGCTCATACCAGCTCCATAGGTTCCATATTCATTTATATCACTTATATTGACTTGATGAACAACATGGGTCATTGCAACTTTGAGGTCATTCCTAAATGGGTGTTTACAATATTTCCTCCCCTCAAGTATCTCATGTACACTCCTTCGTAAGTATTTCTCAATTCTATCTATTTCTATATCTATTATTGATGTCGTGAAATTTTCATTTGCTATGTGGCATCCAACCCGATGCATTGGTCTTATTGTAATCCGTGAGACCGTGACCAATGTTATGTAAGTTAGAGAGTTAGCCACATTTGCTATATCAATGCTTTTTTACTTATTACAATAATTATAATTACACATTGCATATCAGAAATTATTTATGGCCTTCTCTAGAATAAACTTCTAAGAAAAATATCGTAGTACAAATAATGATAATAGGTAGTAGTTCACAAATATCCTCGAGAAAAGTAGTTCAGGTTATGACAATCGGTAGAATTAGTTAGAGCTGGCAAAATATTACCCAACCCGCCAACCCGACCCGAACCCGACTTATTAATAATGGGTTGGGTCGAAAATTTCAAACCATTTAATTAAATGGGTCGACCTGACCAAACCCGTTTAATTAAATGGGTTGGGTCATGTTGAAAATTTCGACCTGATTTTAACCCATTTATGAAAAAACAACCTAAAAAAATCCCTAACTCAATTCAGATTTCAGAGCAAAAAAAAATGGCCTGGCCCATAAAGTAATATAGTAAAAACTAGGGCTGTGAAAAACTGACCCAACTTGTTTACCGAACCCGAACCCGAACCCGATCTGAAATAAGCGGGTTTGGGTTGAGATTTTTGACCCATTTAAGTAAATGGGTTGACACGACTTACCCATTTAATTAAATGGGTTAGGTTAAGATTGACATTTTCAACCCGAAATTAACCTGCTTTGACCTGTTTAACTCATAAAATATAAATTTCCTAAAAAGTTGTGTTAAAGTTGGTGAAAATTATAAAAATACTAATAGTAGAACACAAAAATTGAAAAGAAAATATAATCATGCATACTTTTATGTGAATTTATTGTTGAAAACTAATAAATTTTGATAAAAATTTAATAGTAATAAATATGTAAATGGGTTAAACGGGTTATATGAGTAACCTGTTTAATAAACAGGTCGGGTCAAGGTTGAGTTTTGTAACCCGTTTACCCGTTTATTATTAACCCGAACACGACCCGACCTGATCTGTTAATCAGCCCTAGTAAAAACCCTAGCTCTTCTTAAGACTCAAATGACAAACCCTAAGAAAAAGTGAGAAATGGCGCCTGAAGGTTATTTGCAAATAAATTGTGTTGTTTAATTTTTTTCTGGAAAAAACACGAAAAAAAAATTTAAACTGGTCAACCCGAAGGTTGACCCGTTTATCATAAGGTTGAGTTGAGTTGTAATTTCCAACCCGTTTAAGTTAACAGGTCGGGTTGGGTCAAGGAGTTCTCAACCCGCTAACCCACCAACCCAACCTGATTATGACTCAACCCAACCCATTGCCAACCCTAGAATTAGTGTGTTATTAGATATTGCTCAATATAGCTGTCATTTGTCTAGATTTAGTTATCACATTACAAGAAAATTATAGTATCAATGATTCCAAATGGAGGGAGTAGCTTCATGCATCAATAAATAGTCTCACTATTGTTACTTTGTTTTGATGTAATTCAACATTGTCTTTTGTGTTGTTTCCACTAGTAAAAATGACTAGATGAATAACTTGTTCTCCATTAAACATATACTTCGAACTACCACTCCTGATCCTTACATATTTGGTGGAAACAATTCTCCAACTAGCCTAACTCTCTTACATAAGATTCCGAGGTGATTATTGTTTTACTATGGTGACAGGTTTCACTCTCTGCATCACACTCAGTTTCGAACAAACTACTCACTCTTCATGCCATTCTATGACTACATCTATGGAACAATGGACAAGTCTACGGATACTCTTTATGAGACTTCTCTTAAGAAACCAGAAGATATTCCAGATGTTGTTCATCTTACACATCTAACAACACCACAATCTGTCTACCATCTTAGGTTAGGGTTTGCCGAACTTGCCTCGAAACCGCTGACTTCCAAATGGTATCTATGGCTTATGTGGCCTCTCACATTATGGTCCATGATCTTGACATTGATAAAAGGACGGACATTCATTAACGAAAGAAACACCTTCAAGAAGCTCAAGGCGCAGTCATGGGTTGTACCACGCTTCAGGATTCATGTAAGTTTAATTTTTATGCTTTTATAAGAAACTTTGATTTATTATATCTATTGTAATTGCCTTTCTATACATATGTGCCAATCTATTTGCTTGGTTCATGGCAACCTCTTCTATACTTCATCTGTTTACGTTTAGTTGCAACATTTGCTTTCTGTGGTCACTCAAACCAAATTTTTGACCATTAATGTTTTTAATAACGCATACACATTGAAGTTATAAATCTAACAATATCACACATGATGTTAAGTTATCCGAATACATTTGTGACAATATAGTCAAAGTTGATGGATAACAAAAAGAAATTCACTAAAATGGGACGAAAGGAGTAAACAGTGTACAAACAATAAACAATTTAAACAAATGTAAACAATTAAGAAATTTTAACAATACAATAAAGTGGAATAGGATTTTACTTTGCTTTTATTGGCTGATAGAGATAAATTTGTGTGTAGTATCTTTTACAATGGCAACGAGCTGCAATCAACAAGTTGATTGAAGAAGCCATACTAGAGGCAGAGGAGAAAGGAATCAAAGTAGTGAGCCTGGGACTTTTAAATCAGGCAAGCTATAATTAATGATTCTTTAATCCTTTTATTTTGTTAAACCAATGATGATTAGCTAGCTAATTAAGTACCAAATTCACATCGTGTGATCCTTGTTCCTTCAGGGGGAGCAGTTCAATAAAAATGGTGAAGTTTACATGCAAAAGCACCCAAATCTAAAAGTGAAAGTGGTAGATGGTAGCAGCTTAGCTGTTGCAGTGGTGCTTAATAGCATTCCTGTGGGAACTTCCCAAGTCCTCTTTAGGGGTAAACTCTCTAAAGTTGCTTATTCCATTGTCTGCACATTGTGTCACCGGGGCATCCAGGTAAAACTCCAACTTATTGTTTGGGCAGTCCATCACACTTGTTCATGTGTTATATTTTGGTTGTCAATTACTAATTCATAAAGCATCTTATATATATATATATATATATATATATATATATATATATATATATATATATATATATATATATATATATATATTGTTATAAATAATAATAGTAAAGACGAATAATAATATAGGCAGTGTAAGTGCCCTTGTGGCTATCTCTACACAAAAAAAATAGGCAGTGTAATGGATTGGTTTAAGCAAAGACATAAAGGAGATTTCACTCATACGTGATTGTACGTAAAAGTGGTCAGTGTTAGTGCCTAAATTATTGCTTTAGTGGGAGAAGGTACTTGGTGATTTTAACCTATATAAGCTTTTTACATCTTTTATATTCAGGTCGCTACAATAAGAAAGATTGAATATGAGAAGCTTAAGAAGGCTTTGACCGTAGAAGATGGCAGCAATCTGGCCCTTTCTTCAAAAGGTTACAATCAAAAGGTAATTTATTCATTGTATTGATATTTTTCTTATTTCTGATAGGTTGTGATAGTTGATGATAAGATGTTTTGCTGTTTCGAGACAAAATAATCCTGTCTAGAAAATATGACAATAACTCACTTGAAAATATTCTTCGTTGAATCAAACATTACCTTATTATTCGTGACACCAAAATATGTTCAGCTAATGATGAGTGGCGGATCTTGACAATATAGTCTTTGAGGGCCGATCCGAGGAAGTTTAGACCCATGGCCCAAACAAATTAACTAATAGTATTACAACATGTGAGATCGAGTTATTCTTGTTTCATGCAGGTATGGATAGTAGGAGAAGATTTGAACGAACTAGAGCAGTCTATGGCATCCAAAGGAACTATATTTATTCCCTTCACTCATTTCCCTCCAAAGAAAACAAGGAAAGACTGCTTCTATTTGAATACTCCATCTATGGTGGCTCCTACATGTTTTGGAAACTTGCATTCTTGTGAGGTTTGTTCACCATCATCCCACCTTTTAGAATTCGTTCTAACATTCGAAAGTTATGTTTGGTTGGAAGGAAAAATAAATAAAGAAAACCTAAGTTACATTTTCTTAGCTAGGTTGAAAAAACGTTAACTTTATCAAGAGTGATACACTATTTTTCTTTAGTAGGAGAAGAATGTCACATTTAGCTTCATTTACTTTTTCCCATTTGTAAGGATTGGATTACGAAAGAATAACACAAACTTTAAAATATTATTACTCTAGTTTCCATTGGAAATCAAACTACTTAAAAATGTTTTCCGTTAAACCAAATACTACCTAAGTGAAGAAAAAAATACTGATTTTTTTGGTTGTGTAAGCAGAATTGGCTACCGAGGAGGGTGATTAGCGCGTGGCGTGTGGCGGGAATACTGCATGTTTTAGAAGGATGGGATGTAAATGAATGGGGCGACAGGCTCTTCGACGTGGACAAAATCTGGGAAGCTTCCCTTCAACATGGATTTCGCCCTTCAATGACCACTGCTTAGTTCATTTAGTTAATGATAATATGCTATTGTGTTATTATATGAATCTAATATGAGCTAAATTATGTTGTGACTTGTGATGAGTTTAAGAAGATCTTTGTACGTTACTTATTAGTATGCTAGGCATTTATTAAGATGGGTTTTATCGCATGCTTGCATTGTATGTAATTGGCAACTATGGGCCAGAACATATTCCTTTACCAATTGCAATCTAATTAAAGTGTGTTATGAATCTGAAGCAATATAGAATAAGTGATGGAATAGATAAGAAAAATATTGTTAGATAACATCCAAGTGAACGCGAAGCTAAGCTATCAGTTTGGTGCGTGCCACGCAGGTGCGCAGGCTGCTGCGTGCGGTGCACGTGGCCACGTGTCGCGCCCGACTGAGCGATGATCCGCCCGACCGGGCGAGACGAGATTTTTCCCTTCGCTCAATTTTCTGCTTGCGGGCCCGACTAGGCGGATTTCCGCGTTTTTGTTGGTTATTTTATCTTTCCTATAAATTCCTTTTCTAAAACACCGGTTCATTAACTCTCTTGAACCCTAAAACACAAGCCTACCTATTCTATCTGAGATTTGAGCAGTTCTTGAGAAACTCCAATCCTTGATCCGGGTGCACGGAGTCGGGGATCATTGTGTGAGCCTTGGGGGACGAACGTCATCAGGAATCCGCACCGGAGATGGCGAAATTCATTTCTAAGGCAGTGGCCTCCATACCACGGCGCAACGTTGTTCTTGTGGAATTCAATCAAGTTCAGTTGAGTGTTCTCTGTAGACAAGTTTCTTCTCTATATTGTGTATCAATATAGTTTATATATTTGTTTTTCATGAATACATTAATCTGACTTATATTTCCAACAATTTAGAAACGAATTTATTCAGATTGTTGTATTCATGTTGATGTACAAATTTATTCTAACCTAATTTCAATTATCTACCTTGGAAAGAATTCCTTGAGTATTGGTTATTGTTGGATATTTAGAGTATCGGAGTGTTGGTTTTCATGGTTCGTTACGTTAAGTCATATAGGATAAGGTGTCGTGACTTGAAGTAACGTGTAAATTAGAGTTGATTAATGTACGTGATACATTAGTGAGAGAGCGCTCGCTCGGATGGAGCGTTCGCACAAAAACGGCAGGAAGTCGGATAAAAACGCAAAGTGAAGAACTGGGTGGAGGAGCGCAAGCTCCTGTTTGCTTTGTTTGGTTTGCGGCTTTTCCAGTGACAGTTATTGCCGTGTTTTTGCTTCTTTATAAATGTTGCAAAGGCTCTAATGATCATATCTAAGACATATGTGAATGAAAAGAAACCAGAGAAACTCTCTCAAAGTTCCATAAGCACAAGTTTTCTTCATTGCATCAAATTCTTATTTTCTTATTCTCATTCTACGAATTTCATAACGAGCGTGATCTTCGTTGTTCTTCTTTGTATCTCGGAAGTGAATTCCTTGTAACCCGTGCTCAGTGTAGGGTAGGAATATTGCTTTTGGGAAAGTGTCCCAACACGCCTAGAAGATTCATTGTTCATCTTGTTATCATCTTTGTCAAACCCGTTATCATTTTCTAACAATCCAAAAGCAATATTACTTGAAGATGGCTACGGTTCGTGAGATGACTTCGAATTTTCAGAAACTTGACAAGTTTGAAGGCGTGGGTTTCCGTAGATGGCAGAAGAAAATGCACTTCCTTCTCACTTCTCTTTCGGTTGCATATGTTTTGAGTACTCCAAAACCCGAGTTTGTGGAAGAAGAAACTTTGGAGGCCTCAAGGAGAAGGAACAAGTGGGAGAACGATGACTACATATGCCGTGGTCACATTCTTAACGGTATGTCTGACACTTTGTTTGATGTCTATCAATTCTATGAATCTGTTAAAATGCTTTGGGATGACCTTGAGTCGAAATACATGGCTGAAGATGCATCTAGTAAAAAATTCTTAGTTAGCAATTTTAATAACTTTAAGATGGTTGAAACTAGGCCAGTGATGGAACAATTCCATGAACTCCAAGGGATAGTAGGAAGTTTTAAACAACACAGTATTAGTATGGATGAGACATTTATTGTATCTTCAATAGTTGACAAATTACCACCAAGTTGGAAGGATGTTAGGAATACTCTTAAACATAGTAAAGATGATATGAATATGGAACAATTGGGTGCTCATCTTCAGATTGAAGAGGGCATTCGGGTTCAAGATGGACAAAAGGAGGTAAATCCTAATTCTTCTACCATTAACATGGTGGAGGATGGAAAGTCCAAAGACTCAAATCCTAAGAAGAGGGCTAACAATTACACCAAAGGCTACAATTCCAAAAAGCCTAAGAATGGTGGAGTTGGTCAACAACGTGGTTGTTGGGTGTGTGGCAATCCCGGACACTTCAAGAAGGATTGCTTCCTTTGGAAGAAGAAGATGAACAAAAGGAATGAGCAAGGTGGAGGGAAAGGCGAGTCTAGCCAATCCCAAGCCAAACAAGGTACTTGTGCACAATTTGCATGTAATTCGGGTTTGAATTATGTGTGTACGATTTCTGAAATCTTTTGTGTACAGGATGATTGTTCATGGTATATCGATTCGGGAGCTTCAAGGCATGTGTGCAAGGAGCGGTCTTCATTTAAAACCTTCAAGGAGGTGGACAATGGAGAAGTTCTATACATGGGCAACGACTCTACAGCTCAAGTTCTTGGTGTAGGACAAGTAGAGTTAGTCTTTAGTTCCGAAAAATCTCTAGTGTTGAGAGAAGTTGTATTTGCTCCGGAACTTAGGCGCAATCTTGTATCTGGAGCTATCCTGAATCGTATAGGGTTTAAAATGGTCTTTGAGTCGGACAAGTTTATCTTATCTAAAGGTGGTTTGTTTGTTGGTCTTGGTTATCTTTGTAATGGTATGTTTAAACTTAGCATTTCGAATACTTTAGTTAACAATGTGTGTGTTATTAATGACAATTCTTCACTTTGGCATTTAAGACTTGGTCATGTTAATTATAGAAAGTTATATTCTATGGCTAAGGAAGATTTAATTCCTTCCTTTGATCCAAGTATTGAGAAGTGTAGGGCATGCATGTTAACAAAAATAACCAGGAGTTCTTTTCCTAATAATGTGGAAAGAGATACTAAATTGCTTGATCTTGTACATAGTGATCTTTGTGATTTTCATAGTACACCATCTTTAGGAAACAAGAAATATATAATAACATTTATAAATGATTATTCACGATTTTGTTATGTATATTTGTTGTCCACTAAAGATGAAGCCCTAGATAAATTTGAGATCTATAAAAATGAAGTGGAATTGCAATTAAGTGACAAGGTTAAACGGTTTAGAACTGATAGAGGTGGTGAATTTCATAATCCTAGTTATTTCCAAGCTTTAGGAATAATACATGAAACAACCACGGCTTATACACCACAACAAAATGGTATAGCGGAAAGAAAGAATAGAACTTTACAAGAAATGGTAAATTATATGTTATCCTAATCTGGTTTGAGTGATGGATTTTGGGGTGAAGCGGTTTTAACTGCTTGTTACATTTTGAATCGTGTTCCAATGAAAAAGAACAAAGTAACCCCTTATGAATTATGGTACAAAAGAAAACCAAATCTAAGTTATATTAGAGTTTGGGGATGCAGGGCAATAGTTAAAGTGCCGGAACCTAAACGTAAAAAGTTAGGTGAAAGAGGAGTTGAATGCATCTTTATAGGGTATGCTGTTCATAGCAAATCCTATAGGTTCTATGTTATAGAACAAAACGACTTTTGGTCGGTTCACACTATTGTGGAGTCTAGAGATGCTATTTTTGATGAAAATAGATATTCATCGGTTCCTAGACCAAAGGATATAACTCCAAGTACCGAAATTCAAGAAATTGATCAAACTAATGATCAAGAGTTAGATGAACAAATTCTAGATGAGAATGTTGCATCTACATCGTCACAACCTAGGAGAAGTAAACGGGCTAGGAAAGAGAAATCCTTTGGCCCGGATTTTCATGTATATTTGGTTGAGGGATCAAGAGATAGTGTTTTAACTAAGTTTCCATATGTTTATAATGTGGAAGGGGATCCTTTAACATATGATGAGGCCATGAAGTCTCAAGATGCTCCATTTTGGAAGGAAGCTATTGATGATGAAATGGACTCGATCATGGGGAATAACACATGGGTTCTAGCGGATCTACCTCCTAAATGTAAACCAATAGGGTGTAAATGGATTTTCAAGAAGAAAATGAAAGTCGATGGTACTATTGACAAGTTCAAAGCCCGGTTAGTGGCACAAGGCTTTTCCCAAAAGCCGGGTATCGATTATTTCGATACATATGCACCCGTAGCTCGAATCTCCACTATAAGGTTATTGATTGCTCTTGCGGCAATTCATAATCTCGTGATCCATCAAATGGATGTCAAGACCGCATTCTTGAATGGAGAGTTAGATGAGGAGGTTTACATGAGACAACCGGTTGGGTTTGTTGTCAAAGGTCAAGAACAAAAAGTTTGCAAGTTAATTAGATCTTTGTATGGGCTAAAACAAGCACCTAAGCAATGGCATCAAAAGTTTGATGAGGTAGTGTTGTCTAACGGTTTCAAATTGAATAATTCGGACAAGTGTGTATATAGCAAATTTGATGACAATGGTCATGGTGTAATGATTTGCTTATATGTAGATGACATGTTAATATTTGGAACTGATTTATCCCAAGTTGAGTGGACTAAATCTTTTCTTTCGTCTAAGTTCTCAATGAAAGATTTGGGGAGGCGGATGTCATTCTAGGCATTAGAATTAAAAGAAGCAAAGGTAAATTGAGTTTGTCTCAATCTCACTACATCGAAAAGGTTCTTAAGAAATTTGATGTTAGTGGTTGCTCTTTTGTATCAACACCAATGGATCCTAGTGAAAAATTATTACCTAATGAAGGTAGTGCCGTGTCTCAACTTGAGTACGCGAGGGTGATTGGATGTTTGATGTATGCTATGACGAGTACTAGGCCGGATATCGCATTTGCGGTAGGCAAACTAAGTAGGTATACTAGTAATCCTAGTATGCAACATTGGCAAGCTATTCGTCGTGTCTTAAGGTATTTGGGGAAAACCAAGGACTATGGTTTATCCTACAGTGGATATCCTTCGGTTTTAGAAGGGTATTCTGATGCAAGTTGGATCTCTAATAAAGAGGATCATTCTTCTACAAGTGGATGGGTATTTCTACTTAGAGGAGGTGCGATTTCTTGGGCTTCCAAGAAACAAACTTGTATAGCGGATTCCTCCATGACTTCGGAGTTTATCGCTTTGTCTTCCGCAAGTAAAGAGGCGGAGTGGTTAAAAAATCTCATGATTGAGATTCCTATGTTGCCAAAACCGATATCGCCGATAGCGATTCATTGTGACAACGATGCTGCTTTAGCAAGAGCATATAGTCAAGTATATAACGGTAAGTCAAGACATATTGGTGTGCGGCATAGTTACATCCAAGGACTTATCAAGGATAGTGTTATCACTGTTGACTATGTACGTACAACGTATAATCTAGCGGATTGTTTTACAAAGGCCTTGGCTAGAGATAATGTAAAGAGGATGGCAATTGGTTTAGGATTGGAGCCCCTCGAGAATCACGAATGAGGGAATCTTAACTTAACGCCCAATATGACGTTGGGTCCTAAGTTCAATAAGATTAATTCCTTCATTTGGATGATTGTAGAACTTTTATTCATCCTTGATTGTAGTTCTATCACTGTGTTGTATAAGGAGGTTGTATAACTTAATAGGTCTCTTGTTTGTGCTTTTCACAGTAGTGTATTTTAGAGATCTACCTATGTAAGTGTGAAGTTTAGCCGCTTCAAGGAGCTACTGGGGCTTAGCTTTGATACACTTATGAATAGATATGAACACAAGGCTTTATGTGTCAGTTTATAATGAGTTTAAGTAATTTATCTTGTGTGTATAGTATCTCCGGGTTTCCATTATGTATTGAAATTGGTTCAATTGTTAGCAACACCAATTGGATACGGATACTTGGAATGTGTACTGTACTATATGGAAGTTCAAGTTTTATACACTTTCATTTATGCATGAGATGTATTTGTTACTAATGATGTATGTGCTAATTATACAATTAGATACTCTAAATGGGGGAGGATTGTTGGATATTTAGAGTATCGGAGTGTTGGTTTTCATGGTTCGTTACGTTAAGTCATATAGGATAAGGTGTCGTGACTTGAAGTAACGTGTAAATTAGAGTTGATTAATGTACGTGATACATTAGTGAGAGAGCGCTCGCTCGGATGGAGCGTTCGCATAAAAACGGCAGGAAGTCGGATAAAAACGCAAAGTGAAGAACTGGGTGGAGGAGCGCTCGCTCCTCCTTGGAGCGCCCGCTCCTTGAAGGAGCGCTCGCTCCTTTGAGGAGCGCAAGCTCCTGTTTGTTTTGTTTGGTTTGCGGCTTTTCCAGTGACGGTTATTGCCGTGTTTTTGCTTCTTTATAAACGTTGCAAAGGCTTTAATGATCATATCTAAGACATATGTGAATGAAAAGAAACCAGAGAAACTCTCTCAAAGTTCCATAAGCACAAGTTTTCTTCATTGCATCAAATTCTTATTTTCTTATTCTCATTCTACGAATTTCATAACGAGCGTGATCTTCGTTGTTCTTCTTTGTATCTCGGAAGTGAATTCCTTGTAACCCGTGCTCAGTGTAGGGTAGGAATATTGCTTTTGGGAAAGTGTCCCAACACGCCTAGAAGATTCATTGTTCATCTTGTAATCATCTTTGTCAAACCCGTTATCATTTTCTAACAGTTATTTGTTAAGGTGTGGTTAGAAAACTAAGTCTTGTCACTTATGCAATGACTTACTATGGAAATTCCGTGGTACAATATTAAGGTTCATTGGAATTGTCGATTTTTGTATTACGGGAAGTTTTTATCGGTTGTTCATCATTGAAGTTAGTTGGATGTTATGCAAGCAAATCTACTATTCTTTTGTTAGCCCAAAAGGGATGGAATTTGTCGTATATTAAAATATGCTTAACCCTAGTGCTGCTAGGTGGACTCTAATTCCTATTGCAAGTTGTGATTGACTGTGCTCATCATCAAAGAGTGTTAGTGGAATCCAATCCCCTGGTGGAATTAATTTGGATCAAAGTGTAAAATATAACCAAAAAAAGGGTACAATTTGATCTAAAAGGAGTTAGTGCATTTGTAGGAGCATAGATTCGATTGCGTATTATTTTTGTTATATGGAAACTGGCTGCAAGTTTTATTTCCAAGGAAGGAAATTAGTTTTTGCTGACCCATGCCAACTGTTCGACGAAAGTTCTCAATGAGAAAAGATCGAAAGGGAAGTGATGGAGCAGTGGAGCACAAGTTGGTTGCTAAAGTAATTACTGTCACTTTTAGGGAAGTTTCCTCTCTAATTTATTTATTGTTAGACTTCTAACTTCACGTAAATCATTTTGTGTGCCCCTGTGCTATATATAATATTTATTCTTGGTGTCAAGTTAGTCTATGTGGGGGTCGAGTTAGAGGTTGAGATGTTCAAGCAAGCAAAGGGGAGTTGGAGGAGTGACAACTATGTGGAATTCATAGCACCTTCAACAGGATTGGCGAAAGGGAGGCTTTTTCTCTTATCGTTAATATTTCAACTTTCAAGTATAGCTTATTTACATAATTTATTTTGTGTGCCCATTGCTTGGTATTTAATCTATACTTGTGTCCTCAAAATTGTTAGTTTGGCTTGCTTGAGTAGATATGATGAGAAAGCAAACTTCATGATTGACCTTTTGAGTTATGAGTTGTATACTTCTGCTTGTTGTATTGTATATTTTGTACACGTGTCGTACATTTGGTTGTTTAGAGTTGCTTTGTAAAACTCTTGTAGAGTTTAAATTTGTTGACCATGTTATAGGTCATGTGGACTTTTGGATTGGTTGAATGACCTTTGGGTTTATTAGTTGCAACTCTAGTGCTAAGGCTATGTTTAGTTCACCTTATTTTTACTGATCTAGACTTATCTGATTTGATCTGAACTGAACTTATCTGATCTGATCTGATCTGAACTTATCTGATCTGATCAGAACTTATCTTTTATAAAACATATTATTATTATTAATATTATTATTACTTTGTATTTCATTACTAATATTACTATTACTATAATTTTATTACTATGAATAACTTTTAATAATAATAATAATAATAATAATAATAATAATAATAATAATAATAATAATAATAATAATAATAGCATAATTTTTTTTTTGGAAAAGAACACATAGTATATGAACATACAATTAAAAATAAAAGAACACATATGTTAGGTTAAACAAAATATATTGTTTATGGTAAAAAAACATATTGTTCATGTCTAAGGTCCGTTTATAATAAGAATTTAGGTAGTAATGAAAGAACATATTAATGATAATAATAAAAAAGAACATATAATAAAAGAGCATATAAAATATATTTAAAGAACACATTCTAAAAATAAAAGATAGATGTCCCCTCAAAAAATTTAAAAGATAGATGTTATTTTTATATTGATGACATGTTTGGATTTAACTAACAATATTTTTTTTTGTTATATCAATCAGTTGTTCTTTTTTCATTATAAATAAACCTATAAATATATATAATCATATGATCTTGAATAAAATTGTTAAAAATTCTTCTTATATCATTGTCATGTTCTATATAAACTTTGTTTTAAAAGATAAGTTGAAATCCCGTGTAGGGGGAAATTTGAAGGTGATGCCAACACCATTAGGTTATCCCTTGCTACTCATATAAACTAGTAACATATACTTTATATTATTCTGCCAAAATTATTAAAAAAAAAAAACCTCATATACTATTATCATGTTCTTTACATGTGCAACATCAAAAAGAACATCGCATATCAAAATTGTTAATTAGAACAAATAGTTACCATGCTAGCATTGATATGGCACCTTATGAAGCTCTATATGAACCCCTTTATGTTGGAGTGATATAGATAAATCGAAGATAATCGGACCTGAAATTATACAAGGTACATATGACAAGGTTCGAATCATTCAGGAGAAAATGAGAACTGCACAGAGTCGTCAGAAAAGTTATGCCAACCTTAAAAGAAGACATATAGAATTTTAGTAGGCGAGTCAGTATTTCTAAAAGTTTCCCCTACCAGAGGACTAGTGAGGTTTGGCAAAGCAAGAAAACTTCATCCTAGATACATTGGGCCATTTGAGATTATTGAGAAAATTGGAAAAGTAGCTTACCGATTAACACTCCCTAGTGAATTTTCTCGAATTCATAATGTGTTCCACGTTTCACTTCTACGTCGATATATGCCAGACCCATCCCATGTCATTAATATACCCCCTGTTCGAGTTGGAGAAGATTTAACTTATGAAGAGCAACCTTTTCAAATTCTAGATCATAAAGATAAGGTACTACGCAACAACGTAATTCCGTTAGTAAAGGTGTTATGGTCTAATCACGTCGAAACAGAAGCTACATGGGAAGTCGAACAGGATATGCGAGACAAGTACCCACACTTATTTTAAGGTAATTTAACTTTAAGTTTTGAGGACGAAACTTCTTTTAAAGAGGGGATAATGTAATAACCAGGGAAAATATATATATATATATATATATATATATATATATATATATGATTGAAGGTTAAAGTATTATTATAAGATAAACTAGTCCCTAAGATCTTATATACGTTATTTTGTCGTTTATATGATTATTTTAGGTGAAGTTATGTGTTTCTTTGGCTTTGTACATATACTCAGGGCAAGTTATATGTGCATACATATATCATTTATATTAACATTATAGTTTATAAAGCACTTTAACGGTCAAAGATTAATAAAATTATCAATTACTAGTTTATGAGCTTATAAATATATCTAGTAGGATTTTTAGTAAGTACGGCATAAACCTAGAAGGCTCCTAACTTATAAACGGTGAAGCTAATGACCAACGTAATTTAGTTTTTAGAATCGTCACTAATGATTTTACTTAAGGACGGACAATTGCTACCCATTGTAAGACAATATGTGAATTACAATATTGGTAGGTTTCGAACTTAGTAAATTCATGACACTTGGCAGTTGCTAATTGATTTTTACATGGTTATGTGATAAAATCAAGCATACCCATCTATATTTACGTAAGATTGTGATACAAGTAAGTCTCAAGCTTTATTGTAGTTGACTTTGCATTCATGTTTATCATGTTAACCGACTTAAGTCTCAAAAACCAAATTGATATTTCCCCTCCTAAATCCCTATAAATACCATGCAATAGTGGGCAATCTTCATATGCGCGACGGCAGTAAAATAAAATACATAAAAAGAGGGAAAAAGAGATAGAGGTATAGAACAAGAACAGTAAGTTAAAAATTAGATATCATCAGTATTATCAGGTACATTCATGAATACCCCTTGTGAATGTTGTTTTGCTATAATGTATTGTTATATTAATCTTTTTAGATAAACTATTAGTAATAGTTTTGCCTTAATAGTAAAAATATATTGTGATTTGCAAATAAAGTGTTTATAATGCAAATGGTATTTGTCACATTATGATTTATATACAAGGTGATTCTAAAAATACTATCATATGTGGTAATAATGATGTTATATAAAGATGTTGCTATGATAAAATAAAATGGAGGTTCGTGGTATTATGAAATGGAGGCTCCTGGTATTATAAAATGGAGGTTTGTGGTATTATAAAATGGAGGTTCGTGGTTTGTGTTGGAGGAATGAATTATATATGGAGTGACGTACGTCATTGTAGGGGTGTGCACACGAAAGTATCAGGAGGGGCTAAAGGCCTGAAAATATTATCCGGAGTGACGTACGTTATTGTAGGAATGTGCACACGAGATTTGTCAGGAGAAACTATAACAAATGATTTTATATAATCGTAACTGATTATTTTATATAATTATATGCAAAGTGTTTTTACATGGTATTGGGAATGTACTGGACCCTTTTGGGTTGACTGTTATAAAATATTTTGTTTTCAGATACCAGTGATGGGAATGGGCAGGAGTGAGAAATATAAAATATTAGGATTAATATACTATATGTGGTTATCTTGTTTTTTATTATATTATATCATGTTTTATTTTGTTTTCGCCTAGTATTTCTATGATTAGGAATACGGCAGTAATGTCCTGTAAACTCTATATTATATAAATAATAAATAAGAGATGTAATATTTGGTTCGATCCTGGTACTATCATGTAATATTTCATTATTAGAATTATATTAAAATTACAAGGCGTTTTAGTTTGGTATCCGAGCCACTTTTAAAAATAATATAATATTAAAAATAAAAGCAATGTAATTAATATTAATAACTACATTAGTAACCTATTTGAGGGAAAGGGTTGGGGTATTTATAGTTTATTGCTTATTAATGTTATTTCATGATATTTATCATGTGTTCGTTTTTATTATCTTAGAATGGCGGGGCCAATCAGTCCACAAGCACTAACGATGGATCCTGACTATAGTGTCATGGATCATATTAATCGTTTAGCTAGATCTATTGATTAGTTTAATGACCAATACCTAGAATGTGGAATGACTACACCTTATTTTACTTTTGCTTTAATTGAAACACTTCCAGTGAATGCTCCATGGGACTGCTTTAAAAATAAATATAGTGACTTACTAGTGAGTGGATTTCTAGATTAGTAAAAGTACTTACGGTTTGGACTAGGTAGACCGCGATGGACTCCGACCTTTAATCAACTAGCTGGAGAGTTGTTGGCCTTTGAAATAGACCATATGGTGTTCAAATCGGATGGTGAGTCTGAAACATCTAAGAAAGGCTTGCCCTTTAGAGAGAGGTAGAGTGACAAATGCAAAAGTAACCGCACCTAATCTCTATACCTCAAAACCTACCTCTAAACATCAAGGTGGAGCTATCCAACGTCAAAATCCGACCTCCGGTCGTGTGTTTATGATAAATCCACAAGAGGTCGAAAACTCAAGTGAAGTAGTTACGGGTAACATTTCTATACACTCTTTTCCGATACGTGTTTTATTTGATACAGGAGCATCCCATTCGTTTATATCCATTACCATGTCTAAAAATCTGCATTTGGATCCTAGTGAGTCAAATTTAGAATTTTGAATTAGCCTCCTTACAGGAAGTATTGTTCCGTGTCAAACTATATATAAAAATTGTCCTTTAAGTATAGAGGGAAACACATTTCATGCTGACCTAATTCAATTTGACCTTAAGGGATTTGATGTTATCTTAGGAATGGATTGGATGAATAAACACCGTGCCATAGTAGACTTTCAAAAGCAACATGTAACCTTAGTAAATTCCGAAGAAAAGATAGTCACATTTCAGAATAATAAGACAACAACAGAATCTAGAATCATTTCTTTTCTTCAAGCACAAAAAATGTTGAGACAAGGTTGTGAAGGATACCTTTGTGATGTTGTTAGTATTGAAAAATGTGAACCTAAAATCTCTGACATCCCTATTGTTAGAAAATTCCAAGATGTCTTTCCTGAGGAAATTGTAAATATGCCTCCGCAAAGAGAAATTGATTTCACCATTGAGTTAGTACCTGGGGTAGTACGTATCTCAAAAGCACCATATAGAATGGCACCTGCAGAATTAAATGAATTAAAGGTACAACTTGATGAGTTATTGGAAAAAGGATATATTAGACCGAGTCTATCACCATGGGGAGCACCCATTTTATTTGTAAAGAAAAAAGATGGAACCCTAAGGTTATGTATAGACTATAGAGAACTTAACAGGATAACCATTAAAAATATACTTCCTCCGTTCCAAAATAAGTGAAACACTTCTCTCATTTATGTGAGAGCTTTTTGAGACAAGTGTTTCACTTATTTTGGAACGGAGGAAGTATATCCTTTGCCTCGTATTGATGACCTTTTTGACCAATTACAAGGTGCGTCGGTATTTTCAAAGATAGACTTACGATCTGGATACCATCAATTAAGAATCAGACCTTTAGATATTCCGAAAATTGCTTTTAGAACGAGGTACAGACATTATGAGTTTCTTGTTATGCCTTTTGGTCTTACCAATGCCCCAGCTGTATTTATGGACCTTATGAATAGAGTTTCAGACTTTATCTAGATCATTTTGTTATTGTGTTTATTGATGATATTTTAGTGTATTCCAAAGATAAGAAAGAGCACGAGGAACATTTGGGAATAATTCTAGAAACTCTGAGAAAAAACCAATTATTTACAAAATTTAAAAAGTGTGAATTTTGGTTAGACAAAATAGCATTTCTAGGGCATGTTGTGTCTAGCGAAGGTGTGCAGGTAGATTCCCAAAAAGCAGAAGCAATCATTAATTGGGCTCGACCCACCAATGTGTCAGAAGTACGAAGTTTCCTAGGTTTAGCAGGATATTAGCGTCAATTTCTGGAAAACTTTTCCCGAATTGCCCAACCTATCAAAAACCTCATAAGAAAAACTACGAAGTTTGAATGGAGTGACAAGTGTGAAGTAGCATTCCAAGAACTGAAATTTCGTCTTACCATAGCTCCAATTCTTACTCTTCCTAGTGGTACCGAAGGTTTAGAAATATATAGTGATGCCTCCAGACAAGGGTTGGGATGTGTGTTGATGCAACATGGGAAAGTGATAGCTTACGCTTCTCGTCAGTTAAAACCTCACGAGCGGAATTACCCTACCCATGACCTTGAACTTGCCGCCATTATTTTTGCATTGAAAATTTGGAGACATTATCTATATGGGGTTAAGTGTAAAATTTACACAGATCATAAAAGCCTTAAATACATTTTCACCCAGAAAGATATAAATATGAGACAACGAAGGTGGTCAGAATTTATAAGGGATTATGAATTGGATATTCAATATCACCCTGGAAAGGCCAATGTGGTAGCCGATGCTCTTAGTCGGAAAAATTACGCTACCCTTAACTCACTTACTATTCAGCCTGTTACCCAAAGAGAACTGCAGAGGTTAGAAATTGAGTTGATTGTAGGTGATCTGGAAGGATATTTAGCAGCCTTAGAAATCAAACCGACCTTGAGTGAAGAAATTAAGGAGTTGCAAAAAACGAATCCATAATTAGAGAAGATTCATGAAAGAGTGTTGATTGGGAAAGGGACTGGTTTTGTGATACAAGATGATGGTTCACTTTGTTTTCAAGGACGATTGTGTGTACCGAATCAGATAGATTTAAAAAGGAGAATCATTAATGAAGCACATAATACCCTTTACTCTGTAAATCTAGGTGGAAATAAGATGTATAAAGATCTTTGTGGCATGTTTTGGTGGAGTAACATGAAGCAAGAAATTGCAGAATTCGTTGCCAAATGTCTGACTTGCCAACAAGTAAAAATAGAACATCAGCGCCCTTCAGGATTTTTGCAGCCTTTGGATATACCCACTTGGAAATGGGAGTCGATAGTAATGGATTTTGTTTTGGGGTTACCAACAACTCCTCAAGGAATGAATTCTATATGGGTTATAGTGGATAGGCTTACAAAAAGTGCTCATTTCTTAGCAATTCATAATACTTGGGATCTTTAGCGATTAGCAAGCAAGTATGTTGAAGAGATTATTAGACTTCATGGACTACCTAGCTCTATTGTGTCTGATCGAGATTCCCGATATGTGTCTAAGTTTTGGCAAAAGCTACAAAAAGCATTGGGTACACAACTGAACATTAGCACAACCTTTCACCCAACTACAAATGGTTAGACTGAGTGAACAATTCAAACTTTAGAAGACTTGTTACGAGCTTGTGTTTTAGAATTCAAAGGTTCATGGGAAAAGTATTTGCCATTAATAAAATTCTCCTATAATAATAGTTACCATGCTAGCATTGATATGGCACCTTATGAAGCTCTATATGGACGGAAATTTAGAACCCCTTTATGTTGGAGTGATATAGATGAAGCGAAGATAATCGAACCTGAAATTATACAAGAAACATCTGACAAGGTTCGAATCATTTAGGAGAAAATGAGAACTGCACAGAGTCATCAGAAAAGTTATGCCGACCTTAAAAGAAGACATATAGAATTTTCTGTAGGTGAGTCAGTATTTCTAAAAGTTTCCCCTACCAGAGGAGTAGTGAGGTTTGGCAAAGCAAGAAAACTTCATCCTAGATACATTGGGCCATTTGAGATTATCGAGAAAATTGGAAACGTAGCTTACCGATTAGCTATCCCTAGTGAATATTCTCGAATTCATGATGTGTTCCACGTTTCACTTCTACGTCGATATATACCAGATCCATCCCATGTCATTAATATACCCCATGTTCGAGTTGGAGAAGATTTGACTTATGAAGAGCAATCTGTTCAAATTCTAGATCATAAAGATAAGGTACTACGCAACAACGTAATTCCGTTAGTAAAGGTGTTATGGTCTAATCACGTCGAAACAAAAGCTACATGGGAAGTTGAACAGGATATGCGAGACAAGTACCCACACTTATTTTAAGGTAATTTAACTTTAAGTTTCGAGGACGAAACTTCTTTTAAAGAGGGGATAATGTAATAACCAGGGAAAAAAATATATATGATTGAAGGTTAAAGTATTATTATAAGATAAACTAGTCCCTAAGATCTTATATACGTTATTTTGTCGTTTGTAAGATTATTTTAGGTGAAGTTATGTGTTTCCTTGGCTTTGTGCATTTGCTCAGGGCAAGTTATATGTGCATAATATATCATTTGTATTAACATTACAGTTTATAAAGTACTTTAACGGTCAAAGATTAATAAAATTATCAGTTACTAGTTTATGAGCTTATAAATATATCTAGTCGGATTTTTAGTAAGTACGGCATAAACCTAGAATGCTCCTAACTTATAAACAGTGAAGCTAATGACCAACGTAATTTAGTTTTTAGAATCGTCACTAATGATTTTACTTAAGGACAGACAATTGCTACCCATTGTAAGACAATATGTGAATTACAATATTGGTAGGTTTCGGATTTAGTAAATTCATGACACTTGGCCGTTGCTAATTGAATTTTACATGGTTATGTGATAAAATCAAACATACCCATCTATATTTACGTAAGTTTGTGATACAAGTAAGTCTCAAGCTTTATTGTAGTTGATTTTGCATTCATGTTTATCATGCTAACCGACTTAAGTCTAAAAAACCAAATTGATATCCCCCCCTAAATCCCTATAAATACCATGCAGTAGTGGGCAACTTTCATATGCGCGTCGACAATAAATAAAATACATAAAAAGAGGGAAAAAGAGAGAGAGGTATAGAACAAGAGCAGTAAGTTAAAAATTAGATATCATCAGTATTATCAGGTACATTCTTGTATACCCCTTCTGAATGTTGTTTTGCTATAATGTATTGTTATATTAATCTTTTTAGATAAACTATTAGTAATAGTTTTGCCTTAATAGTAAAGGTATTGTGATTTGCAAATGAAGTGTTTATAATGCAAATGGTATTTGTCACATTATGATTTATATACAAGGTGATTCTAAAAATACTATCATATGTGGTAATAATGATGTTATATAGAGATGTTGCTATGATAAAATAAAATGGAGGTTCGTGGTATTATGAAATGGAGGTTCGTGGTATTTTAAAATGGAGGTTCGTGGTATTATAAAATGGAGGTTCGTGGTTTGTGTTGGAGGAATGAATTATATATGGAGTGACGTACGTCATTGTAGGGGTGTGCACACGGAAGTATCAGGAGGGGCTTGGTTTGTGTTGGAGGAATGAATTATATATGGAGTGACGTACGTCATTGTAGGGGTGTGCACACGGAAGTATCAGGAGGGGCTAAAGGCCTGAAAATATTATCCGGAGTGACGTACGTCATTGTAGGGGTGTGCACACGAGATTTGTCGGGATATACTATAACAAATGATTTTATATAATCGTAACTGATTATTTAATATAATTATCTGCAAAGTGTTTTTACATGGTATTGGGAATGTACTGGACCCCTTTGGGTTGACTATTATAAAATGTTTTGTTTTCAGGTACCAGTGATGGGAATTGGCAGGAGTGAGAAATATAAAATATTAGGATTAATATACTATATGTTGTTATCTTGTTTTTTTTTATTATATTAGTATCATGTTTTATTATGTTTTCACCTAGTATTTCTATGATTAGGAATACGACAGTAATGTCCTGTAAACTCTATATTATATAAATAATAAATAAGAGATGTAATATTCGGTTCGATCCTGGTACTATCATGTAATGTTTCATTATTAGAATTATATTAAAATTCCAGGGCGTTTCAGTTGGCCTTCAATAGACTTTGAAGTTGTAAGCTTGAAAAGCTATGGGCAAGGTACATGATTCCGAGGTTCATTAATGTTTTTATATTGACCTATGTAGTTATCTCACCTGTTGCTAAGTTTGCCTAGGCCAGTGGCTGTGTTTGCATTGGGATCGTGTTATTTAATTGCGTATCAATTTGATTCGTAAAGTGCATACTTGAATGACATCTTAGAAAAGGAAGAGTCATTAGATCTTCCGGGATTTGGAGCTGACCTGTAAGGTTTCCTTGGTGAGAAGACTTGAATGGTATGTAGGTAGTTTATGGTTTATACCACTATCTTATGTATTTGGTGTTCACACTCTTGATGTCTTTATGAAACTGAAGATTTCGACTCTTAAGTCAAGATGGAAGTTAGAGATGAGGTAATTCATGTGGTTCATGGATGAAAAGCCAAAGATTGGTAAAGGTACCTCTCATCTCAATGTTGTTCAGACAACATGGTTTGAAACTGGTTCAACAAGAAGGTTGAATAGTTAGCATGAACTGTTATGTTTTGTATACATGTTTATGAACTAGTTTTAGAAAGTGATTTTCTAAATGATTATGCTTATTTGTTTACAAGTGTATATGTTGCATATTGTTCTTGACTGGTTGCTTTGTTAAGGAGATGCAAACTAGGATGTGTTGCAGAGTCAACCATAAGAATAAGTTCATTGAGTTGAACTGATTGAGTCAAGAAGCCGACTGATGAGAAAATCATTGGCAAGTTGCCCGTTGTGGGGGTAACGAAATACTCACTTATTTACATTATGATATTTCAGGTGTTTATGTACATTGTCATGTGAAGGCAATGGAGGCACATATGGACAAGAGCATGCACAGATTAGTGTTGTGTTCACTGAGAGGACCTGATGGATGCTTTTGAGGTCCCGTGTTGGGACTTGCCATGCTCACGTGGGGTCATATAACCATAACCAGTTTGGTGGCTCAGCTAGTTCAAACTTAATGGATGTGTGAGGATTCATTACCAGACTTGGTGGTTTGAATAGTGAGCTTTATGGTATGGTGACAGGACAATCCATTACCTCTGTGTTGGCGTAATTTGTTTGAGCTTGATGGATTGATACATCTATAAACCTTTGGGTGGTTTAACAGGCAATTGAACTTGGTACATAGATATCAGGTTGGACAGTGATTGTCCTTAATGTGTCTATAGTTCTAAGACGGGACTTAGACACACCGTGGCATACAATGTGATGTTGTATGTGGCATACAATGAGATATTGTATGTGAGGTTGAGCTTGACTGCTCTTAATGTTTCCATATCCCAGCAGGCTTAGGTGGTTCTTGGAATGGACTTGATGGTTACACCATTGTGATGCCTTGTGCATGATCTCACATGGTCGATATCATTGTCCTGTAAAAGGGACGGTCTACTTTGTTCAAACCTAATGGATCATGAGAGTCTATAGCCTTTATGGTGGTTTGACAAGTGGAGCTGATGGTACTCGACGGCAACCGGTAAAGGTTGTGTTGGAGTCCATGGCCTTTATGGTTGATTTATTTAATTGAACGTAATGGACTTGATGTTTCTATGGCCTTCGTGGCTGATTCAAATTTATTTGAACGTAATAGAACATCAGATTTGAGTGTGAAAGGATGGCATCCTTCTGTCGAATGTCGTACTTGTAGGCATTCTAGAGCGCTAACTGGAATTCCAGGGTGATGGCCAGGATTATTGAACTCTGTGTGTGTTCACAATCATTTGAAAGACATGTGACTTGTCTTAAAAGGAATATGAATTGTATGATCAACAATGTTGTATGTTGTTCAAGAGGCAATTTATGGATAACGCGGAGTTTCTCAAAGCTATGAGGGTAAGATATATGTTATCGGGTCCCTTCTCTCTCCTGAAAATTCAATCCAGTGGACACTTGTAGGTGAAAGGATACCCCATCTCACTAACATGCTAGTTCAATCCTTGGACACTAGTTTGTAAGTATCAAACATTCCTTTTACTGCTCATTTCTTGTTTTCGTACTTTCGCGTTTGTGGGGGATTGTTGGATAACATACAAGTCAACGCGAAGCTAAGCTATCAGTTTGGTGCGTGCCACGCAGGAAGTGCGGTGCGTGCCACGCAGGAAGTGCGGTGCGTGCCGCACAGGCTACTGCGTGCGGCGCACGTGGCTGCTTGTCACCCCCGACCGGGCGATGATCCGCCCGACCGAGCGAGACGAGATTTTTCCCTTCACTTAGTTTTCTGCTTACGGGCCCAACCTGGCGGATTCCGCTGGTCCCACCCGGGCGACCCTCCTTTTTGGCGGTTTTCGGATTTCCGCGTTTTTGTTGGTTATTTTATCTTTCCTATAAATTCCTTTTCTAAAAATCCGGTTCATTAACTCTCTTGAACCCTAAAACACAAGCCTACCTGTTCTCTCTAAGATTTGAGCAGTTCTTGAGAAACTCCAATCCTTGATCCGGGTGCACGGAGTCAGGGATCGTTGTGTGAACCTTGGGGGACAAACGTCATCAGGAATCTGCACCGGAGATGGCGAAATTCATTTCTAAGGCAGTGGCCTCCATACCACGGCGCAACGTTGTTCTTGTGTGGAATTCAATTAAGTTCAGTTGATTGTTATCTGCAGATAAGTTCAGGGCCGTAGTTGCGGGTGTGCAAAGATTCCCTCCGCACAGGGCCCCCAGTCCAAAAAAAATTGGTTTTATTTAAAAGGGCCCGATTTGAAAAATATGATGCTTTGTAAATAGTAAACGGCAAACGCTCGACATCTTCATCTCCGGACTCCATAATTCACGCTATCCCCTATCAACTTCCTCAATCTTTTCCACCAAAAATTCAACACTTCCATATCTTTAACTTTACTCTTTAGTATTGTCATCAATGCTTTTTCATAATTATCAAAAATATAATCAATCCATCAATTAGTATAAAAAATTGTGGTCCTTTTCTCTCACTAAGGGGAAAGAAAGGGCCCAATTTCGATTTTAGAACAGGGCTCCATAAATATCCAAGACGGCCCTGGATAAATTTCTTCTATATATTGTGTATCAATATAGTTTATATATTTGTTCTTCATGAATACATTAATCTAACTTATATTTCCAACAAATATCGTTATACTTTTGTGATGTTATACTTTTGTCGGATATTATTTTTAATGTAGACAAACAACTTATTTATTTGATGTACGTTAACTTGTCTAGCCTATCTTCTTTCAGGGTCAGCAATCAGCATGAGCATTAATAATTCTTTTATGGTGTATTTTTCATAATTTGATGTGTAGTTGCTAGATCACATAGCAGTTACTCGCATGATCTTAAGCTAACCTAAATTAGATATTGGAATTGTAATCGTCGCTATTAGAACACTTATTAGAGAGGGTGATTTATTTTAATTAAGGAGGTACATAAGTTCTAACCTACATTGCTAGTTGATATTAATTTATTATAAAGGGAATACCTGAATTTAGTGGAGGATCTTCAAGACTTTAACCGAGGCCAATCTGGTCTAACCCTGAATAATATTTTTTTGGAAATATTAATTTTACAAACTAAAACATACATATAAATGGTGTGACATATGAATATGAGTGAGCTTGTATAAAACAAAAGGTTGAATTTCAAAATCTTATCCCCTTATAAATTTCTATTGCCTTATTAACATTCTAATAGAGATGGCAACATAAAAAATTTGTCTTACCAAAAGATGTCCAAGTCACCCTCTTATTGTAAAAGACAAGGGCAAAACAATCACAATATATCTAATTGATTGAGACCATATCAATTGTTGTCTTACATCATGAAGACTTTGAAGCTATCGTAATTCGTAAGTGTCTTAACTGGCATTAATCACAATTGAGACCATTCAATCGGCCTAGTAGCTGGTGGTTTGCAGTTGTTCTATACGTACTACTCCATTAGTTTCACAAAGATTTCCATCTTAGAGTAGATATGGGAGCCCATGAAAGGAGAGTTTTAGTGAAAGTAGTGTTCTTCATTTAACTTCTAGGTTAGAGAGAGAGAGAAATATTTAGAGCCATGGGTATTATTTAATGAATCTAGTAAACTCATGTGGCCGGATAAGAGAGGGTAAAAGAACAGTGACGAAACCATGATTTTAAATTCGGAAGTGCACAGTTGTAAACACATAAAATGGAATTATGATAATTGATTTATGTACACCGTTCGGCGGGGGCGTAGAGCCAATGCGCGGAACGCGGAGCGAAGCTAGTGCGTGGGACGCGGAGGCAGTGCGCAGGGAGCGGATTGACTGGTGCGCTCGTTAAAGGGTTGCGTGGAGCACACGCGCAACATTTTTTTACACAAAAATTTTTATTTTATTTTTCCTAATTTGTCCCCTAGCTGGCTCCGCCACTGTAAAAGAGGGAAAAAAAGTTTACTAAAAGTAAAATAAAAGTATAGTAGAGAAGAACTTCATGGCACATACTAGAACAGAAAGGGGGGAGATCTTTGCTAAACGAATAAAATTTACTAAAAACAAACTAAAGCATATTATAGATGCAACGTAACTCTAAGGACTAATAATAACTCATTGCGCATTCAATATACTTTCTCCATTTCTTAATAGATGCATCATATTGACTTTTTACACTATTTACATATCAACTTTGACCATCTACAATTACTAATTAATAAAGATAAATGTCATAATTTTAATTGTTCATCGATAAATCTCAATGTATATTTTCAAAATATTATTTTTTTATAATTTTTTATAATGTATAATTGAAGATATTGGTGTTCAAAGATGTGTATCAACAATGTTCAGTCAATATGATGCATCTATTAAGAAACGGAGGAAATTATATATTCTAAAACAGCATTAGCTTAAGGAAATATGACAAAGTCATACCTTAATTGGTGTTATTAATACTTAATTATTGTTTGATATTTTCATTTAGAGTCATGTTGGATATGTCTCGATGTGTATTTCAAAATATCAATTTTTCTTAATTTTACTAAGTAACAACAAATATAAATGTTTAGAAGTATGCAGTAAATTTATGCACATTTCTAAGAGAATCACAAGAATAAACAAATAAAGTATATACTTTCTCCTTCCTAAAAAGTTTGCAATATTTGGACTTTCACGCTTGTCAAAACATAAATCTAATTGTTGAGTACCAAATTATCTAATTGTAATAATTATGAAAAAGAAATTGACATTCTAAAAGATACATTGAGACTTAATTATGTGTTAGCAACATTTTTATATTATGATAATACTTGTTGTTTATACTAGTGAACAAAAAGTATGGTCAAACACTACACTACTAGAAAAACAGTCTTTAGTAGCGTTTAAATAGCGACACTTGTTTAAAAAAGTGATGACTGCCTGACTTCAAGAACTGATGGAACAAGTAGGAGCGCTTTTAACAAAGTGTCGCCAGTCTTCACTACTTTGTGAATAGAAAAGTCGTGCATAATGGTAGAAAAATTGAAAAAAAGTTCAAAATTTCCACCACTAAGCTTGGTAAGGCTAAACTTAAGGAACTACACTTTCACAAAGTTTAGGGATAAAGACCTCTGTTGGATGAAATCCAATTACAACGCGAAGCCGTAAGCCTACCGCGACTCGCGGTGGCCGCGGGTCGTGTTCCTTGCTTTGTTCGCGGTTGTTTGCCGCAAGCTTACCGCGACTCGCGGTATATTCCGCGATTCGCGGTTTCCGAGGAAGTCGAAATATTTTATTTTCTTCTTGTTTCCGGATTTATTTCGGAGTGGTTTTATAACCCTTATAAATACCTTCTTGGCCGTTTTTCTCCTTTCTCTATGGTTTTCTATTAACCTAAACACATGGCCAACCTCTCCTTTCTAAGAATTGAGCAGTTCTTGAGATTCTCCAATCCTTGATCCGGGTGCACGGAGTCGGGGATCGTTGTGTGAACCTTGGGGGACGAACGTCATCAGGAATCCGCACCGGAGATGGCGAAATTCGTTTCTAAGGCAGTGGCCTCCATACCACGGCGCAACGTTGTTCTTGTGGAATTCAATCAAGTTCAGTTGATTATTATCTGCAGATAAGTTTCTTCTCTATATTGTGTATCAATATAATTTATATTTATTCTTCATGAATACATTAATCTAACTTATATTTCCAACAACCTCATCTTTCAATCTTTGAAGTTAAGAACCTCAAATGGATGGAATGTTATTATAATTAACTTCTTTAACTTCTTCATCCATTAATGTTAAATAGTGGATTACCACATCAAATAGTTAATTTTATGACTTCAACGATGCTTGCAATCAACCAAAACAAAAGTAAACTAAACATGAAATCACACCCAATAGAACTATAAATTATAGATTTCTTCAATATATGTGTCTTTACTAATTACTATACGCTTCTATATTTTTTGGCTTCAAATCATTGAAAAATTCTCTCGTCGTCCATAGAAAGACTGAAGGACACGGAAAAAAGAGTAAAAGAGAAAAATGGATGATTTAGTAGTTTATATTTGATGAGTCTTGAAGACCAACTTCACCCAACATAAATAAAATTACATAATGAATAATTCACACCTGCCACAAGAATTGAATATGTGAGTAAGAAGCAAGTCCAAACCATTAAGTGTAAAATGCATACAAGAAGCAAGTTGCAAGATTCAACAATTCTTCGGTTTTTAAATTCACATATTCTTAGATGTAACTGTTACACCATAATTTATGGTGTAACATCTAAATTTGAAAACTTTCTAAAAAAAGATGAAAAGCTTGTCGTGATCTTTAAATTATATTCCAAAATTAGATTTCTTATAAAATTGAATATTCTTTTAGAGTGTTAGTTTAATAAACCTCCTCGATGGATGGAAAAGTTAATGGAGTTATAATTTCATCCACTTGAGGTCTTTAAATCTTAAACATTAAAAGATGAGGTCCTTAACCTTTGTAAAAGTTTGGGTCCTTAAAGCAGACTTAGCTCATATTTAAATAGTGTAAATGTCAAAATATTGCAATGATTTCAAAAATGAGGAAGTAATATATATCATATATAATTATCACAAATTCACAACTCGATCTATAATAATAGCATAAAACATCTAATATGGATATGCCCTCATTTGATGTCTCATCTTATGTCCCACTCTCTTCTAATTTTGACACCTCATCAATCTAAAATATCTTTTTTGACAGGATCGATCTAAAATATCTTATCTCTATTCTATAAGTCAGCCATTGAGGAGTTTGATGTCTAGATAAAAAATTAAAATTCCTTGACTCACATAATAATTAAATTAAATTAATTTTAAAACGATGCAGATAGTATTTAATCAAAAGATTTTGCTACATATGCATGTGATTATTTAACGTTTGCTAGATAAAAATGATGTTAAATTTTCTCTCTACAGTATTTTTAGAGCAATTTCTTTTACCTATTAGTTGGGGTTATTAGTTATAACTAGTTGTTGGTCAGGGCAATGCCTCAGATCATTTTGTTTACTAATGTGTGATCAGATTAGTTTATACTGTTACAAAATAATCCTGAAACATCACATTTTGTGATAACTGCAGTAGTGTAATAGATTAACTGGAACCAAATTATCCATCTTCCATTAATAAGAAATAGGATCCTAATTTTATGGGACAATCTCCGAACTAAAAACCTTTATGTTAGGATGATATGTCAATATGAGAACTATTTTAGGACACATATTGGGACATCAAGTGGGATGGATAAGAGGATCCCTAGTACATATTTTTTTTTCTAAGAAGAATCTCTACTACAGATTTTGACAATACAAAAAAGTAACTTATTTTGCTATATAAAAATTTATGTCGAAGCCACCTGTAAATCAACGGTTGGTTCAATGGGAAATGTGAGTCCCTTTATAATTGAAACGCTTTGAAGCTACCCACTATAGTCACTACTCACTACTAACTACTCCCTCCGTCCCATAATATAGTGTTTACTTCTTTTTGTGCACGGGAATTAAGGAGAGTGGAGGGAGTAGTAGGATCTCAAAAAAAAATTATTAATAAAGTACTTTTATCTTGGAACTACTCCCTTAGTTTTGTTTTCCTTTAAAAAAATCAAAAAACAATAAATGTTCCTTGGAATGGTGTAAAGTAATAAATAGAGGCGCACATTTTTTTTAAAAAAAAGTAAGGTATTTTGGAGAATTTGTGTAAAGATTGAGGATAATTTAGTCCAAATAAATTGATAAAAATAAAATAGGCACAACATTTTGGGACACCCAAAAAGGAATGTAAGCACTATATTATGGGACGGAGGGAGTACTAACTGAAATATCACTATATCATAAATTCATAATGGAGTGGAGACCATTCATTTTTGGTCCTAGTAGATGGTGATTCGAAATTGCTTACAATACCTAATTGCCAGAAGCAATCAATGTTCAAGAAGTTTGAAGTTGAAATTTCTACTCTCCCATCTCTCTCTCTTTTTTATTTGATAAATAAGGGAAACTAACTAGATTCAATATTAAGTTGTTATAATCCGAGAACTAAGCTATCATGTAGAAATTAGGGCAGGCGAGAAATGTCGTAATTGCATTCATGCAATCATCTAAAATTTAACTTCCTTGGCAATAATATTTACAACTTTGTTTGGTTCACTAAAAGAGGAGAGCATTCATTATACACCAGGGTATACCATGTACATGGTATACCAAAGGTTTTTTATTTCACTCATTTGCTTATTTGCTCATTTGGAGCTCTCCCTATTGTGCGAATTTGCTCATTTGGAGATTCTAAAATTAACACCGAGCAAAAACTAAGCCTTAGTTGTATCATACTCACGGTATATCTGGGTGTATGATAAAATTTGTACTAAAATAGTGATCTTCAACTGATATTTAAACGCATTATATCACTCCCTGAAGTATGATTTTTTTGGGGGCTAGGAGCAAGCCCCTTTTGAAGACGTGTATTCCGCCAACAAAGGATTCGTATTCATGGTATAGGATTGTTAACAGAAGCCCATTACCCGGTCCCCTCCTGCGTCTTTTATCCACCCAAGTCCACATAGGAGGCGGTATCAAGTTATTAATGACGGATGTATTCTTCTGAATCATGAATAGATGGTCGGGTGAGAGATGTAGGACGGGTAACTCTTAGGGCCTCTCACTAAACCCCCCCAACCAATTGTACTCCCATATATACTAACGGTCTATTTGATAGTCGTTAATAAATGATGGTAATGACAATGAATTTTAAGTGTAATGTATAAGGGATGCACCCTTAAGATCTCCATAGGAAGGCAATTTCAACTGCCAAGTTTGTGTTTTTTTCTCCATGGCCGGGGAAGTAATCTCACTCCTAAGCTTGTGTTTTTCCTCCAAGGGGAAGCAATTTTTAATTACTACTCATTACCACCTACTAGGTGGTATTGAATGAGAATGAAAATTGAAGAAGAAAAATAGACACTTTAGGATAAATTAGCATTACCATGAGAATGAACAGTTATTTCCTTCAAAAATTTACATACAAACTCATTCCCATTACCACCATTTATAACCAACTACCAATGGGTCGTTAATGGGTCGTTTGGTTCGCTATTGTTAGGCTCCAAGAAACGGAATCAATTACCGATTTCTTTTCTTCTTGTTTGGTTCAACCCCTTGTCAATGCATTACTGTTACGTGATAGTAATGGATTCCCCCAATTTGTTACCTTCCCCACCCCCTCAAGTAGCAAAATTCATTACTCGGTGGTAATGATTATCATTCATTTCCATTCATTGACTTGAACCAAACACTCAATAAAGATAACCATTTATGTAATACCGCCGTGGTAGCTGGTGGTTTACCGTTGCTTACAATACCAAATTGCCAGGTGAAATTAATGTTGCAAGCAATGCAAGTTAGAAGCTGATAATTGTTATCTCCTATCTTTCTATAAATTTTCGTCATCTTTTGGATTCAAACCGATAATAGATAAGTACTCCTTATGATGTTTATGTGTAAGATAAGGACATTACTACATCTATCCATTGGATGGATTACCAACTCCTAAAAAACCATTGAAAAATAATAGTCAATATTAAATTGGATTTCACCTTACAGTAAAATTTATTAGTAATGGGTAAATTACCACTGAATCAACCAAATTTTATCCGTAACATGATATAAAAATGTTAATTTAACTTTAATACAGGAATTCCTAAGATAATGTACAACACCATGACCTCTATCACATGGCCCATCATCTTAGTTGGGTCAATAAACTAAATTTTGTTTGTTTTAGGCGCTCAAATAATCTTAACCCTCATGTTTCAAGTGTTTTTCTTTTTCTTTTCTTTTTTCTTGTAAAAACTAAACTTAATAATATGTTTATTTCATAGAAAAGAAAATATTAGATTTTGAAAATATGCATAAGATTGCCCCAAAATTTTATAATTAGTACAAGACTCGAACATATATCACCAACTTGTCCACAATTGTTGCAAAATGATGCTATCACATACTCCCTTCGTCACTTTTTAATCTATGCACTTTGTATTTTGACATTATTCACATATACTTCATTTCGACCATCATTTATGATTTATACATAAAGATAAAGATAGTCATGTCACATGTGTGATCATGGCAGATTTGGCTCAACATAAAGTTTCCAATTATCAACTTTATATAATCTTTATTTGTTCAAAATTAAATATATTAATGGTCAAAACTCTACATTGAGAAGCGAGACAATCAAATTGTGTAAATTATTAAAAAAGAAACACAAATAGTATAAGTGTAGGTATATATACTAAACAAGTTGTTCATATTCCCAATTGAAGTTAAGAGTTTTCAATCTGTAGAATCTCATACAGATTTCTCTTTTCAAGGATCTTGGGATTTATCAACTTGTGAACATTGATTCTCCAAGATGAGATGTGGCAATCTATATCTAAAGACCGTATTTGTTTGAAACCTCAGCAGTCTCCATCACACTACATCAGGTATTTTCCAAGCAAGACACACAATGCAACCCCACAACTATCACCCAAGAAGAGTTTCACTTGGACTAGTGAGATAACAAGATGGTTTATAACATCTTGTTGGATTTACTTTATATGGTATGTCAGATAAGTTGGTAAAGCTAGGGGTGGCAATGATGCGAGTCGAGTTCGAGTTTGAGCGAGCTCGACTCGACTTGTTAGCATTTCGAGTCGAGTTTGAGTTGAGCTCACTCGAGTCGAGTTTTGACCGAGTTTTGTCCGAATTTTGACCGAGTCGAGATTTGACCGAGTAGATTTCGAGTAGCTTGTAAGTGTCTCATGTTAAAAGCAACAATAAGGAAGAAAAATGTTGCTCAACTCGACTCACCAACACCTCGAGTCGAGCTCACTCGAGTCGAGTTTTGACCTAGTCGATCTCGAGTAGCTTGCCAGTTGTCTCGTCTCATTGCCACCCCTAGATAAAGCTTAGTTCAATGTTAGTATATTCTCTATTTTTTAGATGTACTATCCGTAATTTTATAATTTGTGTTTTATTTAATGCAAATTAGTTATTAGGCCCGGGCTATGCATCGGGTAAGGAAACTTTTCATTTATTAATATTATACTTTAAAATGATAACACTAGATTTTACTTGGTCTAGTGGTTAAGACTTTAGTATAAACTTGAAGTCGTGGGATCAAACCTTCTACTATGTAATTTCTAATTTTTTTTATTGTATATGGATCACATGGAGTAAAATGTCATTAGGAAGAGCGCCACGTGGCACCGTTCCTCGTTTAAGAACACCTTTTAATATATTAGTATAGAAGTATAGATTTTTCCGATTTCAAAAATATATAATTCTAGCTAGTTATCTATTTTCCTGTACAGGAAATTGGTTTAATTCATCTCCCTTCCTCAAGGCTCAAACAAAGGTGCAATGTATTAGACTTATAGTAGGAATGAATGATGACAACTAAGGTATGCTGGACTTGTAATTTGGTCAGTAGTGGGATAGGACTCAGGAGCATCCACGTACCCCGTTATTTGTATATTATTTTCTCTATTTCTTTTTAATCTTTAGTACTTTTCTCGTCTCAAAATATTGTACTTATTTTCTATTTTACATGTTTTAAAATAGAGTGTTTTGTTACTAATTAAAAACATTAATTTTTCCTAAAATACATTCATTGCCATAATTTTGTTCCCGTTGTGTCTCATTTTTTTTAGAAAAATTGTACCCGGTCATATCATGAAATTTGGAATCTTTAGCCCTTTCCCTAAATTTTCTCCTTGATTCCCCTTGTTTACACCCTAACTATTACACATTCTCTTTCTTCTCTTATTTTAAATCCCTTAGTTTTATTGATTGTACCAATTTATTAGAGCTGTTGAAAGTTAACACGACACGAATCGAATACGAAAAATCAGGAGTTAGTGTCAAGCTTTTTTTTTTGACAAGTTTATATAGATGGGTCAACACGTGTTTTACCGTTTAATCAATTGGTTGGATTAGTGTTGAGATTTTCTGTTGGAACACAAGGTGACACTCAAGAAGGGGTAGTTGAATTGAGTGGCTAAAACTAATCGATTTTTGCAAAAACACTATTATAGCACGGTGTTATTTACTCGTAAACTCTCCGATTGATGTTTTTGCTCGAACGAAATTGTATCAAACAATAAAACAATGAAATCAAATAATAAGACACATGAATTTAACGTGGTTCAATCTCACCTCTGAGATCTACGTCCACACAAACTACTCTTATATTATTTGAATCGTAAAATACCAAACCCTTGATACAATTCGATTCCCCCACCACTAACTCTAGTAGTGCTCCCCAACACTTAACCCTAAGTGTTGCTACTCTCTATAATATGAAAAATTACAGAAAGAATGATTCCTCAAAAGCGTGCTTCTTATTCAAGCAAATAAAGGATCGTTACAAACTTTGTTTAGAAACCTTAGCTTACTAGAACTCTGTGCCGTACACTGTGCTGTGGGAGTCCGTTTTCAGCTCTCAAAATCTTATTCTCACCAAATCTGAAAACGTGATTTGCTATAATGATTTCTATCCTTTATATAATTCAATCAACTGAATAAGAATCCTTCTCCAAGATAATTTTTTGAACAATTTTTATTCCTAAAATAAAGGGATAGAATTCTTTTCCTATTCAAAATCCAATTTTATCTTTTATAAAAACCGATTTTATCTTTTCCTTATAAGATAAGGATTCCTCCATATCTTATGCCAACTATTAATTAGATTTTAAATCAATCTTTATCCAAAAATCTTTATCAAAATCGTTTTCTTTAAAAACCAGTTTTTCTTTTTACAAAACTTTTTATCCGAAAATCTTTACAATAAATATTTTCCTTTCAAAACTAATTTTCGAAATTAAAAACTCTCCTTTTTATATTCTTTAAATATAGATACATGAATTAATATAATTACCTATTTTCTTAACTCTAAGAAAATAGTTAACCATCCTAATTTCATATTTCCAATTCAGCACAAAGTCCCAATACATTATTTACATTGCATAAACATGATTAAGAACATAACTAGACCTAAGCTTCCATATCTTCAAGTTCTTGATCTTTCATGAACATCTAATCTTGATAACTTTCTTAGATCACTGTTACATACATACATGTTATAGCATAAAGCGTTTATCATCGTCAAAATAACATTGACTTAGAGTCACAATAAATTCCCCCTTTTTGATGATGACAAACAAATAATAATACTTCCCCCTCAAAATATGCACCATTAATCACATTAGGGAAAAATAACTCAACATCATTCACAAGTAACATGGTAACCAAGATAACCAATTCATTAGTCTAAGTATTATACCCATCTTCCCCCTTTTGACATTATAAAAAAGGAGAGCATCAACATGTTTCGCTAGTCAAAGTGAGATACAGTTAGCAAAATAATGCAAGTAGCTCAATCAATAAATACTAAGGATGCTGGTGCTATGTCATAATCCAACTCACAATCTGAAGTCATTAAGCAAAAAATAATCCAACTCACAATCCGAATTTATGAAGCAAGAAATAATCATGAAGGATCATGGTTGATAATTAAGAAAGTAAGAAAAAGAAAGGTAATGCAAGCTTGAAGATTTAAAATGACAATTGGCTCAACAAGTGCTTAAACCTTTCTTTTAAGAATTTCAACTTCCGCAAATAAACATCATAGGACTTTCTTCACTGTGGCACTGTGTGTGTTTCTGTGCCAATGAATAATCTATTCCCTTCCAAATATAACTAATCTTCGGATATATTGGAATCCAAAATGATAATCTTCAAAACTTTGATAATTTTCTTCACATTTAAATTGAACTCTAGGACTTATCTAAAACAAGTGTCTTACTCTCCTTTTTTTTTTTTTTTTTTTATGAAGGAGAAGCAGACCATACAATATTACTAGAGTCAATCAATAAGAGATCAAAGATAATAAGTTAATGCATACCTCATTTTCTTTTTGATGCATCTCCTGGCACTGTGCCTTGCACAATGTGAATCAGTACTTTTCATTCTTTCACGTATTTGTGTTTCATTCCAACCTTTTCATGTTCCCCCTTAACTGATGCGTCTTTTTCTTCCATCATCTTATCAAGATGTTGTTGCCCCATAAATTATCATTAATCAAGATTAAAAGCACTTGTTGAACTTTGGATCAATGGGTGAAGAAAAGAAGGATAATAATAGGGAAATGACGATAAGGTGAGACATATGAAAGAAAGAAATAATGAGGCACAAATGTCAAACTCATATATAGAAAATCAGAATATCGGGATAAAGATCAAGCTTGCCATAGGAGAAAGAATTAGCATTTCATAGCTCAATAATTCGGCAACTTAGGATCATATAGCTCATTAGTTTGGCAACTTAGGATCATGACATTAGGACAATATCATTAGACCATTACGAGTCCTTTTTATATCAAGTAGACCTTTACTCACAAAGATTCACAAAGACATGCATCAACACTCTAATTAACATATTTAAAGGAGGACAACAAGCATAATACTCAACTAATTTCCAGAAATTAATCACAAAGCCACAAATTATCTTGTAAAATATTCATGCATGAAATTCAACAAAATTCCTTGATCACACAATTGAGATATGCTTAATAATTTTTTTTTTCAAACCACTTACCAACATCACATTCTCTATGGAGTGTGTTAGGGATTTGCCGACGTTTGTCAAAACTAAATATTTCTCCCTTTTTGTTGTCACCAAATGTAACACACCCTCCATGGTGGGCTACTAGTGAGAGGAATTGAGTTTTATCACCAGTCATGTGTCTTGAGCAGCCACTATCGAGGTACCATAGGCTGCTTCCTCTCACGTTTGCCTGCAAAAAGATCACTTGTTAATTTTAGGAACCCAAATCTGTTTGGTTCCCTTTTTCTTTCGTTGAGCTTCTAATAAGTCTTATTCTAACCCATATTTGAGTTACATACTTTACATTTTTCGCAACACTCTTTTTCTTGACATTACAATTATCCATAAGATGTCCATTCTTTCCACAGAAGTTGCAAATCAAATATTCAGGTAGATCGACATATTTTCTTTTACGAAAGTCTCTTTCAAAATTTTGGGCACTGTGTCTCTGGTCTGTATATCATAAACCAATTCTATTTCGATTGCTAGTTGTACTGGACATATAGTCTAGGGCTTTTTGACCATCTGACCATTTTTCATACAATTTTCGAGCAATAGCCAATTGTGATTCCAAGAATTCAACAGAAGTATTCAGATCGCTATTTCTTTTTCTCGAAATTTCCAAAATCTCTTTTAACTTTATCAAGTTCATCACTTAACTTAGCATCATGAGGTAGCATAAGTGGCACAATTCTGGATCTTTGTCTTGATTCTTTCAACTCAGTTAACTCATGTTTTAACGATTCAATTTGACTTTCAAGATCCGAATTTTTATCCTCTAGCACAGTGTATGGCACAGTGTTATTAACAACTTCTTTTGCGAGAGACTTTTCGCACCTTAAAGCATTTAACTCAACATTTTTCTCTTCAACAGTTTTTTCAAGTTCATCATTCTTTTTCATCAGTTCTTTACAATCCCTTAATAAATCCTTATATTCCAATTCCAAACCAACCTTGTGCTTACTTAAAATTTTCATTTCTTTTCTCATGTTTGAAAAATCATCATTCATTTCTTGACAATCATGAATGATATTTCCCAGCAAAGTAACAAGTTGGTTTTTTGAAAGAAGATGTATTGAAGGTTTTAGAGAAAGAAGACTTACCTCACTGTCTTCAGTATCATCTTGGGAGTTCGAACTTTTCGCCATTAGACACAAGTGAGAGTCGTCCTGGCACTGTGCCCTTCTCTGTGAGGTCTGTACAGCATTTAGACATCATTTTCCAATTCAGTTCTTAAGGCTATACCCTTAATTTTTGGTTCATTAGTCTTAGAATCTAAAACAAGTTGATGAGTCATTAATGATCCAATAAGTTGTTCTAGTGAGAGTTTTTTCAAATCTTAAGCTTCTTGAATAACAGTTATTTTAGGGAGCTAACGATTTGTTAAACTTCTTAACACCTTTCTAACTAAATCTTCAGAAGTATATGTTTTGCTTAGAGAACGCAATTAATTAGTGATTAGTGTGAATCGGGTAAACATCTCTTTAATAGATTCTTCCTTATTCATAGTAAACAGTTCATATTGTTGCACAAGTAAATCAATTCGAGATTGTTTTACCTCATTTGTACTTTCGTGGGCCAATTCTAGAGTATCCCATATCTCCTTTGCTGTAGAGCATGCCGAGATCCTTGAGTATTCATCAGGTCCAATTCCATATTGGAGAATACTCATAGATTTGAAGTTCTTTTCGGCTTTTGCATAGTCGACTGAATTGTAGTCGTCTTCATCTTTGTCGACCATATTTCCTTCAGCATCTTTGATTTGGATAAAGATTGATCCTTTTCTTATGACTTTCCAGCATTCATAATCCGATCCTTGGATGTAGATCCTCATCCTAGCCTTCCACCATCCATAGTCTTTTCCGTTAAAAATCGGGCACTTTGTGTGTCTATCTCGAGTGTCATCTTGCATGTTCATGACTTCTATTCTCTAGGGATGAGCCTTTCGAGAATAGCCTGCTCTGATACCACTTGTTGGAAACACAAGGTGACACTCAAGGAGGGTTGAATTGAGTGGCTAAAACTAATCGATTTTCGCAAAAACACTATTATAGCACAGTGTCATGCACTATGTTATTCACTCGTAAACTCTCCGATTGATGTTTTTGCTCGAACGAAATTGTATCAAACAATAAAAAAATAAAATCAAATAATAAGACACAGGAATTTAACGTGGTTCAATCTCACCTCTGAGATCTACGTTCACATAAACTACTCTTTTACTATTTGAATCATAAAATACCAAACCCTTGATACAATTTGATTCCCCCACTACTAACTCTAGTAGTGCTCCCCAACACTTAACCCTAAGTGTTGCTACTCTCTATAATATGAAAAATTACAGAAAGAATGATTCCTCAAAAGCGTGCTTCTTATTCAAGCAAATAAAGGACCGTTACAAACTTTGTTTAGAAACCTTAACTTACTAGAACTCTGTGCCGTACACTGTGCTGTAGGAGTCCGTTTTCAGCTCTCAAAATCTTAGTCTCACCAAATCTGAAAACGTGATTTGCTATAATGATTTCTATCCCTTATATAATTCAATCAACTGAATAAGAATCCTTCTTCAAGATGTATTATCTTTTTGAACAATTTTTATTCCTAAAATAAAGGGATATAATTCTTTTCCTATTCAAAATCCAATTTTATCTTTTATAAAAACTGATTTTTTCTTTTCCTTATAAGATAAGGATTCCTCCATATCTTATGCCAACTATTAATCAGATTTTAAATCAATTTTAATCCAAAAATCTTTATCAAAATCGTTTTCTTTAAAAATCAGTTTTTCTTTTTATAAAACTTTTTATCCGAAAATCTTTACAATAAATATTTTCCTTTCAAAACTAATTTTTGAAATTAAAAACTCCCCTTTTTATATTCTTTAAATATAGACACATGAAATTAATATAATTACCTATTTTCTTAACTCTAAGAAAATAGTTAACCATCCTAATTTCATATTTCTAATTTAGCACAAAGTTCCAATACGTTAATTACATTGTATAAACATGACTAAGAACATAACTAGACCTAAGCTTCCATATCTTCAAGTTCTTGATCTTTCGTGAACATCCAATCTTGATAGCTTTCTTAGATCACTGTTACATACATACATGTTATATCATAAAGCGTTTATCATCATCAAAATAACATTGACTTAGAGTCACAACATTTTCAACCAGAAACTGACACGACTTTGCATGTTCAATTTGAAATCGGTAAGGAATTCACCACAGAATACGTCGGAAAATGAAATCATGTGGTGTGAAGCGGGTGGTTAGGGTGGGGGGTTTCGAGGGTGGCAAGGGAGAGGTGGTGGAGGAGCTGGTAGTTTCCTGGGGGGGATGGCGAGAGGATGCGGTGGGAGAGGGGGTGGTAGGGGAGGGAGGGAAGGGGTGGATAGGGTGGTGGTTTTAGACGTTCACTAGTAGAAAAAAATCTAATTTGCTTCCCCTAATTTGCGTCGAACATTAAAAGAAATGACGCAGTTGGGCAGACACTAATCATTTGCGTCGGATTGTTGTGTTGTTCGACGCAGATGTTAAGCAATGTGCGTTGTCTACAAATGAACATTCGACGCAAATCATTACAGTATAACGATTTGCGTCGGATACTAGCTTGGATTCGACGCAGATGATGAGGGAAGAAAGTTTTATGATCCAACTATTTGCGTCGGATGGGCTTGGTCAACTGACGCAAATCATTTAAATAAATGATTTACGTCGGATGTCCAAGCCCATCCGACACAAATCAGCCTAACAAAATCCTAAAATGAGATCCACAAATAAAACCGTGCTACTCTTCTCACGTACTGACTATAGCGCCTCATATTCAGAAAACTCTCTCCCCTTTCTTCTCCTTCTCATGCTCCATCTCTCCAACAAAACCTAATGAATTTCTCAACCTTCTTCTTGTATCATAAGATGCGACTCTTCCCTTTGCTTCTCCCACTTCTTGATCTTCTCTTTTTCAAAGTTCGTGTGGTCTCTTTTCTCTCTCATCTTATCAGAAAACCGAACCCTACTTTTCGAAGTTTTTTGGCCGATTATATGTTCGGTTCTCTCAAGTTTTTTGGCTGATTATATGTTTGGTTCGTGGCTGTTCATCCACCGTCATCACCGTTCGTTTGTGAAGATCATCGCACAACCAAATATAGATGAAGATCGTGGCTGTTCATCCACCGTTCATCCACCGTCTCCAAGCGGAAGATGTTCGATCCTCTTAGATCTGGGACTATATCAGTTTGAAGGCAAATATAGATTTCTTATTTCGATCTTTTTAGATCTGGGTCTATAGGGAATTTTCATCTTCATCCATCGTCAAATTTCATTATTTTTGTATAATTCCTTTGTTAGTTTGTTCAGATTTTTGATAGTTCAGATGTCGGATAATTAGTTTTAAGTTTTTATTTGTGTTAGATCTGATTTTTTTGGGTTCCAATTTTTTAATTTCGTTGTTTGTGTTAGATCTGATTTGTAATGGGTTAACTTGAGAGGTTGACGATTTGTAATGGTTCATTTAATGGTTGGAGATGAAACTCCATTTCTTGCGTGCAAATTCCAGTTTTTCCTCTCTCTAATTGCTTCAATGCGTGTCACAATCAGCACCCAATTTTTTTTCGTATTTATTACTCCCATATGCGTCGCATGTTGCGCGGGTCCGACGCAAATAGCCTATCAACTGCGTCGTATCCTCATCCGACACAGATCCTGAATCCTTCATTTGCGACGAGATCTGTGCCGTCGGACCAACGTCCGACGCAAATGGTGGTCCCAGGTCCGACGCAAATCGTTAATTTTGTACTAGTGGTTTTAGCTTTTGTAGCAAGTCACTAACCTGTTGGGACCGTTTTTATAAAACATACTCTAAAGTAGAGACCATTGAGTAATAATCAAAAATTGAGATTGAAAATGGAGAAATACCCATATAATTGAGACTCTTCCTGTTAATTTTTCTTTTATTGTGGTAAAAAAGAAAGTGGATTAGTTAATTAGCGGAGTAACGATACAATAATCAACTAGAGATAGACTACTAAAATCTATTATGTCTAATGGACTATCTATCCAATGGGTACATAGAAAGCTAAAAGGTGGATTCTGTTGTGGTCCTCGAATACACATGGAGTGAACATTTATGATTTAACGCTATGCCCACATATGTAATTAACCACTTATGTACGAATTACGACAATGTTAGCTAAGATCTTATATGTGGCCCTCGTTCATGTAATTTATTAATACGATGAAGCTGGTGTGACAGCAGCTGGCCGACGATTTGTATGAATTAGCTCGTACTAATTCGAGCCATCGCTTCTTGCTTATGATGTTTCTATATATAGTGGTCTTGTGTTAGCAAGTTTTATCGTGCCTCGTTGCTTCTTCGCTTCAGTGTCCTATATATAGGAGAGTTTGAACAGTGTACGTAGTATGGCGTATACTCCGGGAATTCTTACGCACTGGCCATGGGAGTGTCTTGGTAACTTTAAGGTTCTCTCTTTCCCTTTCTCTCACTCTCTCTTAAGCACCTAATTATATATACACGATCATGGTATAATTAATTTATATATATAATGTTGTAAAGAAGAATATCTTGCATGGCTTTGCATGATAACGAAAATTATTACGGATGGCACGATGTCCAAATAAAAAATAACAAAAAATCATGGCGTTGTAAATGTAGCAAGTGATATTCAAGATGAGTAATCATAGGCCAGGTTGGATCAGGTTTGTATTCGAACTGATAATAAACCAGTTGATTCCCAATCATTAAACAGGTTGGAAAGTTTAAACTTAACCCGACCTATATACTATACATCGGTCACTGGTATGGCCCTATTATTATCTTAATTAAATTAATTTTTTAATTACTAAATTAAAAAGTTTACTAAGAAAAAACTGCTTATTCAAAGTTTATTAAAATAATTACAAGCTTCACTTTGAGATCTTAGTGTTTTTTGGCCAAATTTCACGTTTATTAATATATTTGGGATATTGCATGTAAGTGAGTAATATGAGTCAAATTAAATTAACTTGATTCAATGGGTTGGAAAATCCTAACCCTAACCAATTATTTTCGGGTGGGTGTGGTTATAGCGTAGTGACGGTGAGTCGACGAGAGAAAACCTAGCTAGCCAGTTACCTCACCTAGTTATTATTCTTTCCGTTCAAAAATATAGTTCTCGTTTCATTTTTCATGGTTAAACTTTAAAATCTTTGACCAAATATTTTCATTGATATATACAAAAAGACATACTCATGGGATCTTATTTGTCTCAATGTGTAGTTCTATAATATCAACTTTCTATAATTTATATTAAAACGTAACTAGAGATATTGATGGTCAAATGTATGTGTTGGAGAACGTGCAAAAAGAAACGGAATTTATATTTTTAGATGGAGGGAGTAGTAATTTGATAGGAGACTTGCGTTTGAGTTCCCACAAGGAAGCTTTTCCTTTTATTAAGCCTGAAGAATGAATGAATGATAAATATCATGTACATTTGGTGCATAGGAACTGAACAATCATGCACTCTCAATTTGGGCATATCTAGGATGGAGGATTAGGGGTTAATAGAATCTAAAATAAGGATGAGGTTTTCGTTGTTTCAATAAAGAGGAGGGGTTAAAACTTAAAGATATAACTGTTACCCTCATTTTTGGGATAATAGTAATAGTATGACTGACTATAGGGACGAAGGATGGAGGAGAGCTATTACCTTCATTTAATCATTTGAAGGCACATATCTTTGATCATGGCAATGCCCTTGAATTCTGAGCATGACTGTAGCTTGCATTAATTCCTCGGATGCCAATGCCCCTGAATTTTGAGCATGCCGGCATATACTCCCGACATAACTACATACATCTACCCAATGGGTAGATTACTTGCTCGGCCGCTTCTAATAGACCATTAAAAAATCATGGTTGGTGATGAGCTGAATTTCATCATACATTAAATTCTATTTGTAGTGGGTAATTAAAGTACCCAATGGATATATTAAGTTTGCCATATACTTCCTCCCTTCTTTTTTAATAGTGATACCTCACTTTTTGGCAATATTTAGTTTGAACATTCATTCACCACTTTGAACATCATTTTTGCTTTATTTGTAAGGGAGTATATAGTCATGTGACATCTTATTTGATTCGTCTCAGTATATATTTTCGAAATATCAACTTTTTACAATATTAATAAATACATAAATAGAAATATTAATGCTCAAAATTTTATATCGACATATGTGAAAAGTCAAAGGGTAACTATTAATAAGAACAGAAGGAGTATTCATTAGTTCATTTCTCTCCTAACGGCTAATCATTTCATTCTAGTTTATATATGCACTTGAGCCTCTTTTAGTGCTTTTGATATAAACTTCATCAAGCCCATAACCTAGCCATTATGGCAAGGAAGGGATTGTTGGTGTAGGGTTTCTAATTTTGTGTTGTTTGTGTGTACTTGTTGTAAAAAAAATTGATATATACTTTATTCTGAGTATCAAATTCTTTATATATGCACTTGAGCCTCTTTTTGTGCCAACTTAATTTGATATTAACTTTATTCCGCATATCAACTTGTGTGTTATATATTAACTTTTGCATTTTTTTTTGTTCTTTGGGTGAAGTATGTTATAGTGGCACCTCTTGCTATCCACATCATATACTTATTTGTAGTAGGGTCAGAGGAGAGAGATCTTGGATACCTTGCTATACTCCCATTTATGCTATGGAGGATGCTTCACAACCAAATTTGGATCACTTTTTCCCGGTATCGAACAGCCAAAGGCAACAACCTCATTGTTGACAAGAGTATCGAATTTGAGCAAGTTGACAGGGAAAGAAATTGGTACGCTTTTACAACTCAGTTTGTTTCCTACATCTTGATGTTTCCTCTTTTACTTTAATCAAACGGTATTTTCACCATATACCCCCGTCAATTTTTTTTTGCACCATATACTTTTTCAACTTTTGAAATTCACCATATACCCTCCACTTTTCAAAAAATACATCCACTTACTCTTAATGACTAGCGGAGTTAAACTCCGTTAGTCATTAACCCCTAAACCCCCCTCTGACCCTAATTAACTAACCTAAATATACCCCTAACCCTAACTCTAACCCTAATCTAATACTACCTCCGTCCCAGAATAGTCTGAACACTTTCCCTTTATGTTTGTCCCAAATTAGTTTGAACACTTCTTTTTTTGGCATGGTCCCACCATTAATATATTATTTCTTTTACACATCTTTGGTCCACACTCTACCTTTTATCAATAAAAAATTACCTAAGTTTCTCTCCCCTCTAATAAAAAGTACCCCACCAACTCCTATCACATCTACTTTTTAAATAAAATAACATTTGATAACCACACTACAACTTATCACCTTAAACTATGTGTCCCAACAAGTGTTCAAATCTTTCTGTGACGAAGGGAGTACCATAACTCTAACTCTAACCCTAACCACCCCTCCCCCCACCCCTTTCCCCTTACCCCTTACCCCCACCCCCACTTCCCCACCACCCCCTCACCACCACCACCCACGAAGCCCCCTCCCCTTCCCCCACCGACCCCCTCCCCTTCCCCTACCGTCACGAACCCCTTCCACCTCCCCTTCTCCTCTTTGTCATGAACCCCCCTCCCCTCCCCTTCCCCTGCTGACCCAAAAAATAAAATTGGGATTTGCGACTGCAGGGAAGGGGGAGGGGGGTTCGCGACAGGAGGGAAGGGGAGGCACTAGTACAGAATTTTCAATTTGAGTCGGACTCGGGACCCTCATTTGCGTCGTACATTGGTCCGACGGTACAGGTCTCGTCGCAGATGATGGATACAGGATCTGCGTCGGATAAGACACGACGCAGTTGATTGACTATTTGCGTCGGACCCTGCCCAACGTCCGACGCACATGATGCCTCGCCAACACAATACAACAGTATATGCGTTATAATTTGCGTCGCACTCGAGCTATGTGCGACGCGAGATGAGTTGTCATCTGTGTCGCACATAGCTCAGAGTGCGACGCAAATGACTCAAATAGTACATTACTCAGCTTCATCCTTCGATGATTTTTACCAACCACCTAATACTGCTAATAGCCTAACAAAATAAGCTAGAAATTCATAAATCAGAGGCAACATAAGCAACAACCATTTTTGTGCTGATGAAGTCAAAATTGTATTACAAACTATGGAAATCAAACAAATTTATATTGATAATAGATCCAAACCACTAATTACAAAAAAAATAGGAAGTGGTGTTTTTACAACACTAATTACAAAAAAATACAAACTACAGAAAATAAAACAGAGAAAATTACAAAAAATAAAACAGAGAAATTACAGAAAATAAATCAGAAAAACTTCAAAATTTTCACATCTTGCGCTTCAATCCTTTCGCTGCTTCAACCAGTTGCACTCGCCGACGAGGTCCTCAATTTCGTTGCACTCGTGTCTCACCGGAAACTTGTTGCTCCGGTTAATAACCCATTCGCAACAAAGCATACACTCTTACACACACAAGTAGAGAGAGAAAAAAAAGCAACCAAATTTTGCTACCATGGCTAACTGAGAGAGACCAAAATTAAGAGAGAGAAAAAAAAATACGAGATCAAATCTGTAACACTCCGTCCAAATATAGACATAAATTAAGGAAAAAAAAAGAACAACTTACTAAAGGAATGGCGATAGCGAAAATATCGCCTGACGGAAATTTTACTCTAAACAAAGGTTAAATTCAACTAAATAAAATTAAAACCCAATTAAATAATCCATCAATATCCATAAAGAGGCAAAAACTACCTCAAAAACCCCAAAGTAGTATATATAAAATAAAATAAGATGTTCCAAAAATCCTAGTTTTTCTTTCTCTCAATGCCCATAATACAAAATAATCACCTGCAAAATATAACAACAAACATCCACAATCAGTGGGGAGTAACTAACAGCTTTCCTAGCCCAATTAGGATCCATATAAGAATTATAAAAGTTTTAATAATCAAGTCATACACAAAAATTCATAAAATACACTTCAAATAAACAAATAACAAATAAATCAATACACTGGAGGCAATACAACATGCTAACTACAAATAGGGTAATGTAGACAAACAAATATACATATGAACTCAAGGATCAACATAATAAACCTTAAGTCTAAATAAAATAATAATATGAATGATACAAATGATAATGATAACGTTTCCAAAATAGTCTTCTTAACACATTTGAGGAGGAACTGAACACAACCCACTGTTCCAATTTGGTTATAGTATTAGGACTCTGCTCGCCTATGCCTAGTATGGCCACACCCTGATGCGAGATAGTACCCTGCTCAGTACTTCTCGACCTCTCAGACGACAACTAATAACCAAGACGGACCTAGATACCCTGCTCAGTACGTAAGTATAAACTATGTACCCTGCTCAGTACATAGTGACTGTTCATTCCTAGGAGACCATGCCGCCTCACTAGTCGTCATCCTCAAACAAAAACAAATAATAAATAGTATATATAATTTCACCGTCTGCAGAATGCCATTCAAGGTCTTACATCAAACTGCAAGAATTTAGGGGTTTAACCCATAAATTCCAAACTGTAAAAATTTTAGGGACTCAACCCATAAATTCCAATTAAACAACTTCACAATTTATCAAACACAATAGTCATATTGTTAACAATATCATTTTCGAAAAATATAATTTAACTTATTAAGAAACTATAAAATAATAGAAATGCTTATAATAGCTTAAAACCAACTTTAAGAACCCAAAACAAAATTATTTTCATCCAAACAGCCAACCAGATGTCATACTCCATACAATCATATATAAAGTAACCAAACCACTCATGATATATAATCATTTATAACAACTCATAGAAACATATCCACAACATTAGACCATTAAACAAGCCAAAAACACCATATCATGCAACAACTACAAACAACCCAAAAGTTGAAACATGAAACTAATAAAAATATAAATACCAAAAAGAAAAATAAAAGTAAAAGATACATGCCTATTATATAAGTATATAACCCATCATGGTAAAAGACTCATTGCATGCATTAAAACCTATTATACGTGATTAACAAAAACAAAGGAGGAGGGAAAGATCAAACTACAACAAACACTTAGTCCACTATACCATAAATAAACAAGCAGACGTTAACATCATCCTCTTCATGCATAGAACACAAAGTACAAAAGAAAGATAACAACAGTAAGTCACGAACAATAGAACCCATTAAGGTGTGTATTAGCAGCTCCAAAATGCGAGTCGGGGAAGAAGGACAGTAACCCAACAACTCAACAAGGAACCCAACACTAACAGAACCATGCCAACAATTGCGTTGGTGCCGTCGCTCCAGCCGAAGTGGCGCTACTGCCATCCATTATCGAGCAATGATAGTAGTATAAAAACCAACCTTTTCATCTAAACCATACTTCTCAATACCAAACTTACAACAAGATCATGCATTACATGTAATACGAAAGTTCCCATAATACATGGAATAGAGGGTCCAACACACAACAATGACATCATAAGATCATGAATTCTAAACTCGTCAACCTATAATTGATAATCAAGGCTATAAAACAAACATAGTACCCAAACCACAAATCTCACAATAACCACATATTCACATAATTCATACAAACTCATGAGTACAAACGTATAATATAAAGTTATTCTCTCCCAAATTCCTAAAAACCATATACTAACCCAACTTAAGTATTATAACTAATATAATCCTTATGTGAATTCTAACCGTTCTAGGAAAACCGTTAGTTACCTCGGCCAACTGGAGGAGTGTAGACGGTGGTCTAGCTTTGTCCTTCACGCGCAATATCGTGCTCCACGAACTCACCTCCTAGCAACGCACAACAAGAACTTAATGATGCTAAACAACAAGGATTATATGAAAGATTAAGGGTAAGAACGATAGGGAAAATAATCTGAATTATTGTGGAGCAAAAATGGTCGAATCTTCTCCTCTCAAAAATGGCCGAAACACTGGAGGAGCATGGCAGAAAAATTATGACCAAAAGTTTAGCTTAAGGGAATGAAAGTAGGGAGGTTACATTAGCTTAAATGATGGGGTTAAATGGGCAATTAAATTAGGGGTTACAAGACTTCAAAGGTCACTCATTCCCATCCAAAATTCCTGATTTTTGAACAGATTTTAGGAGCGCAAGTCTTTAGATTAAAATGTCGTTACGACGGTCCAAACGCGCCAAATAAAATACTTAGCTTAAACGCATAATTAAAATACCTGAAAAATATATAATTCTAATTAAATAAATTATCTAAATATAAAAATTTATAAATTGGTAAAATATATAAGACAAAATATTTAAAAGAAAAAATATTCCAATTTTGATGGAAAATAATAGTTAAGGGAAAATAACGTGAAAAATTAGGAGCGGAAATTTTCGGGGTGTTACAATCACTCCCCTTTAATAAAGTTTCGTCCTCGAAACTTGGAGTAATGAGAAATACCTGAAGTACCACTAGGATTTTTCCTCTTAGAACACACAAATGCCTTATGTCCAACCTCACGACAATTATAGCAGACTATGGCGGTACCGTCACAGTTCTTTCCCGGGTGCCACGGCTTCTTGCAATTGCGGCATAGTGACGAATCGTAAGTTTGCTAAGATTTGTCACCGGACCCCTTGGCCTCATATTTAGGCTTTTTCGCTGCACTCTGAATTAGTGCCTCAACTGATTTCACGTGCTTGACATTGGCAGTTTCTTCCTCTTGAATTGAAGCGTAGATACTAAGAGCTATCTCATAAGCCCCTTGGAAGGTAGTCACTCCAGAACTGAGTACATGAGTCCTTACCCTAGGTTCCATTCTCTTGATGTACCTCTTCACTCTATCCGCTTCGGTAGGGATAACAGTAGTAGCAAACCTCGACAATTCGGTGAACTTGTTCGTATACTCCTGAATCGACAAGGACCCCTGAGACATCATAAGAAACTCCTCTTGCTTCCGCCAGCGAAGCTCATCAGGATAAAACCTCTCATTCAGCATCTGAGTAAACTGAGTCCAACCAAACCCTGGGGTAGCAAGACAGCTATCTCTCACTGTGCTCCACCAATTATCAGCCTCCATCTTCAAGTAGTAGGTACCAATGGGCACCATCTCCCTAGCAGGGCATCCTGTAGCTACAAATAACTTTTCCATCTCTCGGAGCCAACTCTCCAAAATAACAGGATCAACAACACCCTCATAAGTCGGCGGCCGATGACGATTGAACCGATCAAATATAGACTGCCCACTAGGAGGAGCAGTATCACGACTAGCCAAAGAAATGATGGCATTTTCCAAAGCTTCCTTGCGAGCGCTCATGCTACGACGGGGAGGCATACTGCAAGGTAGAACAATGTTAGTTCTTATAAGCACACATCAGAAATACACATAGCATGCTAGTTAATAAAATAGTTCCCATGGCTTTCTTCAAGTAACTCTCACTAAGTACTTTTCTTGAAGCATAAGATACTAACAATCCTAGTTACAATAACTACACATTTCACATAGAATATGTAGCAACTCAATGAGAGTTTTTTTTGGATCATTTGCTCTGATACCAACTGTAACACTCAGTCCAAATATAGACATAAATTAAGGAAAAAAAAAAGAGCAACTTACTAAAGGAATGACGATAGTGGAAATATCGCCTGACGGAAATGTTACTCTATACAAAGTTTAAATTCAACTAAATAAAATTAAAACCCAATTAAATAATCCATCCATATCCATAAAAAGGCAAAACACAACCTCAAAAACCCCAAAGTAGTAGATATAAAATAAAATAAGATGTTCTAAAAATCCTAGTTTGTCTTTTTCTCAATGCCCATAATACAAAATAATCACCTGCAAAATATAACAACAAACATCCACAATCAGTGGGGAGTAACTAACAGCTTTCCTAGCCCAATTAGGATCCATATAAGAATTATAAAAGTTTTAATAATCAAGTCATACACAATAATTCATAAAATACACTTCAAATAAACAAATAACAAATAAATCAATACACCAGAGGCAATACAACATGCTAACTACAAATAGGGTACTTTAGACAAACAAATATACATATTAACTCAAGGATCAACATAATAAACCTTCAAGTCTAAATAAAATAATAGTATTAATGATATAAATGATAATGATAACGTTTCCAAAATAGTCTTCTTAACACATTTGAGGAAGAACTGAACGCAGGTGGATCGCAATCCACTGTTCCAATTTGGTTATAGTATTAGGACTCTGCTCGCCTATGTCTAGTATGGCCACACCCTGATGCGAGATAGTACCCTGCTCAGTACTTCTCGACCTCTCAGACGACAACTAATAACCATGACGGACCTACATACCCTGCTCAGTACATAAGTATAAACTATGTACCCTGCTCAGTACATAGTGACTATTAATTCTTAGGAGACCATGCCGCCTCACTAGTCATCATCCTCAAACAAAAATAAATAATAAATAGTATATATAATTTCACCGTCTGCAGAACGCCATTCAAGGTCTTACATCAAACTGCAAGAATTTAGCGGTTTAACCCATAAATTCCAAACTGCAAGAATTTTAGGGACTCAACCCATAAATTCCAATTAAACAACTTCACAATTTATCAAACATAATAGTCATATTGTTAACAATATCATTTTCGAAAAATATAATTTAACTTATTAAGAAACTATAAAATAATAGAAATACTTATAATAGCTTAAAACCAACTTTCAGAACCCAAAACAAAATTATTTTCATCCAAACAAAATCTGATTTAGCAAACTCACTAAGATTATAAGTTCCAAAACAAGTTCCAATCTATTAAACAAAAGGAAAAATTGATAGGAACAGTCCCAACTATGGGCATTCCACCATTTTCAGTCCCAACTAATGGTTATTTCTGAGCGGTCCCAGCTATACATCATTTTTGCTGAAATTGGTCCTAGGTGACTGATTACCTGTTTAACAGGTTAAATTATTATTTTTTATTTCTTAAGTCGACTTCTTCCTTATTCTCTCTCCTATCTCCTTCCTCCCATGTTATCCCTCCCCTCCCACCCCACCGCACCCCACCCCACCCTTCCCCTCCCACCCACATCCCCTACCACCCCTCCACTCCCCTCCCACCCACCTCCCCGGCTAAACCCCGAATAACCATCCCCTCCCTTGTCAACCCTCCCCCAACCCACCTCCCCGCCAACCCTCCCCCTCCCCGCCACCACTTTGCCACTACCACTCTTCGGTGGGGTTACGTTCCTCTTTTACTAATTCCTCATCTTTCGCCACAATTGGTCTTGGCTCCTCATCACCAGCCGCCTCTGAATCTTCCATTTCATCACCTCCTTCTCCCACCACTACATCTCCTCCTGCAATTTCAGCTTTCACATCCTGAGATTCCGATTCTATGATGTTCTTCCCCTCACTTTCTCTCTTCTCAATCACCTCCAACTTCACATCACCGTCATCATCCACAGCTGTCGGTGCCAATTCTTCCACTTTCGCATCCCTTAGTCGGAGGAAGGGATGAGGAGAGAGAAAGTGGAGGACAGAGAATTGAAGTGGAGTTTTGCTCGAAGGATAGGGTGGGAATGTTGGAGTTTGTGGAGGGAGTTATGGAGAAGGGTGAATTGTTTTATGTGCCGGAGATTAGGCGGGTTTTCGCCGGAGAATTGTTGGTGTCCGACATTTTTTTAGAGGGATGGCGGATAAGGAGTGTGATTATTGGGTTGTGAATAAAAGAAATTAAAAAAAACACATTTTACCTACTGTAGTAGGTCAATGACCTGCTGGGACCAATTTTGGCAAATATGATGCATAGTTGGGACCGCTCCAAAATAATCTTTAGTTGGGACTGAAAATGGCGGAACGGCCATAGTTGGGACTGTTCCTATCAATTTTTCCTAAACAAAATTAAGTTTCAATCTTTGTTCTCAATATCCAAAAGAACATTTTAAAACCAATAATCTGATTTATAAACAAATGTACTATACATCGATTATGATTTATAATGATATAACTCCAAATATAATTCACATCTAAACTACGGGATGCCATTGGAGCTGAAATAGAAAGAGGCACGAGATTACTTTGATACCTGCCCAATGAATTTCAAAACAGAGTAAAGCTCAACAATGACACAACACCACCGCACAACAACATCACCAACATTAACGCACAGCGGCAGAACAGAAGCAGCAGCAATGCTGCACAGCGGCGGCAATGACCCATCACCGAACGAAGTAGAGGAGACGGGAAAGAACAGACGCGGTAGCGGCAGCACGAGGCACAACACCGGAGAGACGAACAACCGCCTGTAGGAGCACCGCCGACAGAAAAACAGTAACACCGACCACCACAACAGCAGCACAAAGGAGGGAGAGGATTGAACAAGGGGAAGGCAAAACACGAGAGGGAGAATAATTTGGGGACTATGGGTTCTTCAATTTCTGGTTGAGGATGAATTGCTAAATATCAAAACCTTGAAAATCTTATTAGGCTTTGGTGTTTTGACAGCTCAAAAATGTTGTTCTACTTGGCAGCACATTACTAAGGCACGAAGAGAGAGAGAGAAATAGGTTCTTCTTTTCTTCTTTTTTTTTTATTTTTTTTATGAAAACATAAGGCATTGTTGTAATTTCATAAATATATAAAGTAACCAAACCACTCATGATATATAATCATTTATAACAACTCATAGAAACATATCCACAACATTAAACCATTAAAAACACCATATCATGCTACAACTACAAATAACCCAAAAGTTGAAACATGAAACTAATAAAAATATAAATACCAAAAAGAAATATAAAAATAAAAGATACATGCCCATTATATAATTATATAACCCATCATGGTACAAGACTCATTGCATGCATTAAAACCTATTATACGTGATTAACAAAAACAAAGGAGGAGGAAAAGATCAAACTACAACAAACACTTAGTCCACTATACCATAAATAAACATGCAGACGTTAACATCATCCTCTTCATGCATAGAACACAAAGTACAAAAGAAAGATAACAGTAAGTCACGAACAATAGAACCCATTGAGGTGTGTATTAGCAGCTCCAAAATGCGAGTCGGGGAAGAAGGACATTAACCAAACAACTCAACAAGGAACCCAACACTAACATAACCATGCCAACAGTTGCGTTGGTGCCGTCGCTCCAGCCGAAGCGGCGCTACTGCCATCCATTATCGAGCAATGATAGTAGTATAAAAACCAACCTTTTCATCTAAACCATACTTCTCAACACCAAACTTACAACAAGATCATGCATTACATGTAATACGAAAGTTCCCATAATACCAAGAATAGAGGGTCCAACACACAACAATGACATCATAAGATCATGAATTCTAAACTAGTCAACCTATAATTGATAATCAAGGCTATAAAACAAACATAGTACCCAAACCACAAATCTCACAATAACCACATATTCACATAATTCATACAAACTCATGAGTACAAACGTATAATATAAAGTTATTCTCTCCCAAATTCCTAAAAACCATATACTAACCCAACTTAAGTATTATAACTAATATAATCCTTATGTGAATACTAACCATTCTAGGAAAACCGTTAGTTACCTCAGCCAACTGGAGGAGTGTAGACGGTGGTCTAGCTTTGTCCTTTACGCGCAATATCGTGCTCCACGAACTCACCTCCTAGCAACGCACAACAAGAACTTAATGATGCTAAACAACAAGGATTATATGAAAGATTAAGGGTAAGAACGATGGGGAAAATAATCTGAATTTTTGTGGAGCAAAAATGGTCGAATCTTCTCCTCTCAAAAATGGCTGAAACACTGGAGGAGCGTGGCAGAAAAATTCTGACCAAAAGTTTAGCTTAAGGGAATGAAAGTAGGGAGGTTACATTAGCTTAAATGATAGGGTTAAATGGGCAATTAAATTGGGGGTTACAAGACTTCAAAGGTGACTCATTCCCATTCAAAATTCCTGATTTTTGAACAGATTTTAGGAGCGCAAGTCTTCAGATTAAAATGTCGTTACGACGGTCCAAATGCGCCAAATAAAATACTTAGCTTAAACGCGTAATTTAAATACCTGAAAAATATATAATTCTAATTAAATAAATTATCTAAATATAAAAATTTATAAATTGATAAAATATATAAGACAAAATATTTAAAAGAAAAAATATTCCAATTTTGATGAAAAATAATAGTTAAGGGAAAATAACGTGAAAAATTAGGAGCGGAAATTTTCGGGGTGTTACAAAATCTCTCTCTTTTCCGCCATTAAAGCTTCAATTTCTATCTCCTCGCCATTTTATCTTCTCCATTTTCATCTCTTTTTTGCTGCAACTCTCCGTCGAATTGACTCGTTCGCTGCTTGATGAGATGCGATTATGCAAAAGTGAGATGTGATTATGCGAAATGAGAGAGATGGAGGACCGAATGGAGAAAGGAGAAGAAGGGGAGGGAGAGAGGTTTAGGAGAGAGAGGGGGGTGGGGTGTGACGGCTGTAAGTTTAGGTTTGAGAGGGTCCAAAATGAAAAAAGGGGGGAAGAAGCCCATTTGCGTCGGATGGGCCTACAAGGTCCGACGCAGATTGTTCACCAAAATCCAAAATAAAAAGGGAAGAAACCTATTTGCAATTTCACGCATGATAATAAGAAACCCATTTGCGTCGGACGGGCTTAAAGATCCGACGCAAATCATGGGATCCAGCCATGTGCGTCGCACTATAGCTGTGTTCGACGCAAATCATGTTCGTCATCTGCGTCGCGTTCTCAACCCCGTCCGACGCAAATGAGCCTACCACCCATCTGCTTTGTCATTTTGTGCGTCGCAAGTTCTCTAATGTGCGACACAAATAGACTATTTGCGTCGGTGCTTCTAGTGTGGGACGCACATAGGCGATGCAAAATTTCCATTTTTCTACTAGTGAGGGGGTCGGTGGGGGAAGGGGGGTCAAAGGGGGTCGGCGGGGGGAGGAGGGGGAGGGGGGCTTCGTGGGTGGTGGTGGTGAGGGGGTGGTGGGGCGGTGGGGGTAAGGGGTAAAGGGTGGGGGAGGGGTGGTTAGGGTTAGGGTTAGAGTTAGGGTATAAGATTAGGGTTAGAGTTAGGGTTAGGAGTAGATTTAGGTTAGTTAATTAGGGTTAGGGGGGATTAGGGGTTAATGACTAACGGAAGTCTAACACCGTTAGTCAAAAGGGTAGATTGATGTATTTTTTGAAAAATGGAGGGTATATGGTGAATTTCAAAAGTTGAAAGGGTATATGGTGCAAAAAAAAAATTGTCAAGGGTATATGGTGAAAAAACCGTTAATTAAATGTCCTCATTTCCCAAGCAAAACGAGTTTTTGGAAGGATGAAATATTTTATATTTTTATTTACATGGGGAATTTACTAATATATGTGGAACGAGGAAGTATAAAAATATCATTGTGCTATTAGATACCTTATGAGTACGAGTATTAATGAGAATAACTGACATTGCAATTTTAAAGGCAAAGATAAAAGTGAGAGGGAATTTTACCAAGTTCAAAGGTAGTGTAGAGGAGAGCTGAAGCCTGCAAAATTGGATAAGGGAGGAGAAAGATTTCCGGCGGCTTAAGGTGGTTTTGGCCACCTATATCCCAAAAACCCAATTTTTAGGGATTGGTTTTATGAGTTAAAAAAAATTAAAAAAAAGACAAGAAAATGAAGCACTACTAACCGGCGGCAACGGCAGGTGGAGGTGGTGTCTCCGGCGGCAACGACAGGTGGAGGTGGTGTCTCCGGCGGCAACGGCAGGTGGAGGTGGTGTCGCGTTCGTCGTCTTCTTCAATTCGCCTCCTAACTTCCCTCTCATAAATTGTCGAAATAAACACGACTGAAACAGACAATTTCATTTTAACCCCCCACTCGAAATCAGCGACGGCTTTAGACCGTCGCCTAAGGTAAAAAAATTTCAGATTTACATTAACCTTGACAACGACGGCTTAAGACCGTCGCTGAAAATCACCGACGGTTAAACCGTCGTTCTGTACATTATAAACAGTCGGTGACCACCGACTGCTTTGAGCCGTCGCTAAAATTTACATCACCGACCGTTTTACTGACCGTCGCTGCGAAGCAGTCGTTATTTCAGCTTTTTCTTGTAGTGTAGCACAAACTATTCGAGCTCAGCTTGAAATTTTCTAGAACCGAGCATAGTTCGATTCGAAAAGTTCGTGAGTAGACTCGAAACATGTTTTAGCTATATTATTTTCCATATTATACAAATGAAATGAAAAGTTATACTTAAATTGTGCACAATATTTCTGAAAAGCTTAAAGTAAGTAGTCTAAACCTATTTATAAACATATGCAATATAATTTTTTAACTCAAGGTGAGTTTTAAGGTAAATTGAACTAGAAAACTTTAACTCGTAAAAGCTCAAGACTCTGCTCGATCGAGTTCGAGTAAAAATGTTACGAGTCGAGCCGAGCAACCCCATGCTCGATCTCTGTTCATTCGGATCGTTAACACCCCTATTTATGAGGTTCGCCAATTGTGTAATCTAAAAGTGTAAATATGCGGATGTATAGCATATAGGATTTAACATGAAGAACGCAAGAATTTTTTGGAATTCCGAGAACCCGGAGAAATACCACGACATAATTTATAACCTTAAACAATTTATAACAGTAGAGTGTCATACTTCCTAAACACCTTATGACTCATTTTCATGCTTAATCATCTAGCTCCATGCATCCCAACACACAGTGCAATTATTGGTGAATCCTTGCATACTTACGTTTTATTTTAATTTTGATTATAAAGTATATTTTAGACCATATACATTAAGGGCACTCAAAAGTTGAAGGTTATTGTGATAAATATATAGGGACGATCAAATACTGCTAAATGTGATTGCTTTCTATGTTGCCAATCGAGGGATGGAGACTGCAAAAAAATTGCCCTTGTTTAGAATGGATGGTTTGATTTATGCATTCTTACTTCACATGGGTCCTGTGGAGTTTCTCTATTACTGGTTACATCGAGCTCTGCACCATCACTTCCTCTACTCTCGCTACCACTCTCATCATCATCTTTCAATTGTGACCAAACCCATCACTTGTAAGTCACATGAAGTTAATTAAAGATCACAAGCTATATTATGCTCTATACTCATGTTATATCTACTAATACTGTAAAATTTATTTGTAAATAATCCTCTTCTTCTTCTTTTTCTTGTTGTAATTGTTGTTGAGTGCAGCGGTGATTCATCCATTTGCTGAACACATATCATACTTCACTCTGTTTGCTATACCAACGCTATCCACTACTTTGGCTCGAACCAGCTCCATAGTTTCCTTAGCCCTCTATGTTACTTACATTGACTTAATGAATAACATGGGCCATTGCAACTTCGAGATCATCCCTAAATGGTTGTTTAGCGTATTTCCTCCCCTCAAGTATCTCATGTACACTCCCTCGTAAGTATTTCTCAACTCTATGGCTCTGTTTGGCAATACTAGGCGAAAATAAAAGCGAAACCGATAAGATATAGCTGAAATCATAAGGTAGCTGATTAGCTTAACTATTTGCAAATTTAGTTGCTTAAGTTGATAAATTATTTTGGCAAAATTAGTTGATATCAAAATTTTAAAAAGTTTTTCCCAAAATTTCAGTCACCTGATTTTGAAAAGGTATATTTTTTTACTTATCATTTACTTACATGTGAACCACTTGAAATTTTATTTTAGGTACTCTCCAAACACTACTATTCATTTTAGCACATAAAATATGTTAGCACCTTATCATTTAAGGTAACTAAAATGCTTACCCAAACAGAGCCTATGTCATTATGCTAAAAGGTTATTTAGGCCTTGTTTGGTTGGGCTTTTTGGGGCTTGGAAACAGATTCAAGTAAATTGAATTCATTTCTCCTTATTTAGTTTGGATAGTGGGTTAACCATTACCCTTACTTGAGGGTAACTCAAACCCCCAAAATGTTACCCTCCAAATTAGAGTGATAACAAAATCTTTTTCATTCCCTTACAAGTGATTCCTTTTCATTGTTGAACCAAACACTTAATAAAAATAACAAAATTGTTACCGTTCCTTCCCTCTACTTGATTTCTTTCCCTTTACATTTCTTTATTTGAACTAAACGCCCCCTACCACAAATGGATTCGCTATTGTTTTGATGTAATTTGAGCCGGTATTTTGAGCCATTTCGTTATTGTTCCATTTCAAAAATAGTTCCAATAATACTTCTTTTTATATGTTACTCTAGATCTTCATAATATTGACCATTAATTATCACGAATATATATGAAAAAATAGTCATGTCATATGTTCTTAGAATTGTTATAATATAAATTTTCAAAATATTAATTTTTCATTTTTTTTTTCTCATTCTTAATCAGAGATATAAATGGTCAAAGTTGTTATGTTTTTTTTATGCAAAACCAGGAAAAAATAGTTGTTGTACTTGAAGACCTTAAAAATAAAATATAAAAACTAACTCGCAATGATTTTTCTGAAATTGAATAAGGGCCTGTTTTCCCGAGCTTATCTTCAGTTCAATTCAGTTCAGTTCAGTTCAATTGATCCGATTCGGTTCGGTTCGGTTGCAATCGGTTCGGTTCAATTCGATTCGCTTCGATTCGGTACCTAAATTATTATCATTACTATTAGTTATACTTTAATTCAGTTCAGTTGCAATATGTTCAGTTGAATTCAGTTGGAATCAGTTCAGTTCAGTTCAATTCAGTTCTGTTCAGTACAGTTCAATGCAGTTCAGTTCTGTTCAATTCAGTTGTGTTATGCCGAAGAGAACATGCCCCAAGTATAATCCTCTAATTTTGGTGATTGTTTTTTGGTGGTGACAGATTCCATTCTTTGCATCACACTCAATTTCGGACAAACTACTCACTTTTCATGCCATTCTATGACTATATCTATGGAACAATGGACAAGTCTACAGATACTCTTCATGAAACTTCTCTCAAGAAGCCGGGAAGATATTCCGGGATGTTGTTCATCTTACACATCTAACAACACCACAATCTGTCTACCATCTAAGGTTAGGGTTTGCCGCCCTTGCCTCGGAACCCCTAACCTCCAAATGGTATCTGTGGCTTATGTGGCCTCTAACATTATGGTCCATGATCTTGACATGGATATATGGTCGGACATTTGTCATCGAAAGAAACACCTTCAAAAAGCTCAAGGCGCAGGCATGGGCTATACCACGCTATAGGATACATGTAAGTTTATTTCAGCTATACTTATGTTACTTGAACTTGATAGTTGATACTAGTATTGGACATTGGTACATGTTCAAGTGCTTGACTTGACTGTTCTACGTAAAAAAAAGATATACTAATTCCAGCTTAAAAGAAAGGATCGAAGTATTCAATTTATGTTAGAATGATGACTCGACTGTTCTATGTAAAATAAATGTCATAATTTTAGCTTCAAAAAGGATCGAAGTATTCAAATCCATGTGCGTTAGAATGTCAATGATCAAACATGGGTACTTAATTGGGTAAAATACAGTACTTTTATTACTACATACTCCGTAGCATTCTATAGGATATATACATTCTAATTTTATGTATTCACAAGAAATTAATGAAAGTTTTGATGAATCCAACATAAAATAATATCATTTTTTCGTGTAAAATTCAAAATGAAAATTATACGTATCCTTTATCCGACATACTCACTATGTTAGTTTGCCAGTCAATTTGATTGGTTCTTAACAATTGAACAATGTAAATTCGAATGCAATAGAATTAAGTGGCACTTTGTTGGGATGTTGGCTAATAATTTTCTGAAATATATATATTTGTGTGTAGTATGTTTTACAATGGCAGCGAGCTGCGATCAACAAGTTGATTGAAGAAGCCATACTAGAGGCAGATAAGAAAGGAATCAAAGTAGTCAGCCTTGGACTTTTAAATCAGGCAAGTTATTATTTTTATTTATCTTAATTTTTTTTATGTTATGCTAAATCAACTATGTTATGACTTTATGAGTACTGATGTTCATTTTTCTTCTCAAAAAAAAAAAAATTGTTCATTTTTCCCAGATGGGAAATATTTACCCTTCGTATTATATGAGACACGTCCACTAGCATTGTAGAAAACATATTGTAACTATATTATGATCTAAACTCTAAATATAGGAGAAACAAAGCTAATGAACCTTTCTTCCTTGCATGATTATTGTTGGAATATCTTGAATATGTAATATGGCTCTTCGAAGAATGCAGCACACAAGTCTCAATTTCAATATAGGGGATTTACTATTATGTTTTTGGGTTTTGGGCCCTTTTTTAGCCTATTTCATTTAGGTTAATTAAAAGGTACTATATGAACCTTCAAATTAATTTATGCCTCTATATTTTGTATTTTGCACTCTTTCTCCTCAAGATAATGAATTAATTTCTCTCCTACATGTAGATGTATAACACATTGTTAGTGAACCACGTTAAATTTGTGTGTCAATTCTTCTTTTATTTTCTTCGTTGTTTATTGCTTTCGTTATAACAACTACAATGACCTCGTGAGAGGAAATATATAATTTGTACACCTCAAAGATGAGGATATCATTACTCTTTGTTCTGCTAACTTAGATTCCATATTGTGATCTATGTTTCTTAATTTAGGAGGAGCATTTCAACAGATATGGTGAAATATATTTGGAAAGGCACCCTAAGCTAAAAGTGAAAGTGGTTGATGGTAGTAGCTTAGTTGTTGCAGTTGTGCTTAATAGCATCCCTAAGGGCACTTCCCAAATTGTTTTTAGGGGTAGGCTCTCTAAAGTTGCTTATTCCATTGTCTCTGCGCTGTGTCAAAAGGGCATCCAGGTAATTCTTCATCTTGTTTAGGGAACTCCAGCAGTTATAGTTAAAAGTCTGTCTAATTCAGAGGGGCGATAAAACACTAATAGTTAGTGGGCAATGTGCCCAGTTTCAACAATTTTTTAAATTTTTTTTTCAAAAAGTTATCTTTTTGTAAAAAAAAAAACTTTTCATGAAACAAAAATATATAAAGGCAATCTTTTGTCAAAAAGTAAACATGTGATATCTGCCATAAAGCAAAAAGTTGTATTGATTTACATTGTCCGTTTATCTTTTCCCCCAAAAAGTACAATTGATAATTTATAAGAACCCTTGTATGTGTATTCAAAACACTGATTATTGATAAATCAACCCCTTTTTGTATGTTTGAGACCCTTGTTATTGTTAAATCAACCCCTGTTTGTGTGTATAAATATGTTGAAATGACACCATTGTCCTTGTCAGTAGTGCGAAATTACACAATTTTGCCCGCTAACGGTTAGCGTTTTATCACGCCTCCTACTTTCATGACTAAAACCTAGTAGTCTATCTAAATTGGATCATGAAATATATAATTTGTAATTTGATGGTTCAAGGATGCAAGGGAGTCTACCATTCTATAAGAGTCCGTTATATTCAACTTCTTTTTGCTTATCTTAACTTATCCCTTTTTTTCATCATATACCCCTGACAAATTGAAAAATTCACCATATACCCTCAATGTTTCAGAAATTTACCATATACTCCTGAGTTTTCAAAATTGTTCACCATGTACCCTTTTTGCTAACGGATCTTAACTCGTAGTTAGATTTATTTATGATTTTGCCACCATTATCCCATAACCCTAACTCTAACCCCTAATTCTAACCCTAATGCGTAATTAACCTAACCCCCAAACACTAACCCTTATTAACCTAACCCTAACAAGTTACCCCACCCACACCACCACCCCCTCCCCCGCCATCCCCCCCGACCCCTCACCCAAACCCCCTTCCTTCCCTCGCCCCCCCCCCGCGGCGGGAACCACCATGCACCCCATTCCTTCCGTCGCCCCCTACCCGCAGTAGCAACCCCTTCACCCCCTTCCTTCCCTCGCCCCTCCCCCCGGCAACGCAGCCCTAGCCCGAACCCCCCGCACCCTCTTCCTTCCCTCGCCTCCCTCCCCGCAGCGACGCATCCTAGTCCGGACCCCTACAGCCCCTTCCTTCCTTCGCACCCCCTCCTGCAGAACAGCGCAAACCCCTCAACAACCCCTCCTCCCAGCGGCGCAGCCTAGACCCCCTGCACCCCCTCCCTGTTCAAAAATATGGTTTATTTTTTTTATGTCGATTTTCGAAGAAAAAATCTCGGTTGTTGAACAACCATGTCGATTTCAAGAATAGATAAAAGAGGATGTATTTTGCGGAGGAGAATGGCTACGAGATTTTCGAAGGGGGGCTGCGGCGGAGGAAATTCAAGGGGGGGCTACGGGATTTTCGAATTTACGGGGAGGGGGTAGGGCGGCGGGGGGGGAGGGGGTGGGGGCCTGGCTGGTGGGGGAGGGGGTGGGGGCGGCGGTGGGGGGGAGGGGGGGGCTGGCGCGGTGGGGGGGGGGGGGGGGGTGCGGCGGTGGAGGGAGGGGGTGGGGCTAGGCGAGCGGTAGAGGCGAAGGGGAGGGTGGGGGCGGGGGTGGAGGGGAGGGAGGGGAGGGGGGAGGAGGGTTAGGGTTAGGGTTAGAATTAGAGTTAGGATTAGGGTTTAATGGTGGCAAAATCGTATATATAGCTAACGGTGAGTTAACCACAGTTAGGAAAATGGTATATGGTGAACGTTTTCGAAAACTCAGGGGTATATGGTGCATATATATCTGAAACATTGAGGGTATATGGTGAATTTTTCAATTTGTCAAGGGTATATGGTGAAAAAACCGCTTCGAATATGAACTTATATAAATTTACTATCATATAACTTATCTGAAATTATTGAAAATTATTACAGTTTATTTTGAAAGATGTTAGAATTTCTTGAACTTATCAGAACTTATTAAAACTTATCTAAACTTATCTAAGATAACCTGAACTTATTTTTTCCAAAATAAGTTTAACATAAAAGAACCTAAATAAGCATAGTATATTTGCTGGCCATGTAAAGAAACTCGAAATTCACCCCTTAAATATAAATATATATATAATATTGTACCGTACTACTCCTCTGTCCCATAATATAGTGTTCACATTCCCTTTTCACCTATTGGATGTCCCAAAATATTGTGCATATTTTCTTTTTTATCAATTTGTTTGGACTAAATTATCCTTAATTTCTACATAAATTTTCTAAAATACCCCAACCTTTCTTTCAAGATATGTGCCTCTACTTATTGTTTACACCATTCCACGGAATATTTATTGTTTTTTGATTTTTTTGAAGGAAAAGGTAAATAAAGAACTAGTTCAAAGACAAAAGTATCAAAAAACCACTTCGTTAAATATATTTTTTGGGAAATCCTATTACTCCTTCCATTTTCCTGAATTCCCGTGAAAACTGAGAAGTGAGCACTATATTATATAGGGATGACAATTCAGTCCAGATCCGACCCTAGTCCGCTCAGATCCAAATGAAAAAACTTTAGCCGACTCTGACGAAAAAATAATCCGACTCCGTCTAAAAAGTCCGACTCCGAGTCGGAGGGGGGTCGGAGTCGGATATCATAAAAAATCTGACATCTGAATCCGACTTTAAGACAATTAATCCTTTTTTATTTATATTAATGCATTGTGTATTTATAATCTGATTGCCAACTTTGAGGCAATTGTATTATATAAGATTTTTCAATTGAAGAAATGATTGTTAGAAATAATAGTAATGTTTAGATTATTTGTACTATACAAGATTTCCATATGATTACTAAATGATTAGGTTATTTATTTTATAGAAGATTCTTCTATTAAAAAAAATAGGAGAAAAAAGTCGGATCGGGTCGGAGTCGAATGTTAGGATTGTAAGTCGGATCGGACTCGGATTTCGGAGTCGGAGTCGGACTCGGATTTAAAATCTGACCTCTTGTAGGGTCGAAGTCGGATTATGCATAATCTGGTCCAAGTTCGACCCTTTGTCATCCTTAATATTATGGATGTTTTGTTTGCATCTCATCAATACATGGACGTTGAGACCTAACTTGCCCCAAAAATGGGCTGGTCCTTCAATGTTTTATTATTTAACCTATACTATTTACTACTGTATCCTGTATCCAGGTTTCTATCCTGCGAAAGGTTGAATATGAGAAGCTTAAGAACAGACTGTCAACCGAAGATGGGAACAATTTGGCCCTTTCAGTAAAAAGTTGCACTCAGAAGGTAGTTGATTTGCTCTTTCACGACTATACATGTATATATATTAAAAAAAAAGTGTTAGGTTGGGAGAAATACATTTTCCCCAAAAAGTAATTCTTTCCATTTTCTTTTGCTATATGGTTTGTAAGGGGTGAAAAATAGTTTCCTAAGGATGATAGATAGCTAGCTCTGGCCTTAACAATAGAAACCATTTTCCTTTTTAAAGGATCGAAATCTATGCTACATTTTGCTCCATATATCTTCCACGCCTTCATGTTTTTGTTCCCCCATACACCATCTAATCATCTTCCCTCCATTGTCTCACGTTGAATTGTTGATTAATCGTCAAAGATGGCTTAGAACCAATAGTTCATTACCGAATGGATCTTTCCGTTCTAATTTTTTTGTAAGGAACCAAATGAAGGAAAGCTAATTATTCACAATTGCATTTTTCCCATGGAAAACGATTTTCCATTGAAAATATTATTTTCTAGTCAACTAAACATAACTTACTTAGTATAAAATTATAAATACGTTAAATTTATATTTGGAGGTATGATTTGCTTCTTTAAGGGCAAATGATAGATTATGCCTCGTCTTTTTAGGTCAAAATGCAAGTAAAAACATCGGCCGAAAATCTCACTTATATATGAATATTGAAAAACTATCATGTAGCATCTAGTTCAGTTCATATTCAAAATATCAAAGTTTCATAATTTCTACTAATATATAATTAAAATATGATCATCCAAAATTGTCAAAGAATTGTCAACGAAAATTTTGTTCTTATTACAAGCTTGATGTTGATAAATACACGAATCTAGAAATTCATTTCGGACATAGTCAAATATTTGCATTAGAGTAGACGATGAAAAAAAAAACTATAGTAGTATCAAGAAAGGACGAATGACACAAGTATATGTTTGATCTTACAATATAAACAATGTGGATATCTCAATAATTATATATTTTCTACAGGTATGGTTAGTAGGGGAAGATCTGACAGAACACGAGCAATCAATGGCATCAAAAGGAACGATATTTATTCCCTTCTCTCAGTTTCCTCCCAAGAAAACAAGAAAAGATGGCTTTTATTTGAACACCCCATCATTGGTGGCTCCTAAATCTTTTGGAAACTTGCATTCTTGTGAGGTACGTTATCGAAACTAGAAGAAGAGATAAGAAGAGAATGCAAAATGATGAACGTATATTCAACAACTTATCAAACCAAAGTACAATAAAGCCTTTAAATAGAAAGCTGGTCACAACATAATGCACTAGTAACCTCCCAATTAATATATATAACACACTAACATTTTATTTTGAGCATCCTAAGCTACTAACTAACAACTCACATTCCTAAACAATAGTAACTAACTAACCACTAACTTTGAAGCAAATATTCCAACATTATCTGTCTACTATTTTCCCATCTTCCCCACCTAAGTTGCACGGACACAGGATACTGACACGGACACGGGGACACGTAGACACAGGGAAATGCAAATTCTAAAAGTGAGAAAACGCGGGGAAACGTTAGAGGACACGATATTTTACAGTTTTGATAGTAGATTAGGCTATATATTGAGAGATTTAAAGATATTGAAAGGAAAAAGTAAGGTTGAGAGGGAAAACATTTCTTCTAGTAACAAAAAACTATGTCGGTCTCGTTTCAATTTACTATTTATCTTCAAAAGAAAATTCAGAGTGTCTGAAAGTGTCCTGAAGTGTCGGAAACGTTTAAAGTGTCGGAAACGCGAAACGTTAACCAGTAGAGATTTGTCCGTGCATCATAGCCACTTCACTGTGACATTCTAATACAAGTCTATTTTTTCTGCAAGAAGAAGCTGATGTTTTGCTTGTGTAAACAGAATTGGCTGCCGAGAAGGGTGATTAGTGCGTGGCGCGTGGCCGGAATACTGCATGTTTTAGAAGGATGGAATGTGAATGAATGCGGCGATACACTTGTCAACATTGATAAAGTCTGGGGAGCTTGCCTTCAACATGGATTTCGCCCTTCCATGACCGGTTCAACTTAGGTTATGAAAACATATATTATTATTATTACTCTTAAGATGTATTCAAGGGAAGTTTACTTACTCCATGGTAATATTGTTAAGATCGGCTCTTTAGTGAGTCTTTTCTCACTCCGAGCTCAGTAATTAACTATTAAGCCAACATTTGTTGTTAGCTCGCATGTTTCATTATGATCTGTAAGAGTTGGGCATATTTTGTAGTATTTCCTCCCATAGATATTACACATAATTACATTATGACTCAAGGTACTCATATAAGACACGGGTCTGTCTGAAAGTATTAGACTTGGCTTGTTCATAAATGTTTTGCTCATTTTTGGTCCAAATGGAAATGTCTTGTGTCCATACATATGTCTGATTAGAATCCAACACGAATACTTTCCCTTAGATGTACGATAGAATAATGCTCGGTAACATTATGTTAACATCCTAACATAGAGTGCTCGGTAATATTATAGGGTTTCATACTCTAACAAAATGTTACCGAGCAATTTATCCTACATCCTATAATATCGTGACTTCCGCTCTTTTTCCTCGTGTTTGTCCAATGAATATGGTTAGCTTTAGAATTTATCAATGCTCGAGATATTTCACAGACACCCTTTTATAACTGTAAATTAGAAATATTATTGAGTAATTGACAGAATAAAAAATATATGATGATTTTGTTTCAGACCTTCATCTTGTCTGTAATTGTTTTTAATTTCTTCCCACAAATTTGCTGGAAATATTCTTCAAAATGATTAGTGCACGAATACTGCAACAACATTCTGATTTAGTTGCAAGTTTTTAGTTTTATTGTTAGTGGCATAATATCTTTTAGTTAGCATGATTAGTAGACCACGTTTATGTTAGTGGAATTAGTTGAGTACGTTGCTTAATTCTAGCTTTGGTGGTTGATGTAATACCTATTTAAAGGCTTAAGTCTAGCAGTATTGTTTTGTCCGATGCACTATGCTCTCCTCTTCTTTTATGTTCCAGTAAATTTAACATGGTATCAGAGCCGGGTTAGATCCCAAAGAGAGAGAGTGTTTGTTTTAAAAAAGAGCATGAGTGAAGAAAACAAGCAATGCAACTTGGTTTCAAAATTGTTAGTGAGCAATTTTTTATTGAAATTTTTTAATCATGATAAGCATGATTTGTGTTTGATGTGTTCCCTTTCAGCCCATGAGAATAGGATTTCATGTTCTATGAAAAAGAGGGCAAAAGAATTTTTGGGGGTGAAGGAGCAGTCTTCACAAGTATGGAATTCGTTGATTTCCAAATTTGTAGCAATTGTGAACAAGTCGATGTGGTCAATTTGCATGACTATGTCAAAGAGTATTGATGGAGAGATGTGCTCTATTGAATGGAGGTTGGTGATAATATGCATCACCAAATATTTAAAAGAAATAATTGTGTAGGTGATGAGATGTGCATCACAAATGATCGAAGAGAAGTGCTTCGTAAAAGTTGATAAGAAGATAGCAGACTCTTCTAAAGTTAAGTGCGCGTGGTTAATAAGAAGTGTTGAGGTCAAGTCTATCGTAATATGGGAAGTCGAGTGTCTAGCAATTGTGTCCGTGGCAATATGGAATATGTGGTGAAGAGTTATTGTGTGTGTGTCAAGTACGTGAGTTCGAGTCCCCTCAAAAAAAAAAAAGTACGTGAGTTCGAGTTTGGCAGATTCGGAAATATTGAAGTCTGTCAAGAATGAAAATTGTGAGCTTTTGAAGAAACGGGGTGTGTTGGAAATATTCTTCAAAATGATTAGTACACCAGTACTGCAACAACATTCTAATTTAGTTGCAAGTTTTTAGTTTTATTGTTAGTGGCATAATATTTTTTAGTTAGCATGATGTATTTGGGAACTGCTTCATAGTTTTGCAGGTAAACCTTTTCCTACTGATTAAGATTGGAATTTAGACCTTGATGTTTTTCTCAGCGAAACAGTAGTACGACATATGATAGAACTTGGAAGCAGTAGCATTTATATAGTGAGTCTGTTTGACAATACTAGTAGCATAAGAGTTGAAACTCAAAAGTTAGCTGAAAGTCTAAAACTAATAAGGTAGTAGTAGCTCAAACTAATAACGTGCTGAAACTGATAAGTAGATAATTAGCTTAACTGTTTAGAAAGGTTTTTGAAAATTTTAGTTACCTGATTTTGATTAGTTAAAATTTTTAACTTATCAATTTCAGTCATTTTAACCACCTAAAATTTTATTTTAGGTGTTTCCCAAACACTACTAATTATTTTAGCACATAAAATATTCTTGCATCTTATCATTTAAGTGACCTAAAATGCTTCCCAAAACATAGCTAGTGTAAAGAAACATGGTTCTGATAAATTTAGATTTGTCAAAATTAGTTGAATATAAATGTAGCATCTGTTGCATATTATCTAATGTATATGCATCCTTTATATTTACGTACATTAATAATGTTATCTTGTTTCTTAATTAAAAAATTGAATGTTATCTTGCATTTCACCTTGTAAGAGGATTAATTTCAGTGAAGTAGATTCATGAAATTTACTTTTTGGGTGTTAGAGAGCATAACAGCAACTAGGTGCAATAATGTAAATGTATGATCCGTAAAGGTCTTTGGTATCCCCTCCACCATCCAGGCGAGTATTTTCTTAAACTTACTTTTACTTTGTTTTTCTAGAAAAGAAAACATCTAAAAATAAGAAAAATTTAGGGAAAAAAGGTTCATAGAAAAATTAAGTAAAAGTTAAGAAAAGTATAGAATAATTTTGGAAAGTTTTAAAAAATGAAGAAAGTTCAAAATTTTAAAAAGTTTTGAATATTTTAAAAAAATAGGAAAATTTGTCAAAAAGAACTTTTTATATATCACTTTTTGTCATAAATTACCTTTAAAAAAAATTTTGGCAACTTCAAACCTCCATACTTTTTTCTTTGCAAGAAAAAACCTTATTTCATAATCTGGTGTTGACTCCTGGATTCCGATGTTTACTCATTAAACCCACCCATGAGAGATGCACATGACTCGTATTCTTTCATTTTCCCTCCCTTTACCCTACCACTACCTCGGCCAAAACCTCTTCCCCATTAATTCTAAGGAGGAAAGAGAAAGCTTCATCTTCTTCATTTCATTAATGGCGGCAGCACCAGTCAAATCACCCATACACAATTTACCCTTAATTAACATTTCTCAAAAATATGGTTCACAAAAAGATCAACAACAATGTCAGCACACCTTTTGATTCCTCTCTCTCTCTCCTGTACCGCCGCAATCTGAAGCCTCTGAAGCCGAACCCTCAAACTCTAAGCATGTGGGATCCCGCTTTCTGATGATATGGTTTTATATAGAGTTTTAGGTGCATTCAGGTTGCATTTCTAGTTCATATTAGAGCATTTAGGTGCATATTTGCATGATTTACTCATGTTTTGCTCTACTACTCCCCATTTGCGTGTTTCGATGATTTTCAGGTTATTTTGATGCAAATTGATTATGATTATCTAAGATCAAGCCTTTTAATCCTTGAGGATGGAGATAGCTTGCACAAGGATCACAATGCATCCGTTTGGGACAATTTCGAGTTGGAATGAAGCAAAGAGATGGTAAAAGAAGTGCCAAAACTGACACTTGTTCACCATTTTGATCATAACTTTTGATACAAAATTTATAATCAAGAAATTCCAATTGGATTGAAACTAGACTTTAATGGATTTCCAATGATAGGTCACACGCCCCAAACGGACTTCTGGTTTGAGAGATACAGCCTTCGTAAGTTGACGCAAAATCGCAGTTTTTCCGCCCGATAAGATCGGGCGGTTTAGCCCGATCGGGCCCGAGAACATATTCATCTGGCTGCGTTCTAGAGTTGAAAACAAGAGGAAAAGAATCCCCCCCGATGGGATAGGGCGAGCTTGCCCGATCGGGCAGGTAGTCCGTCATATTTCCGACAAAAAGATCTTTTCGCCCGATGAGGTCGGGAGAGTTGGCCCGATGGGATCGGGCGGTTGACCCGACATGCGTATTTTAATGATTTCTGGGCTATTTTCGTATTACTTTTCCTTTAGGTTTTAGGTTTAGTATAAATACAAAAATTAGAACATTACTAAGACATCTTTTATTCCTCGTTGGTTTTAGTCTTTATTTTTTATTTCTCTCAAGAACCCTAGTTTACTACTTTTCACTTTGGATTCAAGATCAAACATTTAGATTGCTTGCAAGTTCAATGTAGTTCTTTAATTTGGTAATCTTCTTCATTGTTTTCTCCATTATTGTTTGTTTTCTCTATTATTGATTGGATTGATTTCTTAATTATTTGCAATAGTTCAAAGTATGAATTTCTACATGGATTCTATTATTGTGTTCGCAAGCATGAGTGAGTAGTTTTATTTCTAGGATTGTGGGGACCTATGTATGCAATGAGGGATTGATAGATTAGTAAAATTACCCTTTATTTCAATTGTTTCCTGTGATTGAATCGTTCATGCTAGATTTATGAATTAGGTCTGATTTATATTTCTATTATCGCAATATTGAATCTGCTTCGAGAAAATAGATTTTGTATAGGCTTTCAATCTTGAGGCATGGTGATCCTTGACCATGCGAGAGCGGCTAGGTGATCTTTGAGAGAGGTAATGTTCGAGAGAAATTACATGTGCCCTAGATAAATTGACTTATTGGGTGATTATTATTCGTCTCTAATTTCCCGAATTGTATGCATAGTGATCCATAGTCCTAGTTCTTTATTAATTGATTCTTACCTTCGTATTTAGTTCTGTTATTTGCTTAGTTCAGTAAAACAACCATTTTCATCTGATTTAGTTAGTATAATATTAGAATTCAGATATAATAATATAACTTTCTCCCTGTGGATTCGATCCTGACTTCCCTGACTACTTATTAGTGGACCTTAGGTTACTTTTGATAAGGTGATACGACTTTAGCCTGTCACTTTCTAGCTTCCCGCAACCACCCACCAACGTTGCCAAGGACAACAACCGCCACAATAACAACTCATGATAACGTGGAGGATAGAGAATCTAGGAAAAAGCCGAAAGATGCAGAAGAAAGAGGAGAAGAGTGAATGGGGGAGAAGGGACTTTGGCTGGGGTAATGGTAGGAAAAGGGTAATGGTAGGAAAAGGGTAATGGTAAGAAATTTAGAAAAATACGAGCGTGCATCTCACATAGGGTTTAATGAGTCAACGCTGGAAAAGGAAACAAGGTTGTTTTTGCAAAGAAAACAATGTTAAAGTTTAAAGCTGCCATAAATTTTTTAAAAGGTTAATTTATGACAAAGAGTGGTAATATAAAAGGTCGTTTCAGACAAATTTTCGTAAAAAGTACTTTCTCCGTTCCTATTATCCTATATAAATGTTACATTCACTTTTGCACGTAACCTAGTGTGTTTATTTGATCATTATTTAATATCTTTGATTGAGCATAAAGTAAAAATTATATTAAAAAAAGATGATATTTTGAAAGTATACGTCGAAACGAATCTAACAAGATCTCACTTGACTATGTTTTTTCTGAGTGAGGATCCTCTCCAGTGCACTGGATGTCCAGTACACCTATTTACACTATGAGGAGAGGATAAATTTGAGATGGAATCTCCAAATCACCCCCAACCCTTGGTGTAGTCACTGGAGAGGATCCTTTCCCCTTTTTTCTTACATAATAGTGATAAAATAGAGTCAAAGTTGGTTGGTGATAGTGTCCACTCACTTAACGTAACACTTAATAATAACATGTACAGTATAAGAAAAGTCCCACATGTACAGTAGACATGATAATAACTTGCTTGACCATGTTTTTCTTTATTTAGGATCGGAGGAAGAAAAAGAAAAGTTTAGAAAAGGCGTGCTTCAAGTTATAAGAACATGTACAACAGTCATTGTATATTAATAGGGAAATTCCTAATGATAGGCTCATATTTTTGAGAATTCTCAATGGTAGATTTAACTCTTTTTTTCCCTATTGCTAGGTGTAGAATTCCAGATTATTGTGAGCAAGAGAAGAAGATAGAGAGAGAAAGTGAAAGAAATTCTATTATTGTGTAATAAACTCACACATTACAAAAGAGGAAAGCTACAGCTTTTATACTAGTTGTCCTAACAAACATAACAACCTAATAACAACTTTCTAACAACTTTATTACGTCATTTAAATTAATTCTTATTTAACTTAACTAACTCCTTTACTCCCCTTTCAAGCTGGACCTGTGGAATAAGTCCAAGCTGGACCTGTGAAATAAGTCCAAGCTTGGAAGATAAAGATTGATGCTGAGTAGGAGCAAGTGGTTTAGTAAGCAAGTCTGCCAGTTGATGAATACTAGAAACATGAGCAATTTGAAGAAAGCGTTCTTCCACTTGCTCTCTTACATAATGCATTTCCCTCTTGAGATGTTTTGTCTTTTCATGGAACATAGGATTTTGAGCTAAATGCTCAGCTGAAGTATTATCACAATATAAAGTGATAGGCAAAGATACTTCAACACGTAAATCTTCTAACAAGCCATGTATCCACACAAGCTCACTAGCTGTGGCTGACATGCTTCCGTATTCAGCTTCAGCTGAAGATTTGCTAACACTTTGCTGCTTTTTAGTGTTGCAAGATATCAAGTTTGATAAATAAAAAACTGCATATGCACTAAGTGATCTGCTGCATGCTAAACTGACATGAACTCCAATCAGAGTCACTATATGCTGTAACTGTAAGATCTGAATCTGCTTTGTACCAAAGACCATTATCAATGGTACCTTTTAAGTATTTGAGAAGATGTAATGCAACTCTGAGGTGAGGAACCCTTGGTGAATGCATGAATTGGCCTAGATGTTGTACTGAATAAGACAAATTTGTGATTCCTAAGTACAACAATCTGCTAACTAACCTTTTATAGACATCAGGCTCTTGTAATAACTCTCCAACTTCAGTTGACAACTTTAACCTACAAGACAAAGGAGCTGGAGCAGCTATGCAATCTGCCATTCCAACATCTGTGAGGATATCCTTGATATATTTCTTTTGATAAAGAAATATACATGTGGTATTTCTATAAATTTCAATACCAAGAAAATAAGCAAGATTCCCCAAGTCTTTAATTGTAAAAGCTTTATCCAAAGCATGCTTGACCTCCTCAATTTGAGTAGAAGAAGTCCCTGTCACCATCATATCATCTACATATACTAGAATCACCAAAAATTTTCCATCTTGTGTTCTACTACATCTGTCCCAGAAAGATCTGAACACTTGTTGGGACACGTATTTTAAGGTGATAAGTTGTAGTGTGGTTATCAAATGTTATTTTATTCAAAAAGTAGATGTGATAGGAGTTGGTGAGGTATTTTTTTATTAAAGGAGAGAAACTTTGGTAACTTTTTATTGATAAAAGTTGGAGTGTGGGCCAAACATGTGTAAGAGAAATAATATATTAATGGTGGGACCATGTTAAAAAAAGAAGTGTTCAAACTAATTTAGGACAAACATAAAAGGAAAGTGTTCAGACTATTCTGGGACGGAGGGAGTAGTATATAATGAATACTGTTCAAAATGCAAACTTTTTAGAAATTTGCTAAGCTTTTTGTTCCATTGACGAGAAGCTTGTTTTAAGCCATAAATTGACCTTTTCAATCTACATACTTCACCAGATTGAGCTTTCTTATATCTAGCAAGGGGCAACATGTGAACTTCCTCATCTAAAAATCCATGTAAAAACGCATTGTTTACATCTAATTGGCATAAAGACCAGCCTCTAATAGCCGCTAAAGCTATCACAGTTATGACAGTAGCTAACTTAGCAACTGGAGAAAAAGTCTGATTAAAATCTTGACCTGCCACCTGTTGGTCTCCAATAGCAACCAACCTAGCTTTATGACGTTCAATAGTGCCATCAGGATTAAGTTTGGTTTTGTAAACCCACTTAGATCCTATAGCCATCTTGCTTTTAGGTTGAGTAGTTAACTCCCATGTGTCATTACTTTCTAGTGCCTGAATCTCTTTATCCATGGCCTTGACCTAATTAAGATCATGCTTAGCTTGATTATAGTGCTTAGGTTCAAGAGAAGATGAACTCACTGCAAAAGAAACAGACTGAGACTGAGAGTCTCCTGAATCAGTATGATTAACAGTTTGTTTATGAGGTATGTACCCTCCTGCAAAGTCTTGGTAAAGAGTAACTACTCTAGAAGACTGTCTTACAGAAACATTAGGAATAGAAGGAGAATGAGATGAATGATTCTGAGATATTGATTCAATATCAGGAGAACTAGAATGTGTTTCATTATGAGAAAAAGAAAATGGAGAAATGGTATGTATAGTATTTGGAGGAGAAGAATGAGAAGATAATAGTGTATGCGTCACTAGTAGAAAAATGATAATTTGCGTCTGCTTATTTGCGGCGCATGTATTAAGAACTGACACAAATGGTCAAGAGCAGATGATTTGCGTCGGATTATAATCAACGTCCGACGTAAATACCCATAGCAAATGAATGGTAAGAGGATTTGCGTCGCATGGTGCTAGACATCCGACGCACATGAGTACGAGGATTTGCGTCAAAAGTGCCTACGGTGTGATGCAAATCCTTGTATTAGGCGATTTGCGTCGGACATGTGTGCTCATCCGACACAAATGAGTAAAACAGTTGGGTTTTTCACTAGTACAAAAATGAGGATTTGCGTCTGTCCATTTGCGTCGCATCCTCGAAGAACTGACGCAAATTAAAAATTTGCGTCGCATACCATTAAAAGTCCGATGCAAATAATCTCACTTTCTAGTAGGAGAAGTACATATGCGTCGGACTTTGAGAACAAACGACGCAAAAACAACTATCTGCGTCGTATGTCATCAGGGTCCGACGCAGATGATCCAAGCATCCAAAGCTGACTCCAAGCAAAGCATCCAAGCATCCAATCTGCGCAGATGACTCCAAGCATCCAAGCATCCAAAGCTGGCCAACCTAACTGCGTCGGACCCAAAGGCACATGCGACGCAGAAAACACTATCTGCGTCGCATGTCCCTTGGGGTCCGACGCGAGATGACTCTAGTTCAGCCCAAGACACTATCTGCGTTTGACCCTCGTGTTGGTGCGACGCAAATGGTCCCTATCTGCGTCGGACCTCGTGCATATGCGACGCAAATGGGCTAGGACTTTATCAAAGCCCAAAAACTATACGGGGTCAAAAACTCTCACATTCTCTCACACTCTCTCACTCTCTCTCTCTCTCCTACGAACCGTCGACCTTCGCTCAAAGTCCCCTCACACTCTCGCCGGCGCTCCCTCACCCTCGCCGGCGCTCCTCACCCTCGCCGGCGCTCCTTCACACTTGGCGGCGATGTTGCTTCTCCGCACTTTCTCTCTCTCATTCTCGGTAGGTTCCGCACTTTCCCTCTCTCATTCTCGGTGCTTCTTTGCCGCCGGTGCCATTAACGTTCTCACTCACTTGCCGCCGCTTAGACCGGCCCGCCGCCGTCGGTGCCGCTGCCGGCAATGTATGTAATTCTTGTTTATTGTTTTTTTTTTTTTTGTATTAATTTACATTAATCATGTATTTTCAAGTTCTCTTAATTTTTTTAGGGGTTGCTTTGAAAAATTTTAGTTCTAATTTTTGTTAAGGGGTTAAAATTAGAATTGAAATCATGATAAACATGTGTGAAATAATTTTGAGATTGAATTTAGGATGTTTGTAGCTTATGAATTTGTATATTTTGTGTAGTGTTCTAAAATACTTCCTTATATGCATTATGTTTTGTATTGAATCAATTTCTTGCATGTGTTTCTTGAATACTCACTTTAGAATTATGTGTTTCGATTATGAGTTAGAATTCTTGAATGCTCACTTTAGAATTATGTGTTTCGATTATGAGTTAGATTTCTTGAATATCACTTTAGAATTTGAAACTTAAGTCATTCCTTTACATTGTACTTCAGTTGCCACCTTAGTGCTCATCGGTTTGTCAGTTCTCGAAGCTCGCGTCGTTGTGCTTGTCTTCGCTGCTCCTTGAGAGCAGAGGTATGTATTATACCTTTTGCTACTTTTTGATGTACGTTAATGTAACCATTAGTTTGGATTTGTGGATTTGTTTAGTTATATGATTGGGAAAGTATATGTGAATTATTGTTTGGTTATTATGTGATTGGGAAAGTATATGTTGAATTACGACCAAACCTATATGGACATACCTTAATGGGGTGGGGAAGGTAATCTAAGGAATGGATTGGTTTGTGCTGTTTAATTGCAATGTGTGCATCATTTGCCTAGATACCCGTTCGAGGCTTACTCATTAGGAATAAGTCTTGAATAGTCCCCGATTTGGGACTGTCTTTGAGTTTCTTATCTCACTTAGGATGTGAATGAATGTTTGGTTTTCGATTCTAAGAAAGATCTAGCTCATTTCCCTAAGCGTTCTCTGGGTACATATGTTGATAGTTTACCTACTATCTTCATCGTGTACTTGAAGAACTGTAGTGAAGTGCTGCCAGAATTTTCTTAGAATTGAAAACCAAACATTCATTCACTAGTGAGATGAGAAACTCAAGGATGGGTTAGGTTGGAGTGATAAGGACCCAAATGTTCATGACTGCATTTGATAAGACACTTTGAATGATGTGATCGATATATTGTGTTCTTGTTTGGCGTCTCTAGTGTATGAATATGGATCGAACCTGGATGTATGGTAATCGAATTTCGGCGACATTTCTACAAGGGGTTGATGAATTTATCAGGGTTGCATTAGAACATCAATCGCAGAATGGGTCAAAGTTAGTCTTGTGTCCTTGTTGTGATTGCAATAACTCTAGGGGGTATCGTGATGTGGATCAAATTAAGGATCATTTGATTCGTCGTGGGTTTAAGAGCAACTATACTAGGTGGACATGGCATGGAGAGCTTTATGATCAGGGTATGAGCTCCACTAGCTTTTGTGATGATTTGAATGTTGATCACATTGATGATGAGGTTGAGGTTGATATCGAAAAAGGAGAGGATAATAATGATAATGATAGGGTGGATGATGAGAATGATAGGGTGGATGATGAGAATGATAGGGTAGATGAGATGTTGCACAATTTGGAGGATGAAGGAACCGATCGTCCGAATATGTATGATAATATTTTAAGTGCAGCGGACAAACCTATGTATCCGGGGTGTAAGAATTTCACTAAACTTTCTGGCATCCTTACATTGTTCAATATGAAATCGAAGCATAGTTGGACAAATAAAAGTCTAAGTGAGTTGTTCACTTTTTTACAAGAATTGCTACCTGATGGGAATGAAATTCCCAACTCTATCTATGAGGCAAAGAAATTGTTGTGTCCATTAGGTATGGAATATGAGAAGATACATGCATGTCAAAATGATTGTGTGCTGTATTGAAATGAGTACAACGATTTGGGTGAGTGTCCAAGGTGTGGAGAGTCTCGGTACAAGACAAAGGAGGATGATGAAGGGGTGAGAAAGAAAGAAACTCCGGCGAAGGTTCTTTGGTATCTTCCAATCATTCCGAGATTTAGGCGTTTATTTTCGGATGAAAATAACGCTAAATTATTAAGGTGGCATGCGGATGAGAGGAAGAAGGATGGGATGCTTAGACATCCGACTGATTCTCCGCAATGGAGAAATATCGACCGAAAGTTTTTCAGTTTTGGTAAAGAACCTCGAAATCTTAGGCTTGGACTTTGTACGAATGGGATGAACCCATTTGGCACCCTAGGTACCCAGCATAGCACTTGGCCGGTTCTACAGACCATTTATAATATGCCCCCCTGGTTATGTATGAAGCGTAAGTTTATTCTACTATCGCTTCTTATCTCGGGTCCTAAGCAACCCGGAAACGACATAGATGTGTATCTTGACCCACTCATTCAAGATCTGAAATTGTTGTGGGATGAAGGTGTTTCGATGTTCGATGCGCATGCAAAAACTGAATTCACATTACGTGTGACAGGCTAAAGTCGTATCACCTAATCAAAAGTAATCCTAAAGTCCTCTAACAAGTAGTCAAGGAAGTAGGTTCGAATCCACAGGGATACAGTGTTCTTTTCCTAATTGTGATCAAATCTAGATTATAGGGAATGAGTATTTGGGTTGTAATTATACTAAACTAGTCAATAACTATATCGAGAATATCAATAATAAAGAGTCTAGGGCATAGGTTCACCAATGAACAATAATCCAGGATGAAACACAATAATCAATAATAAATAATGCAGTTAAACAGGTTGATTTCCTCTCTCGAGTCGAAATTAATCATAGAATGATATTAACAGGCTTACGCAATTTATTAATACCAATTCTACCTATTGAAACTAGCCTTAATATGAAGTTTATACCTCTCGGCGCATAACCTAATATTGCAATACTATAACAATCAAATCTGGCCAAATTGGATTGAATAGAGATAATACATTTAATAGGAATCAACATACATCATCCAAAATCAATACTTTATAAACATCCCTTCATAAATATTCATGGATCCCCTTAACCCTAGAAATAGACTAGTCAATCATAATTAAAGAAAATATATTCATGATGAAACAAGTAAACATGGTGAATCAATAATCAAAGATTGAATAAGGATAACAAGAGAAGAGAAGAAATACCAATGTAGGACAATCTTGCAAAAATCCAAACTTCTATTGAAAAATCCAATGTAAAAAAAGGTCAAGAGTAATACTATGGTTCTTGAGTAATTAAAATGTGCTTAGGAAAACTAAAACTGAAACTCTAGTGTAAAAACGTGGTCTTTCAACCCTAAAAGGATAAGTATTTATATGAAAATAAGAGCCAGCGCAACACGCGCTTAAAGCTCCTTAAAAATCGCCCCGCTCGGGATGCCGGGGCGGATCCTCCCCGTTCCGGCGCTTGACAGGTCAAAACCCGTATAAAAAGTAAAACAGCAATCCGCGGGGCCGGGCCCGCAAGAAATACCAAAACTGCTCATTTTCAAAACTTCATAACATTCTCATCTCTCGTCGAAATTCAGCGTGTGACCAGTCGTTGGAAAGCTCTTCAAGTCTACTTTCCAACCCAATTAGAATAAATCCATTATCATTTGTGTATCAAAAGTTATGAGTAAAAGAGTATACAAGAGTCAGTTTTGGCACTTCTTTCAGCAATGCTTTGCTTCATTCTAGCCCAAATTCATCCCAGAGAGATGCTTTGTGATCCTCATGCAATCTACCTTCTTTATTCATGTTTGCTTAACTGAAGATTAGCCAACCATAGTCTATTTGCATTAATATCACCTGAAATTCATCAAAACAAGCAAACGGAGAGCAGTATAGCCAAACTTGAGTAAATCATGCAAATATGTATCTAAATGCTCTCATTTGAACTAGAAATGCAACCTCAATGAACCTACAATCTATGTATAAATATGACTCATCAAACTCCCCCAAGCTAAACCATTGCTTGTCCTCAAGCAATAAGATATAGACCTTGGAGAAGAAAAACACCTACAATATGAGACTACTATAGAGCCAAACACTCAACTGAAACCACGAGAGATATAGCCACTACACATAACAAGCATTGAAACAATATTGAACAAAGCCGCATAGCATATCATATATCGCAATCGACTCTCCAAACATAGCACAAACCATCTCCCCCAAGCCAGTTTTAACTAAACCTAGACAAACCTCACTATGGTCATGTGCACTCAAATCTCTCATGTGTTTAAGGGATAATAAATAACACTCAACCTAAATCAAGTCGACTCAGATGAAGCAAATACTCTTTAACATTGACTTTTTGACTCACTTAATACTCAACAATACAATACACAATGATCAAGAGGACTTTTAATGGTTATAATGGGGCTGAGGTTAAAGGTGTGGAATAATTTGGGAATTGTGGTGGAAAAACCAAGAAGGGGAAGCATCAGATAACTAAAAACATGACCAAGAAAGGTCACAACAACTGCACGCAACAATCAAATAATCTCCAAATATATCAAAAACCTTTTTCACTCAAGAAATTCAATCATAACCCTTTTTCTTTCACTTTATTCATAACTCTTTTTTTTCACTTTTTTTTTTTCATTTTTCACAAACTTTCTTTTGATTTCTTTTTATTTATTTTTTTTCAAACTTTCAATTCAATTTCCAAGCTCACTAAACATACTTTCCATCCAACTACACCACAAATCGAGCTTTATCATTCAATATAACCAAACCAAAACTAATACTCGCTCCCCCAAGCAAGGCTTGGGACAAGAATCAAATGAGGTCAAAGGTTTATAATGTAAATATCAATTTAACAATGTCAGAAAGGCTCAATGGGGATAGAGAAAGGATAATATGAAAACAATAATAACTTTGGAGCTAAGATCACGAAAGAAAAAAAATTGCCTCAATCATATCAAAATGTCTACACTATCAAACATCAAAGAGTACCAAGTCAAAATCAAGATCAATCCGACAACTGAGGAAGTAATCACACATGAAAGAACAGAACTGACACGGATACGTCAGTTCATAGGCACAAAAGCTCACTTGGGTTAAGATGTCTACATAGTAAAGTTAAATCGAGCCAGAGAGAGATCAAACAATCTTACCGCAAACAATCCATTGCAAAACAATCGTGCTATGAAGAATCATGAATAAGATGATTGACGCTTAGGAAGTGTAGTGAAAAATCAACAAGGTTCTCAAAAAGTGCTAGCAATAGTCTCATAGATGCAAACTAACATGATATGAAAAAAAAATTCTAATGCAACTAAGAAAACAATACATTTTTTTCGTTACATGTAAATTCCCGCCCCTAATGAGCGGTACAAACCATGTAACCATCCTACTAAAGCAATAAATCTAAACTAATATGCAACTAACATGCATGAAGTGACATCCTTCCCAAGCCGAACTTCACATTGTCCTCAATGTGAACACTGAGAAGAACAACAAAGAAAAAGAAAAGGGAAGGGTACAACTCACGAAAAGGCGGATAATGAACATAGAGTGTGCCAAACAAGATTGACACTTCCACCACAACCAAAAGCACCTCACTTCAACCTCAATTAGAAGAATCCAATGCCTTGAGTAACTTATCAAATGCTCCTGCAAACATGTCACTAAAAACAAGATATGGCTTGATTGCAAGCACATCTATCTTCACGAACATAATGTGAGCAAGAACAAAATAAAAGTGAAGACAAGAAGAATCAAAAGAAAATGGAGAAAAGGAAGACAAAGTATAACTTTCCTGTATTTGTTGTGTAGACACCAGAGATCTCAAGGAAAGAATATCAACAATGTGAACTTGGCCAAATGTATCTTTTAATGGTGGCCCTTTTAGAAAATATGAGGGAAATAAAATAGGATGGGAAGAAACAAGATTAAGCCTTCTTGAAAATGGTAAATGGGGACAAGAAATTATAGGTTCAACCTCTACAGTTTCACTTACAATGTCACCACCCTTCAAAATAGGCTCATTAACAAAGGGGTTTGTAACTAGGAGTTTCTCCTCCACCAAAACATTCATCCTATCCATATTTTTCTCATTCTCATCATTCCTTTCGATATCGGGGGTCATATTATCTCCATTCTCCATTGACATGGCATTCTCAACACAATCATCATCATCATAGGAAAACATATTTTGGTCTCTCATTTGTTGAATGCCTCGTAATTGATTAACCATCAACTGCTGTTGGTCACACAATTGCATAAGGCTAGCACTGAATTCTTTGTCAGACTCATTCAATTGTTTCATTAAATCAAGAAGATCTGTCATACACTGTGATGATTGTTGTTGAGGATAGTTATGCAAGTCCAATTGGGGAGGGGGAGTTCCAATTATGCACATAAAACTCATAGGGAGCATATGGTAATCCATTGTAATCTAAGTTAGGACTGGAAGAATATTGATTATCATAAGATGCACAAAAATTAGAATTTGGATAATCAAAAGATGCATCATAATCAGGCACTTGACCATCCCAACAATTATAACCATATTGTCCCTGACAATCAGTAAAATTTGCTCCATAATGGTTATTCCGCTCCATTATAACACAATCAGAGGAAATTTAAACCAAAGAAAAGGAAAAATATATACAATTCTAGGGAACACATGTTCCTTCGAATGGGGGTTAGTATAGACAAGGAATAATCTAGACTCTAAGACAATTAAAAATTAAACAAAACCGTTTCCCCGGCAACGGCGCCAAATTTTGACGGCTAAAGTCGTATCACCTAATCAAAAGTAATCTTAAAGTCCTCTAACAAATAGTAGTCAGGGAAGTAGGGTCGAATCCACAGGGAAACAGTGTTCTTTTCCTAATTGTGATCAAATCTAGATTATAGCAGGGAACGAGTGTTTGGGTTGTAATTATACTAAACTAGTCAATAACTATATCGAGAATATCAATAATAAAGAGTCTAGGGAATAGGTTCACCAATGAACAATAATCCAGGATGAAACACAATAATCAATAATAAATAATGCAGTTAAACAGGTTGATTTCCTCTCTCGAGTCGAAATTAACCATAGAATGATATTTACAGGCTCTCGCAATTTATTAATACCAATTCTACCTATTGAAACTAGCCTTAATATCAAGTTTATACCTCTCGGCACATAACCTAATATTGCAATACTATAACAATCAAATCTGGTCAAATTGGATTGAATAGAGATAATACATTCATTAGGAATCAACATACATCATCCAAAATCAATACTTTATAAACATCCCTTCATAAATATTCATGGATCCCTTTAACCCTAGAAATAGACTACTCAATCATAATTAAAGAAAATATTTTCATGAATAAACAAGTAAACATGGTGAATCAATAATCAAAGATTGAATAAGGTTAACAAGAGAAGAGAAGAAATACCAATGTAGGACAATCTTGCAAAAATCCAAACTTCTATTGAAAAATCCAATGTAAAAAAAGGTCAAAAGTAATACTATGGTTCTTGAGTAATTAAAATGTGCTTAGGAGAACTAAAACTGAAACTCTAGTGTAAAAACGTGGTCTTTCAACCCTAAAAGGATAAGTATTTATATGAAAATAAGAGCCAGCGCAACACGCGCTTAAAACTCCTTAAAAATTGCCCCGCCCGAGTTACCGGGGCGGATCCCCCCCGGTCGGGCGCTTGACAGGTCAAAACCCGTAGAAAAAGTAAAACAGCAATCCGCCCGGCCAGGCCCGCAAGAAATACCAGAACTGCTCATTTTCAAAACTTCATAACTTTCTCATCTCTCGTCGAAATTCAGCGTGTGACCAGTCGTTGGAAAGCTCTTCAAGTCTACTTTCCAACCCAATTAGAATAAATCCATTATCGTTTGTGTATCAAAAGTTATGAGTAAAAGAGTATACAAGAGTCAGTTTTGGCACTTCTATCAGCAATGCTTTGCTTCATTCTAGCCCAAATACATCCCAGAGAGATGCTTTGTGATCCTCATGCAATCTACCTTCTTTATTCATGTTTGCTTAACTGAAGATTAGCCAACCATAGTCTATTTGCATTAATATCACCTGAAATTCATCAAAACAAGCAAACGGAGAGCAGTATAGCCAAACTTGAGTAAATCATGCAAATATGTATCTAAATGCTCTCATTTGAACTAGAAATGCAGCCTAAATGAACCTAAAATGTATGTATAAATATGACTCATCAACATGCCATGATATTTTGCACGATTAATGATTTCCCGGCTTATGGGAATTTGTATGGATATACAGTAAAAGGAGCAAAGGCATGCCCTATTTGTGGTGAGGATATGATTAATGAGCGATTACATCATTGTGGGAAGAATGTATACCTGCATTATCGTACACGGCTTCCTTTAGATCATCCATTTCGTAAGAAGAAAAAGTTGTTCAACGGAAAAGTGGAGATGAGAGAAGACCCTGTACCTTTACGTGGAAAATAGGTTTCTAGGCTGGTAAAGGATTTTGAAACAGTGTTTAGCAAGCCTTTTAAAGGTGTCTTAAAGAACTTATACAAGAAAAGGTCTAAGTTCTGGGACCTCCCATATTAGGAATGTTTAGAAGTCAGACATTGTCTTGATCTAATGCACAGTGAGAAAAATGTTTGTGATGCCATTGTCGGCACATTGTTGAATATGCCCGGGAAGACAAAGGATGGAGTTAAAGCTAGGAAAGACATGGCTGAAATGGGCAGACCAGAACTAGCACCTTAGGAGCGAGGACAACGCTATTATCTTCCACCAGCTTGCTACACTTTGTCTAAGAAGGAGAAAACGAGTTTTTGTGAGTCTCTGCTTAGGTTAAAGGTCCCTGCTGGATACTCGTCAAACTTTCGAAACCTTGTCTCACTGAAGGACTTGAAACTCGTTGGTTTAAAATCTCATGATTGTCATATCTTGATGCAGCATTTATTACCAGTTGCAATACGAGGAATTTTGCCTTCCCAAGTAAGATACACGATAACAAAGTTGTGTTTCTTCTTTAGAACTATCTCTAGCAAGGTGATTGATCCTAACACTCTAGATAACTTGCAAGCTGATGTAATAGAGACGATGTGTCGCTTTGAAATGTACTTCCCACCATCGTTCTTTAACATCATGCCTCATTTGATAATTCATCTTGTTAGAGAAATTAAACTTTGTAGGCCCATTTGTATTAGGTATATGTGGCCTTTCGAAAGACATATGTGTACTTTGAAGGGCAAAGTGATGAATCAAGTCAGACCAGAAGCAAGTATTGTCCAAAGAACAGTTGCAGAGGAAGTATCTGAATATGTAAGTCAGTATTTAGCACGTGCACAAGCAAATGGATTGCCAAAATCTAGACATGAAGGAAGACTTGATGGTTGTGGTACCATTGGTAAAAAAAATATTGTGTCTTGATGGAGAGTTGAAAAGAAAAACAGAATATTTAGTGTTAGAAAATCTGAAACAAGTTCATCCTTACTTAGATGAACACATGACTGTTCTTAGTGTTCAGTATCCATTGAAGAATAAACGTGAATTGGTGATTGAGCATAATCGTTCATTCGTTGATTGGTTTAAAGAACGAGTTATTGGCGCGCTCGTTGTAAACACGTCAAAGATACCTAAACTACCCAATATAGGGCAAGTAAAGGGTCGAATCCACAAGGAAGTAGGGTTAAATCAAGAGTAATTAGCTTAACTACAATGAGCTAAATCAATTTTTGGGTTTTTGAGAGTTTAACAATAATTCTAAAATCTAAATAAACTAAGAAATTTGCAAAGTAAATGAACAAATAATTAAAGGAGATAAGACAAAGGTAAATAAACTAGGGGATTAGGGGGATTCACCAACACTCAATCCAAGAATCCAATATCAAAGCCAATGGGAAACAAATGGGGGATTACAAGGGGAAAAATCACGAACATATGAACTCTAATTACTCTCTCGAGCTAATTAGAGGAGCTTGATTAGTCACTCATGACCTATTCTCATGGCATGAGCCACCAATCTAGCCAAATCAAGCACAACATGATTAATCAAACTTCCCTAAACTAGAAAATGCCTATTTTCATGGAAATCCTAATCTAGCAACCAAACTTAGTTTATTCCTAGCTTCATCTCTCGATCCTTCACTAGGAATTCCAAATATGTAAGTTAAGTGGTGATCAAGCACCCAACAAACCAAGTAAAACAAGTTTGATCAACAAGTTCAACCCCAAAAGTTAACCCCCTAACTTAGATCTAAGATCCAAAGAGTAAATGTAGGTTACATCCCTTCCCCTAGTAAGAAACTACTCACACATTATGGAAATAAAACAAAACAAAGCTTGAAGTAACTTAATCACCATAACCATGGAGGAAAAGAGGAAAATTGCAAATAATCAATTAATAAAGCAAGATCTAAATAAGCAAAGAATGAAATAAGCAAGAACAATGGAAGAAAAGAAGAAAATAAACAAAAATTACCAACTTTAAGCTTCCATAAATGAAGAATGGAGATTCAAAAGCTTCAAACCTTCACTTTCTCTCTCCTAGGGTTTTGTTCTAGAGTTTGAATACTAAAACAAGATTTAATCTCTCTCTAATCTCTAGTAATCCTCTCTTTTTTTTTAAATAAGAGGAGTCCCTCTTTTATAGTCACAAGAAATAAATTAGAAAATTACAAAACAGCCCCCGCATTAAGGTAAACAAAATCGCAAAATCGTTTCCGGAAAATGACCCGACCCGGCGGGTGGGCTGACCCTCGGGTCGCCCGAGCCGTGGGTCACATAACCCGGGCGGGTCCAAGTGTCGGGAATTCCCATGGGTTCAAATCGAAGCGACCCGGGCGGGTCGGGAACCCGAGCCACCCGCCGGAAGAAGTCGTTGCGTTGCTTGGCCGGGCCGACCCGGGCGGGTCCACACCCGGCCCTCGGGTCACCCAATTCTTTTCCTTCTTCTCTTCTTTCGAGCTCCTTGGTGCTCCATTTCTTCAACATTTTGCCTCGGGCTTGTGCATAAACGTGCTACCAAATCCTGAAATGTAAACAAACACCCAAAGAAAGAGAGCAAAGGAGGAAAAATGCACAAAAAGAAAGAAAGTGAATGAACTTAGCCTAAATTAGCTTAAAAACTATCACAAAAACTATTAAAAACTAAGCATAATTCAAGCATATAAACCAATCATTAGTTATGAACCAATTATCTGACTAAAAAATGAAGTATCGGATATGTTGAGATGGTTGGCATATGGGTCAAAGATGCAAGTTCTTTCCTATGAAGGGTATGACATCAATGGTTATTCATTTTACACGAAGCGGCAAGATGACAAATCTACGATGCAAAACAGTGGTGTTACGTTGGGGGCTTTGTCATCAGAGTATACAAGTAGAAGGGATAGAACAATTGTTGAGACAACGAAGTCTTACTACGGGTTCATTGAAGAGATATTAGAACTTGACTACGTTGACTTCAAAATTCCGCTTTTCCGATGCAAGTGGGTTGATATTCGTCGTGGTTTAAAGAATGATGAACATGGCTTTTTTACATTAGTCAATTTCAACCGGTTAGGGCATCATGAAGATAGTTTCATATTGGCATCACAAGCAAAACAAGTTTTCTACATGGTTGACCCTGTTGATTCGAAATGGTATGTTGTCATTGAAGGAAAAAGGAGAATACTTGGAATTGATGATGTACATGATGAAGAATATCAAGAGGATGCGAGGAAGAAACGAGATGTGTTGACTACTTGTGATAAGCAGTGGAGTTATTTCAAGTCAAAATTGGTGAGTCGATGGATCACAAAAACGAGGAAGGGGCCTAACAATGATAAGCAACCGTATGTGCTCTATCCTTTCATTACGGAAGAGATTTGGAAGCAATTTGTGACAAAGTGTAGCTCTAATGAGTTTAAGGTATATCATATGTACGTTACAATCACATAATATGTTATAATCAATTTTTTATATTGTGAATACTGATTATTTACTTGTTTTATATTAGGGTATAAGTGAAAAAGCAAGAAAGTCTCGGATCGCCAACATTCATCCTCATTTTTCGCGTCAAAAGTCATATGCAGAGATGATTCCTGTTTGGAAAAGAAAAGGGTATATCCCTTCATCATCTACATCATCATCTCTTGACTCATCCACATCTTCAGTTTTTTCCTCCTTGCCGGATCGAACTTTGCCATGGCTTCTCGCGAGATCGAAAAAAGATAAGGAAGGAAATCTTTTCTTCCCTAATGAAGAAACACAAAAGACAAAAGAGTACATTGTAAGTAATTTTCAAATTTTATGATATTTTCTTGTCTAATTACTCGTATTCTACTAATCATATGAATTTTTTTAATTTGACGCAGGATGATTGGAAAAGGAAAGAAAAGGAAGGAGAGTTTGTTCCAGGTCGGATGGATGATGCTCTATCACGTGCTTTACAGTGGAAAGATCGTCATGGGCGTGTGTTAACAGATGGGCATAGCATTGGGATTACATCTATTTGGGAAGATCCTGATCGGAGTAGTACTGCTCGAAAGGGTAGGGGCATGGATGATGAGGAGATGCAGGAGTTCGAGGCTAAAGTGAGCCAAAGAGTTAGAGAACAGACAATGCGAGAGATGAACTCGAAGATTGATGCTATAGTTCAAAAAAAGGTTGATGGCTTTTGCGGCGCAATTAGTCTTCAAGCACCAAATCAAACAAGGGAAGATGCGCCGGTCCGAAGTCCTCACACTCCAGTTGATCCTATTAGCTGTCACTCGGGAGGCAATGATCCATTTGTGAACTTGCAGGTATAAGATTATGATATTATGCTTTTAAAACACTTAATTATTGACATTGTGTTCTCGTTGGATGTTAAGAGTCAAGTTCCATGTCGTTTGGAATTAGCGGATGTCTCGGGGCCAATCATTGTAGCTGAGGATACCGTTCATCCACAATTGGGGTCATCATCACTTCCTGCGACAGTGAAAGTGAGTGTTGATAATTTTTTTCGGACTACGCAGATGCTGCTGTTCCACTACCTACTATATACATCGTGAAACTCAGTCAAGCTGAGGGTTCATTAATATATTGGCTGAAAGAGTTGGTATTTTTAGTCTTAAATAAGCAGGTAACTTATGTTTAATATATTAATTTATATACTACGTAAGCTTGATTGATATATGAAATAATCTATATACATATATATTATGAATTAAAAAGAAGTCGAATTGAATTAGGAACATTTACCTGAGGGAGGTGCGATGAAGAAGAAGAAAAAAAATTAGTTGGTAGTGATCTTTGCACCGATGAGTCTGCACATAGGTACATAGATCCTTTTATTAACATATCACTGGAGGATATGAATGATATTGTCAAGGATATGCACCGATTATTTTGCAATCGGCCCTCAGATGAGCCTTTTAGTATGCATGTTATGAAGGGTACCGTCTTCAACTATGACAGTGATTAGATGATCATTCTCTCGCGACAAGATGTTTTTCAATTTCTCACGGGAGCATGGCTTAATGTATCCATTTTGCAAATATTTATGATGTGAGAATTATCAAACTCTAAACTAATTAACATTGATATTTATTTTTATTGTTTTTTCTAAGTATAAGTATTTGGAGTGTAGGTATTTGGAAGAGGAGTCTGAACAAGAGGGTACTATTGGTTTCATGTGTCCAAGTATGATTTCGGCGACCGTGATACGCAATGAACCAGATGCCGTGATCAACTACAAGGCAAGTACAATGAAAGCGAATCAAACTATGCGTTTCATCCTATGTCCGTATATTCAAAAGTATGTTAGTTAAACTAATCTTTTCTTTGTTTTATCTATATGAACTTGTGGTTATATGAACATCACATTTTGTTTCATGCCTCAGGGAACATTGGATTCTTCTTGTCATTTGTCTATCTAAGAAAGCGGTATATATATTTGATTCGCTACAGAGAGAAAGAAAATTAGCTATCAAATTGCCGCTGACTACGTAAGTTCATAGTTGTTATACATGTTAATTGATTTACATGCATTTTATGATATTTTAAATAATTTACAAATGTTTATAGTAATTAATTGTTACAAAATTTCTATACTTAGTGCATACACAAGTTTCAAGCGCCTTGAAGGATTCAATAAAGGAACTAAATTGTCTTGGATAATGATCCCGGTAAAACTCTTATGTTTTGTATTTTGTACACATTTCGTGATGAGCTTTAGGATTTTTTTTCCAATTCTAATATATATCTTAAATTTGGTGTAGTGTGCTCAACAATCGGGAGGAGCAGAATGCGGCTATTTCGTGATGAAAAACATGCTTGAAATCCTCCGCTTGCACTATGATTCAGATAATTTACAGGAGGTATATGTATATCGTAAATTCGTTATTTATACTTATAGAATTTTCAAATATATTAACTAATTTAATATATTTCTAGGATTTTCCACCAAGTCCTCAGCCATACTCCGCAACTGAAATCGACGAACTTAGAGAACTTTTTGCAAAATACTTTGTTGCGGTCGTCAAAGCTGCAAACTAACTACTTAGTATATGTATTTATAGGTTGAACAATATTTTGTTGATTGCCTGATTGCAATTGATTGCAATATTGGTTGCTTTAATATGTACTGGAACAGGTTTTGGTATATATGCAAAATTCTCCCAACGATTTCTTGGGTTGTCCAAATTACAAAGGAGACTCTGCCGAATTTTCTGCTCATAATTATTAATATAATGTTTGTTTAGTTTTGAAGTTTAAGGTTTTGTATATGAAAAAAAAAACAAAAAAAAACCCCAAAAATCAACATTTGCGTCGCATATTGCTCCATACGCGACGCAAATGAGTCACATCTGCGTCGCACATTGAGCAACATGCGACGCAGATGGTAGCAGGGGCTACTGGTTGTGGTTGCATGGGGCTACCATTTGCGTCGCATGTTGCTCAACGTGCGACGCAGATGTGACTCATTTGCGTAGCGTATGGAGCAACATGCGACGCAGATGGTCCAGCCCTGCATCCACAGAGCTAGCAGCCAAGATCTATTTGCGTCGCGTAGTGGTCGGGGTCCGACGCAAATGCTGAGAATTATGTGTCGCATGCTTGTCCGACGAGGATCATGTATCCTGATTTGCGTCGAGAGTTGTGCCGTCGGACCCATGTCCGACGCAAATGGCCGCCTCGCATCCGACGCAAATCGTCAATTATGTACTAGTGTTTGGATCCGAGGATTTGCGTCGAATGTTCGTTACGTGCGATGCAAATTGGTTTCAAGCCCTAATTTGGGAACGATCTGCGTCGGACCATATAAGCCCATACGACGCAGATCATTTCAAGCCCGCTGCCCTTTTTATTTCAAACCCTACCACACTTCTGCTTCTCTTTCTTCCTTCACTCGCCATCACTCTTCTATCTCTCTCTCAATGTGAAATCTCCTTCACGATTTCTTCACTCATCTCACTCCCACTTTGATCCTTCAGTCATCTCACTCCCACTTCGATCCTTCACTCATCCCACTGAAATTCGACGAATAGAGGCAAATCTGGAATTTTCTCCCACAAATCGACGTTTCCACAATTGAACAAACAAGATCTGAAATTTCTTCGTTCGCGAGAATTTTCTGAAATTCTAATTTTCTTTGAAGATTTACATTTGTTGAGATCATATCTTGGAGTTACTTTGGTGTTTCGAATCATTGACGGTTTGTTTTCACTAGTAGAATAATTGCTTATTGCTGCGGTCATTAAGTGGTCTATTGCGGCGGTTTTAGCAGCGCATCAATTAAGGGCGCAACAATAGGTAATTAACAATATTTTTATGTCTATTGCTGAGGTTTTTACCAGAAACCGCAGCAATATGTACAGGTAAATAAACAAATTTTTTTTTTTTTTGAAATTCTGTCAATTTTAAATCAACTCCAATAAGTAGAATATTATCGCATGACAATCTTTTAAATGATGATACCAAAATATATCTACAATCAAAATTATATCTACAAAATATAAACAAAGAACAAACGAAGATACAAAGAAACTAAAATAAACAAACTAATAACCAAAATCCTATGTCTAAAAAAGAAATCCTAAACTAAGATATAAGCCAAAAAATAAATAATGATGTGATTACGTCTCAGATCTGATAAATAAAAGTATAAAACTATGGCTAGGATAAATCGCAAAAAATAAACAAAAATTCCAAATCTGAAAAAAAATTGAAACCCAAGATCCGACCCAAGAAGTGGTATAAACCGCCAAGATCCGAAAAATTCCAGATCTGGAAAAGAATCAAAACCCTGAGCTTCGACCCAAGTAGTGGTATAAACTGCCAAGATCCGAAAATTCCAAGGTCAGAAAAAATTAAACTGAAACCCGAGATCCGACCCAACTAGTAACGCCAAGATCCGAAAAATTCCAGATCCCACAAAAAAATCGAAAGCCAAGTAGCGGTGTAAACCGCCAAGATCTAATGAAACATGAATGAGGAGAAAGGAGGAGCACGAACGAGGAGAAAGGAGGAGCACGAACGAGGAGCACGGCATGGTCGTCGTTGTGTGAAGGAGGAGCACGAACGAAGAGCTCTGCTGAGCGACAGCGCCTTGCGAGATCGAGCATATCTCGATTCTTTGAAGATGTCGACGAGTAGGAAATGAGAGAAGGAGGAGCATGAACGAGGAGCACGACGTGGTCCTTGTTGTGCAAAGGAGGGGCACGAACGAGGAGCGCAGAAGGAGGAACACTTGTGGTCTATTGATAATTCCGGCGAAGAACCATAAACTTCGGGTGGACGAGCAGATCTCGGCGAGGAGAGAGAGAGAGGGGGGATAAAGAGGAGAGTGAGGAGAGTGAGAGAGAGGAGAAAGAGGAGGTGAGTGAAAACAGCTGAGTTAAAAGGAGATAGAGGAATAAAACCCTAACAAAGTCGCGCCATTTATTATTATTTAAAACAATCTATTGCTGCGGTTTTTTGTAGGAACCGCAACAATAGGTTCATATATTGATAAAAATAAGTAATATTTTAATCTATTGCTGCGGTTATTGGAAGAAACCACAGCAATAGATTTCGTCAGACCTGGTCAAAGACAATATGAAATATTACCGTTGAAGTATATATTGATGTGGTGTCCACCCAAAACCGCAGCAATAGATTAATTTTCGAATTTTTCTTTATTTTTTCGTGGTTTATTGCTGCGTATAGCTAAAACCGCAGCAATAAGCAATTATTTTACTAGTGTTTGTTCGAATTTCAAGGACTAGAAGATCGAGAATTGAAGAACGAGAAGAAAGATCGAGAATTCCAAAATCTGGAAAATTCAAATTCGAAGAACGAGAAGAAAGATCGAGAATTGAAGCTGCCGTTGGTGATGAACTAGTATGCAAATCTGGAGAATCCGAAGAATTAGGTTATCTTTTTAATGTCTCAAATTTTGATATTTGTAAATCTAGTGAAATATGAGAAAAGAGGATATCTGTAATTATTTGATTGTCATAACTATTTACGTTTGCAATTGTAATTTACTTAGTTTTAATTTTGCTTTGTTATTGTTGAATCTTGTGCGAATCAACTGAAAAAATAGGTGCAAGTTATCGAGAATCTCTTTTGTATTTGTGTTTCCATCCTCGATTTCATTCTTTTTTTTTTTATGTTTCTGTTTTGGTTCATTTTATTTTATTTTTTTTATAAAAAGAGCAATTTGATTGTAGATTAGCCAATAGTTAATGAATGCAAGACAAAGGGAACAATATGGAAGAATAATTAATTGTAGTTTAATTAGGTGATAATTTGGAAAGATTTGATGCACCTTTGATGGATTTAGGTTTGGATACATGGAATAGTAGTGCTGGGAAAAATTATGTGAATGACGACAAAAAGTTACCATGTGCGTCGCACATTACTTTCTGTGTGATGCAAAAAGTAACCATGTGCGTCGCACATAACTTACCATCTGATGCAAGTATTTGTGGTGTGGTGCTGGGTTGATAGCGCCATTTGCTCGCACCTTAATCTTCATCCGACGCAAATAGCAAGATATTTGCGTCGTGTCCACAACCAACGCAGATCATCTAAGGGAGATTTGCATCGAGACCTGTGCCGTCGGACCGATGTCCGACGCAAACGGTGGTCCCAGGTCCGACGCAAATCAATGATTTTGTACTAGTGAGTGTTTTGTGCAAACATAGAATCTGAATCTGAATTAGTAGGAATAGACAAAAGATCATTGTTTAAATCAAGATTAGATTCAGTAGGTATGGAAGTAGAAGAAATAGTACAGTCAGAAGAAAACTGAACTATAGAAGGAGAAGGAACTATAGCATTTTTGTTAGACAATTGAAATGGAATTTTTTTTTTCAAAGAAAATAACATCCCTGGACACAAAAACAGAATGAGTATCAAGATCATACAACTTGAAAGCCTTTTGTCCAGCAAGGTATCCAATGAATAAACACCTTCGAGATCTACTATCAAACTTGTCTCTTGCAATTTTCATGTTATATGCAAAGCAAAGAGAGCCAAATACTCTTAAATCACTGTAAACCGGAGATTTATGAAACATTACCTCATATGGTGTTTTCCAATTGATGACTTTGGAAGGAATCTTGTTAAGCAAATGAGTGGCAGTTAATACACATTCTACCCATAATTTCTTTGGAAAATGTGAATGAAATCTTAATGCTCTTGCTATTTCAAGAAGACTTCTATGTTTCCTCTCAACCCTACCATTCTGTTGAGGAACATGTGGTATACTTTTCTCATGTAAAATGCCTTTGCTAGCAAATAAATTTGTGCATGATTCCTTCACAACCTTAGTCCCATTGTCAGACCTGATTCTTTTAATATGTTTATTGAACTGAGTATGAACCATAGCAATAAAATCACTCACAACTTTCTAAACTTGCATCTCATTATGAAGCAGATATGCCCAAGTAACTCTGCTATGATCATCTAAGATTGTAAAAAAGTAAGAAGCACCATCCAATGCCCTTACTTTATATGGTCCCCACATATCTAAATGAATTAGATCAAAACATTCATTTGCTCTACTTGTACTAACAGAAAAAGGCATTTTATGATGTTTAGAATGATAACAAACACCACAATTGTACTCTTTAATTCCCTTGCATTCATCAATAGCAGTATGTTTCATTTTGGACAAAGAAGCATGTCCTATCCTAGCATGAAGCAAATGCAACTGATCTTTAACATCATCTTTATTCTGTACAACACCAGTAGCAGTCTTATTTGGCAATCATGCCTATTTACATCACTACCTATACCTGAATCAAGCATAACATCTACTGTATTGCAGCTAATACCAGTAGGAATACCAATCTTGTCACTCTTGTTACATGTGACCCTGTAATCTTTAGCTTGAACAAAGTAATATAAGCCATTCTTCTTTGTGCCAGCACCAACAATAACATCACTAGCAAGGTCCTGGAAATAATATCCATTTCCAGTAAAGAATACTTAAACTCCATTTTGTTCAATAATCCTACTAATTGACAAAAGATTATGCTGAAAATCCTTGACTAACATAACATCAGTCAACACCAAATTGTCACTAAGTTTAATATCACCCACCAATCTACATATTTGTGGCTTCCATCAGGTAAACCTACCTTAATAGGTTTAACAAGTTTCCTTTTATTCATAAACAGACTTTCTACATATGTCATGTGATCACAAGCCCCTGAGTCCACAATCCACAAGCATTTGTCATGAGCAGTATTCATAGCACAATTAAGTAAGTGAGAAATAATACCTGCATAATTTGCATAAGAGCAAGATGCTCCATAATCACCAGTTTGTAATTGCTTCACTGTCATTGCCTTCATTACTCTTGTTGACATATAGCGTTCAGCATATCAAGGTTGATAGCAGCAACATCATCAGCAGACTCATTGTAATAGCTCATATTTTTAAAGCATGTTTAGGTAAAGTTAATTATGTTTATTAGTTTAACTATGTTTTAATATCAACGAAATTACTTGAGAATTATTATTTAAGCACAGTAGTGTTATTGTTGATTTTTCAAAATGAGGTATTTGAGTTAAGTTTCAAAGCTGGAAAAAAAATGTAACAACTTCTCTTCTACGTGCCATGATATAAGCAAGCCACCACATTTCTTTGTTGGCAATATCTTAGCCATCCTCAACAATTTTGAGGAAGGGAAAAAAAATTCAAAACCTTCATTCCATCTCTTTTTTTCTCTTCTCTCGCACAACTCTCACCACTCCACTCTCTCTCGTTCCCCTTCATCTCCGTCACCACCGTCTGAAAATCATCATAGCTCGGCGTCGGCCGTCGTTGTTTTCCCTGCGCTGATCCTTCTCCATTTTGGGCTTTGCGCTGTTCGGTCGTCCTTCCTCGGTTTGTGCGCGACAACGGTCATGGGTGGCTGAGCTGGCCGTTGGTGATGTTTGGGTTGCTCCCCTTCTTGCATGTCTTCCTTTCTTCTTGTTTGGTAATTCTTCAACCCCATTTACATGTTATTTTACCTCTAAATTGTATCAAACTTATGTGGTATTAGTTTTTGCACCATTTTGATGAATTCTTTTTGTAGAAAAAAAAATCAGATTGTTGTACTCGAAAAATTAAAAGTAAAGCTTCGAACTTCCTTACTTAATCAATTTGGATTTTGTTGGATTTGTTATATTAGATTCTAATAAGTTAATCTAACTAACCGGGTTAGTGGAGGCATTAATATTGAATCTTGATTCACGTGAGTTTTGGGTTTTCATTGCTAATAACTTTAGCTAGCAACTTACTATTGAACCATGATATTGTTGAAAGAAAAAGAGGATAAAATCAACTACAAGTTTTTAACAACCTTGTTCCTGGTATTTGAAAGGAATCAAATTAGATTCATACTTATTCTACTCAATAAAGTTTTTGAGAATGAATTTATCCTAGTGAGTGAAGTTGTCGTGTTAACGAATTTAGGATAATTAATGGGTTATCTGTGTGTATATTTTATGGAGTTAGGTTGTGGAATGGTTCGTATATAGAGTATAAGCAAGTTAGTTTCCTTATCTGAATTGTAGTGAGAATGAATATTAATTGTTGTTATTATTTTGAGGTTGTGGTTGGAGTATGGTTTCGAAGATAATTATGGAGTTCAAGCTAGAGTTTGGTGATCAAGTATCTATGATCTTGGGGATCGTGTAAAGGTACACATTGTCCCTCCACCTTATGAACTGAATTACGTTTGCAAAATTGTATGTTGTATAAAGTTTAATGATTTGCCAATAAGAAACTCGGATTTTGACTTGGACTTGTTATGGCTTTATGATTTTAAGTTCAACTTTGGTTTAGAAGGAATGATTTTTGAGTTATAAGCTTGTTCGATTTCATAAATATGTGGTTTGACTCCAAGTGTTTTGCCTATATAAGGATTAACCTTAATTTCCCCATTTATTGATTGAGATATGTTTACAAGCTTTTGCTATTAAGTACAGTTTCATTCGAATATTTTGAAGTACGTAAAAGTTGTCCAACAACATTAGCTCATGTTATACTAAGCCAATCATGTTTCAGACTAAAGTGTATTTTGGTTTATGAATCTTGATAGTTTAAGTGGTTTAGTGACCCACTTTCTAAGATAAAATATGGAAGATACGGATGTTGGATTATAAGTATTTAAGTAAGAGTTGTCGATATATTTCTGAATGTATCTATTAGTAAAATATTATGCGCAATCTCGTATGCTTTACAAGAAGTAATTGACTTTGATTCGAGGATTGACAAGCTTATGGAACTCCACTATGTTTTACTATTATTCATATATATATATATATATATATCAATGTTTTTATAATTGTTGTGGGTCTTGAATTGGGCAACCTCGTATAACTATGCGACATATGATTAAATATGGTTTAAAGTTTATAGAGTTTCGATGTTATAGTTTACTGTCAGTTAATTAGATTTCTAGATTACTATTATGATAAGCGATCTCTGAACTAGAGAGTTGATAGAGGTTTTGGAAATGCACTTATGAACTTATGGAAGAAGATTATTAGAAGTAGTATTATACAATACGTCATATCTTAATTGTGTATTATTAAAGGGTTAATTATGCTATTTAGAATTTATCAGTGTGTGTGTGGTATTATTATGATAATTATGATAAACTTAAAGGAGTAATTCAGTGAGTTTGATATAATTGGTGGGCTTTACTTCAGAATAATTGGAAGTGTATCGGATATGTTTATATCTCCACTAAGATTTGTATTTTAATCGCATAGAGGTTACAACTCTAAGTTATTGGGAATTCGAGTAGATTATGATTGACAAGAGGTTTAAGATTTGAGCCTCCTGTATCTATTTGGAGGATTTCATTATGGAATAATATTTAAGATGTAATTGTTATCAACTTTGAGATATATGGACCTGGCTTTTGGAAGATACGAGTTTGAAAAGCAACGAACTAAATATTGCAATTTTGGTTTTGTGAGGGGGAAGAAATCCAGATTAAAAGTTAAATTAAATCAATTGGAGATATCTTCAAGGAACTTTGGGGAAGTTTGGCTTTATATATGTCAAGTAATTGAGGAGTGAATTGGTTGTTGAGGAGTTCAACCAAGGAATATAAATTGTTGTGTGAGATAGTAGAGTTGACGACTAAAGTTGTAATCCGAGAACAAGCTTCATATTTAAATATATAAGAATGGGTTAATAAAATTGTCTGAAAAACTTATGAGTCTAAAAGATGAGATAACTACTAAAGGTATGTCGTGAATGACTGACATCAAGTTAAGTAAGGTCAAGGATGATAACGTCATAATAATAATATAAGAGTTCAATATTTGAGTGTTAAAGGAGTATCTGATAGTAATCTGATATTGTATTTGAGGATGTGATATAATTTAAAATAGGAATTTTATAATTCGACCATCGAACTAGGATATACAATAGAGATAAGATGTTTCACTTTCTAAACTAAAGGAGTAAGATCAAGAAAAGGGAAGTTAGGGTAATATGAATCATTTGTGTTGGAGTATCGTAAAATTAGGGATATGAATTGATAATAAAGTTGTGTCCTTATATCGTAATATAGCTAAGTTACTAGAAGATCGCGAGTTCAAGTATGAAGTGTTAAATAATTAAGATGTGGGATTAACCATCAAGTCTTTTGGAGGAAGCACTTATAATTATAATATAAATCCGAATTCTAGAAGTCATAAGTTTCCATATATCTAAATTACAAAATTAGGTTATGAGATGTGTGTATCATGAAGTGTAAGTATATGTGATACAAACTTTGAAATCTATTATGATTATGAGCGATGAACAATTTATTTATATTATCACATTTTGACTATACAAAGTTTATATAAGATTTAAATTCTGTTTTGATCTTTTGGTCAGCATATAGAACTGGACCATAATTTATGTAAAGTTATATTTGAGTTGTTTTAGCAAATGAATTCTATAAAAAAATTGAATTATACTAAGTTATTCGAAACTCGTGTATACTGCGTTTATCAAACGATTTGAGTTTGTGTATGAATTACCCAAATGCGATTATATTATGAAAATTTGATATATTTGATTTGAGAACTGTGGATAAGAGATTCAAATAATATTGAATTATGATATATGTATTCAATTTGAATGATATATTTTGATTCCGTTTCATAAAGGGGAAGAAGCGATTATGTTAAGAGATTTTGATATATGTGACTCGAGAATTATGAATTTGAGTTTTGGAAAAATATTGAATTGAGAATTATGTATTTTGATTATGAATCTGTGAGGGGAAGAAGCTGCTAGAGCAGTGATGAACAACATTCTGTATGTTGTATATCTGTATTCTGGGGACATGTCCTGAAAAAAAAGTCTTGTAATGGAAGAGGGAGACGTCCCTTGTAAAAGTTAAGAGAATTTGCCTGGAAGGCAACTCTATTCGTGTTCTCTTCCCCAGTATAGTATGATTTCTGAAAGAAAGTAGAATATGTATTTGAATATGCAAATCATTTCGTGAAAAGTTATTTCGAACTCTATTGTCGAAGTAATGTTTTACTCTCATAAGTCTATAGAAATCATGTGCCGAATATGGGAATGATTTATGAAGAAACTCGTGAGGATCTTATGAAAGGAATTAGATAGGTTGCACATATTTGGATTAGAGGTTATTCTTTTTGAAACACAGAAGTGGGAAACATTGTTATGTCATAGAGTATGTCAGATAGGATGGATTTTGGAATATCGTATTAGATCCTATGGAATCCTTATGTGGTCTCTCTAAGAGTAAGTATATATTATTCATTTCGTGAGAGACTCTTATTACTATTTAAAACGAGTGACATTAAAAATTGTCTACAAGTATCTGTTGTATAATTTTTTCATTATGAGTATTCTGTATCTTGATTTCTTGATTTCAAATGGTCTCGTATGATGAACTTAAATTTGTAAATATATTCTTTAAGCCACCAAAAATATTTTCTGGTTGGACGGTGTGTACTCAGTTTCGCTGATTTTGTTCTTGGAACCTGTCCTATGGTGGGGGCAGTGTTCATTGCTAGTGATTTTGCAGGTGTTATAAGAACTCTGAGATGGATAGTGGAAATGGACGTAAGTGTTATATGAAACGACTTCCGGATGAGCAATGGTGGAGACGATATAATTTAGTTAAGAAAATTTTTATGGTGCATTATTACATAGTTTTGAAGACTTGTTTTAGATTAATTCTTTGTATATACATTTTGGATTGTTATATTGTGGGCCTTGACCCAGGTCCATGATTATTTTATAAGTTATGTTTCCGCTGCGAGATAAGTTAATTTGAGGTTTGTGATTGATAATTGAGATTTATGAATGTTAAGTATGATTAGCTAGCAGCTCGGATGTGCGGGCTGTTACACTCATCTAGAGGATTATCTGCATAGACCTCTTCATGAGAAACATTAGCCACTAGTTTGCCTCCATGAGATTGATTACCTATGGATGCCTTGATAACATTATACCATTCTGGATATCCATTGATCTTAAAACATTGATCAATGGTATGTCCTTTTGCTTTGGAATGAGTATATTGCTTGCTCATCTTTTCCAGTATTTCCAAACCTTCTTTCCTTGACTGTTAACAACTTTCTGAGTTTGTCCACCTCTGTAAGTGTGTGATGCTGCCATAGCACTACTTTCAACAACCACACTACAAACTTCTTTCTGCTTCTCTATTTGCTGAGCAATAGATAAGACACGATTGATACTTGGCAATGGATCCATAGACAACACATTAGTAATAGTGTTATCATATCCACTGTTTAATCCAAGTAAAAACTTCATCACGTCTTCACCTTCAAATTCTGCAACCTTCTTGAGAAATGAACAGCTGCAAGAACTTAATGCACCACATGTACATGAAGGAAATGCTCTTAAACTATGCATTTCATTTCCAAAGTTTCTTCACTTTGCCATAATATGATATAATAGTCATATTTTCTTGGCTAAGATTATCAATCTGCTTTTTCAGTTGATAAATCAAAGGTCCATTAGATTGACCAAATCTCTCGTTCAATTTTCTCCACAACTCCATAGTATATTCAATGTATCCAAAATCATCTGCTAATTCAGCATTCATTGAGCTTAAAATCCAGCTAGTTACATAAAATCAGCTCGTTTCCACTTAGGATAATCCTTGTGAGTTTCAACAAGTTTTAACAACTCTCCATTAATGAAACCTTCCTTATTCTTAGCAATTAAACCTCTCCTAACATTTCTACTCCAGCGAACAAAATTCACTCCAGAAAATACAACAAAGCAACTAAGGAAGATGTAGGATTACCCGATGTAAAAATGAAATAAGGATCAAGAATACTTCCAATATTACCTCCATTATTCGATTGTTGATTGTTACTGTTTGTACCTTTAGAAGTTTCAAAATCTTCAATCGCCATATTTCACAAGAATTTCTCAACAATTTCAAGAGAAATTTGTAATTGTAAGCAAATTTCACAATTACAAGATGATTTCACAATCGCAAGAAATTTCGCAACAATTTGCAAGAAATTTCGCAATTGTATTATGAATTATGGTAAGAAAACGAAACCTCAATCTCAAAACGAGATATTAAGCTCTGATATCATGTAGAATTCCAGATTATTGTGAGCAGAAGAAGAAGATTGAGAGAGAAAGTGAAAGTGAAAGAAATTCTATTATTGTGTAATACACTCACACATTACAAAAGAGGAAAGCTACAGCTTTTATACTAGTTGTCCTAACAAACATAACAACCTAATAACAACTTTCTAACAACTTTATTACATCATTTAATTTAATTCTAATTTAACTTAACTAACTCCTTTACTAGACATCAATTTTCCTAATTTATCCAAATGTAGCATTAATGAGGTTTAAAGGTTAATTTTATGTTTAGTTTAAATATTAATTTTGTTAATAGAATTCTGTTCAGTATTGCATGTTCCCAAATGTGAAAATTTTAATAAACTTAACAGATTATCTATAGTGAAAAAATTGGATCGTTTGCCAATAAGATCGTAGACCAAAATCCATGTTCACAAAGAAACTGTATCCAATTGCTTAGTAAACCTCTAGATTATCGAAAGAACAAACATCATCTAATCTTCCTTGGCAACTGAGATGCTTAGTCCAAAGCCTCTTTTCAACTTCTAAGTGTAGATATATCCAATCTATTGCCTAACTCATACTAACAATTGTGGCTTCTTCGGTGGCGTGTTTTATTTTTTTGCCTTCCACCGCGAATCCTCGAAGCACATTTCTGAGGCCTTGCTTTTAGTATAGATATATCTTATCTTTTATGAATAAACACAAGTTTGTGTTTTATTAGTATAGATGAACAGTATTGAAGAGGAGATGAACAAAGGAACATCAAACCCCCATTAAGGGAGATGAACACTATTGAAGAGGAGAGTACATGAAGGGGAGTATAGGCAACAGTACAAAAAAAAAAAAAAAAAAAAAAAAAGAGAGAGAGAGGGGAGAGTAATGGGGGTGGGGTAGCTAATTTAGGTTTAACATAGTTATGGAGTTAACAGGCTAATCAAAGTTAAACCCCTATTATTAATGGAAAATTATCACTAATGCCACATTTAGCAAATAAACAATAGTTGAGGCCTAGCAATGGGAAAAAAAAAGTTGAATCTACCATTGAGAATTCTCAAGAATAGGAGCCTACCATTGAGAATTTCCCATATTAATATCTAATTCTTAGAAAATTAATAATAACAATTCCAACTTTGATACGTCTTCTTTAAACAGTCCCACCTATGAATTATCTGATGGCAATCCCAAGTTAGGTGTTTTCTTCTGAAAATAGCCCTCCGTCACCTACAAGCGGCTAATTAAGTAACTATTTAGAAAAATTGTTTCACTTCTTTTCTACCCCGTCACCTATGAATTTGTGGTTTCTTTCTGAGTTTTGTAACGTTAAAAAATTAGTAATGGCCATAAAAAAATTCAGCTAATAATTTTGAATAAAAAAATTACAGCAATGGTTATATAATAATTTTAATTTTATCTATAAATTGAGCCTAAATTTCATATATTTTACCACAGTTCTTCCCAATTTATTTTTGTTCTAACCACTCACTCCTACCTAAAATTACTTATACTAAGATATTATGGTTTTAAATAATCCTAATAACTGATATTCCCAAAATAGGTTAATATGTCACTAATTAAAATATGAATACAAATCATCTATTACATAAAAAAACAATGCTCCCTCCGTCCCAGAAAGATCTGAACACTTGTTAAGACATGTAGTTTAAAGTGATAAGTTGTGGTGTGGTTATCAAATGTTATTTTATTATAAAAGTAGATGTGATAGGAGTTGGTAGGGTATTTTTTATTAGAAGAGAGAGAAAGTTGGGTAACTTTTTATTGATAAAAGGTAAAGTGTGGGTCAAAGATGTGTAAAAGAAATAATATATTAATGGTGGGACCATGTCAAGAATGGAAGTGTTCAAACTAATTTGGGACAAACATAAAAGGAAAGTGTTCAGACTATTCTGTGACAGAGGTAGTAAAAAACATTGGGTAGGAGATAGAGTATATAGAAGGGTATAGTATGAGTAGGAGAGAGAAATAGAAAACCAAGTAAGTAAATTTCCCACCCATTGTGAGAAAAAAATGATGGTGGTGGGAGTTTAGTGGGATGTGAGGTGTAAGAAGGATGTAAGGAGAGAGAATGACAAAAAACTTAAAAGACTAACCAAGACCAACCAACCCATTGGTGATGCTCTTAGACACTTGGACCTTCATTATCCCACGATTTCCACCTTTAACAATTAACACCATCTTCTTTTTCCTGCAGCGTACCTTCAAGTCCCCACCACTATAAGCCTAGCCACCATAGTCATCATCATTTTATACCGGGTAATTTAAGTTGTTGCATAGTTGCATTATATTGTAGTGTCTTCCGAACCTCCAATACCAAGTAACAAGCAGAGCTATTTGATAAAATAAGATATATATGGCAGATTTTTATCAAACAAACATCATAATTACGAGATTGTTCAAGTAAACCAATTTCTAATGCCATAATGGTTGGTCAGTTTGGGGATGGTGGAAAGAGAAAGAGGCTTTGTAGTTATGGCCATGGACGTTAGAGAAGTGAGAAGAGAAAATGAGGTTATGTTTTTTTTGGACATCTGGAAATGGAGATTAATGTTGGTTGTAGAAGAAGTTACATTCTGAACCTGGTTTCAGTTAGGCTCCCGTTGTAGAGAGAACAACTGAACAAGGGATCAGAAGGAAAGAAGAAAATAAATTGATTTTCAAAAATTTAAATCAAATTAGAGGACCAATTAACACTTGTCACCTCATCCGTTTAACCTGCTTATCAGGTCACTTTCGGTGAGAGACTGTTTTTAGAAGATAATCCCTAAAGTTGGAACTACCATGAGTTAATTCATAGGTGAGACTGTTTGAAGAAGATGCTTTAAAGTTGGGATTGTTATTATCAACTTTGTGTTAATTTTAAACGATTATACATAAATAAATGTTATTTAAGATACTTAATTTTAGATGCACACCAAGTGATCAGACTATTCAAGCGTTGGCTTATACTTCCTCTATTTTTTAATAATTGATATTATGGGTGCTAATCTCGGTCAACGCTTGGTCAAAGCTCGACTCAAGTTGTCCCGGCTCGAAGCCTTAACGAGCACGAGTTGAGCAGGGTAATGCTCGACTCGTTAAGCTCGCGAACAGTCTGATAATTTTTTCTTATATATTTTTTTCTAAGAATTTATGTTATTTAATATAGAAATAAGGTCCAAGTTACCAAGCCCAATTAAAATTTACCTTATGGTCCATGGTCATAGTTCATAAACTGGTAACATGAATTTAAAAAAAAAATCGAGTAGTCAAGTCGAGCTGCAAAAAAATATTAATGAGCATGATTCAAGTAAGAGTTTGGCGAGCTTAATGAGTTTTCGAGTCGAGCAGAGTTTGCGAGTTTTCAAGTCGAGTCGAGTTGGGTTATGCTCGCGATCGACCTGCTCGATTAGCACCACTAGCTAATTGCTAGGTTTCTCATTTTAGGAAGTTCTCTATTACTTGTAACATTGATATTTTTGGCAATGTATGCTATCTTTCTCTCTCCTAGCTGTGGTTCTTTTTAATCTCTCTTCTTGGTCTTTGGTGCACGTTTCGATGTTGTGAGTACTAAACACGTAGGAAGTATAGTAGAGATATACTACCTTAATTCGTTACTTAATAAGTGACACTTCCCTGATATGGAAATGTCACAATTAGTGACACCAAATTTAAAATGGTAAAAAAAAAAATCATTTTTATTACGAATTTATAACACCCTTATATTTCTCTCTTTTGGAAAAACATATTTTAATACAAAACTCCTTGAGAAACTTGAGAGTATTATCGCCACGTGATAACGTCAAAGGCTTTAATACTAACTACTAAATGAACTTTAAACTAATGCAGCGGAATAATTGAAATAACTTCTCTTTATTGATATAAACTTTATTGTACAACTATGATAATGGAAATAAAGAAAATAAAATAACAACTCCTGGAGTAATTATTATTCCTCACTAGCTCCCCAATTTGAAGTATGCATCATATCAACCTGTGAATCTGCTCGCCAAAATAGGGTCATCACAGGGACAAAGCCATAAAACAAAACAAAACAAAACAAATTTAAAAGCGTGTCAGTAAAAGTACTGAGTACATGTATATGCGGAATATTAAAACTGTAACACCCCAGAATTTCAAAGACCGAAAAGAATGAAATAATAATATATTTAATAGGACGATGGCGGAAACATCGTCTTCTGGGAATGTCACTACTACAAGAATATTGTTTAAATAACTAAGTGATAAAACCAAACATAAGTAAATACTATAAGTAAATTAATTACTTAGATAAAAATGAGAAAACTATCTCAAACTAAAGAGAAGTCTAGAACTAAAACCCCTAATAGTTAATTTCTCGCATCTCAACCCGAGCCCAAAATTAAAGAAAATACCCATCAACAAAACCTGCAAAATATACAACAAATATCCACAATCAGTGGGGAGTAACTAGCAGTTCTCCCAGAACAAAAGCAATCAAAGTACGATTCAGACATAGATTAATAAGAAAGGAAATAATTAAGTCAAGTTAACTACAATATGCATTCACTTCCATATAACTCACAAATAACGCAAATGAATAATAAATAGCAAATGAGTTGGATAAAAATAAATAAATCATCTCAAGAGTACTTTTAGAAAAATAAAAGTATAGGTAAAACAAGTGTCTGAGACAGAAACCGAACGCTAGTGATTCGCAAATCACTTCCTAAGGTTTGTCAGATCGCAATCTCCAGTCGGTCTATGGGCTTACGTTCCCCCACTGCTCGTGTCTAAGAATGGCCAAACTCCCGATGCGAGGGTAGAACACGCGAGAACTCCCCGACCTCTCGGACGACAACAATTAACCCGGGCTTACCCCTAGTTCGCAAACCAGGTGGTTGGCATGTTCTTCACCGGGGACTACATCTATCCCACCGGATGTTCTTATCTCAAAATAATATCATAAATATCATCAAAGTATTATTCATCTCAAAAATATTCGTCAAAAGGGATGCCACCCGGCCTTATACCCATAATTCATCAAAAGTAATTCTTCAAAAAAATCCTCAAAATAAATCACTTACAAATTTTCAACAAATATCTCTCACAATAACACTTGAACATTCCAAAACATCAACAATGACAATATACTGATTTTTACAGCAACCACACTCAATCACAAATACATCACCAATTAACTCTAAATCATATTCATTAAAAGAGTAATAACAATTAAATCATTTTAATCCATAAATCAAACCTAAACATGTGGTTACTCAAATGATACATACTGTATACTACTAAAAATCAGCAACCCAGAATATATTAAATTATAAATTATATCTGATTTACAAGCCCTCAAACAATTTAATAGTGTGTCCTCAATTTCATCACAAAAACACCATAATAATTATGAAACCTACAAATTCGAGCAGTAAAATCACACAAAAATTATCATATAACCCTAATAGCTCTACTGACATGGTACAATTTTTATTTATAATTTTAGGACTCAAAAAGTATTTTTAACAGTTAATATACAGATTACTCAAATAAGCCATTAAAATAATTAAAAATATAAACAGACGCCCAAAAATTACCAAAAATTCACATAACATGTAAAAACTCACGGAGATACATATTATTCAAGTAAATTAATTTTTATGCCTCTACAAATAATTTTCATGAATTAAATACTGACAGAACTGAAATTTCAAAAACAGATATATCAATTAATTAAAACAGTAAACAGTAGTTAAAAATTGTTCTACGGCATGGAATACATTATACGCATGTAACATGATCTAAGAAAAATGATTTCATCAATTTTAACAGTCGTTCAATAATTATTATGAAATTTAGCCAAAAACGCACAAAATACTAATTAAATCAAATAAATATTAAAAATCATGCGAAAATTATTTTTTTCTACACAGTATTCACATAGCATGTGTCACGTATGTTCATGTCAAATTTCATCAAAAATATCATTCAAAAAGTATTTTAGATAATTCCTAACGTAGTAATCTAATACCGAATAATACCCTAATCACTATGGTTCTAAGATAACAACTAGTTACCTGGATCGTCGGGAGGAGAGCTGAGTCTAAAGAGACAATCACGAGTTAAGCATGCAATCCAAATCCTCTTCTAACCCCAAGGCATAACGAACGAGAATTGTAGCAACAAGACACTAGGCATTTCTTCTTGAACGTTGAAAACTCTTGTTTCGTACTGCTCTGTTACGACCATGATTCCCGATGATCAAAAGCTCAAATTCTAAATCGCTCCGGTCAGAATGTAGAACAAAATGTTAGAAACGTTTTGTCCAAATTTGAAGACGATCTAACGGTTAGATCTCCGGCTACGGTTATTTTCGTGAAGGTGCGACAGGAAAAAAAACCGGGTTGAACATTCTATTCTTTTGCTCTTCCTTTTCTCTCTTTCTTTTCTTGAAACGGTGGGGGGTTAAATGAGAATGATGCTGCTGAACTTCTTTGAATAAAAATAAGAATTTTATGGATGTTTAATGGTTGAAATAAGGGGTTTTAATGAATGAGAATAATTAGGGGGGTTACAAAGCAACAAAGAGTCATGAGAAAAACAAAAGAGAAAAGAAAAGGAGAAGGCTCCCCTTAATCCTTCACTTGGCCGGCTGCCCCAAGCCCAACACCCACACAAAACTTTCGGCCCAATTCAACAATGATCCATGCTCCGAAAGCCCGATACGCGATAAAACGGTTAATTCCTAAATCGCGCCTAAACTTTGAACATACTTAATAATAAAAATAATTCTAATAAATTATATTATAAATATAAATATAATGCACACACTAACACACCATATAATAAAATAATAATTCGGCTCCCAAATTATAAAGAATAAAAATCATTGATCTAGAGAAAATAATAAATTATTTATTTTTTTACGAAAAGAATATCATTTTAAAATAAACTAACACCAAAAATAAAGGGTGAAAATTACGGGGTGTTACAAAAACACTTTATTTACTTAAACATTTGACAAATTGAATTTCGAAAATCCTTCCTTGGATATTTGTAATATATACTTATGTAATATAAAGTATATTACTTTAATAAAAACTCTTAAAGTGTGCACACCCCCTAAGTTTAATATTCCTTATTGAGCTTATTACTACCTTGTCCACATGACTTATACAAAAAGTAGATGGGTAAAATATAATAGTCGTTCTTGTTAATAAATAACAAGCTGTTGCCTCTTTATAATTGCAATCATAGAAGATCATATATCGAATAAAAATCCTTCGGAAATAATCCTCCTTTAAAAAGAATAATAATTCTTGTAAACTTAGCCATATGAAGGCATAAATAACTCGCTCAAGAGGAAACTTTGAAAAAATAACAATAGTTCAAAAACACTCCTTTTTTCGACATTTAAATATGAATTTAAAGATCAAATTCCTTCAAAAATATTTGAATATAGATGCAAAGATCAAACTTTATAATAATATTAAACTAAAGACATGATTCAAGTTCATAAATAAAATTATTCGTAAACATTCAAACGTGTATGTTCATACGAAAAACATGAAGTTCATAATAAAACTCATAAAAACACGCACTTCAATCCAAAATATCTTCCTAAACACATGATACTACGTTTGTATAACAATTATTAAAGATCTACACATACACGCACCTTGAAATTAAAAGACGACTAATCGAGGAAGGGAAAGGGTAGGCTAAAAGAGAGAGAGTTTAAACTTGGGAAAAGAAATGTATTCCTCAAATTTGGTGTGAAGAATATGAGGAGTGGAGGCCCCTATTTATACCAATTTGGATAGATAGAGTCGGAATAGGACCAGGAAACTAAAAGATGGGTTTAAGGGAAAAGATAAACAAAATTAGCTAAGATCTAACTAATATTTACGATCATCCAACTAAGATTAGTGGAAAATATAAATTATCCCATAACACATATTATAGTAGCTAAAATAATTAAAAGATAAGTGTTGTAGCCTAAAAATCTAAGGCTCCTTTAAAGACACTTGGGCTCATAAGAGCCGTACATGTGTCCTCACCTAATAAATAAAGAAAAAAGATTTAAACCGTGGGTTATATACAGTTGGGGGAAAAAGGCTTACTATCCTGGCCCAAAAGATAGTTAGAGCACGGCCCCTTGTAGGTGGCTGCAAGTGAGTGGTTGATAACCTCTTACTTATCATGGCCTGCCACGTGTCAGGATATGATTGTTAGCCAATCAGAGGCCATTATTCTATGGTAATTTTTAAGGTTAGTTGTCATCTTGCAATCACTATAAATACCCCTGAAATTAGGAGAAAGAAGATTTAATGCAAACAGTGCAAAGTTACTCTGTAAAAATACTCTCTCACTTTCTCTCTCTAGATCTACTTTTTTCTTTACAACTCCTGATATCTGACTTAAGTTTCGGAGGGGGAACCATCACCCAAACCTCCAGGGTGGGTCCCTTTTTGCAGGTTCGGGAACGAAGCTCAGGCTTGGACTAAGTTGATTCAGACATTGTTGCACAAGTCTCCAAGTGAAGAACATCTAAGGGATACTAGTTTACTTGCTAGACGAGAAAGCTCAGCCTATAGCTTACTTGTTGGGCAAGCAGAGGACTAAACATTTGGCGCCGTCTGTGGGGAGACGCAACGATGACTGACTATCAATCGTCAAACGTTGCCAGAAATCGAAGTTTTCAGATCAATGTCGAAGACACGGTAGATCATGAGAGACCGCCTCGCGAAAAGGACAGACCTCTAATTATCGTCAATGTCCCTGGACCAAGCCAGCGGCCTGTCATTCAGGAGAATCTTGAACGTCCAGTGACTGTTGCCCACCTCGAGAACGTCTTAAATGACTTTCAGACTAAGATGGCAGCAGTCGTCTAGGAACAGATTAAAAGCAACACGCTGTTTTTCCATCATAACCCGAAGGCAGCCGCTAACAATCCAGCTCCTCTTAGGGGACGTTCCCAAGAAAGCCGTCCAGGTCCTAGTCGAACTGTTCGCCAGGAACTCTCTGAGAGGAAGGCCAGAGGAAAGCAGCCAGAGGACAGTGATCAGCAAAGGAAGATGGACTGGAACCTGGTGGTGAGGACCCAGGATCATGTTCGTCCAAACGGGCACCGAATGGAAACAGATGCCAGGGAATATCTAGAGGCAAAGAAAGTTGCTGCATTACAACGATCAGCGACAGGGTCTACACCATACTTGAGAGACCCTCCTTTGAGGTTTTCGTCCAGAGCGGAAGGACGAAGTTTAAGCCTCTCTCTTGTTCGTCCACGACAAGAAAAGACGGTGGTTCAGCCCATGGTTTATAGGCATCCAACACCTGCAAACACTTCGTATGATCCTGTGTTAAAGGAATATCGTTAGGAGTACATACCCATTGAGGGACAGCTGGGAGCCCTCCGGATTAACTGGCCCAATCCATTCTCGGCCAGGATCATGGAGGCGCCCCCCCTTCCCAAAGGTTAAACTCCCTACCATAGAACCTTTTGATGGAACAACAGATCCAGACGATCACCTATCTGCTTACAAACATCAGATGTACGTCCAAGGAGTAGATGATGCTCCCTGGTGTAAAAACTTCCCAGCAACTCTGAAGGGAGTAGCTCAGAAGTGGTTTAACAATCTTCCACCCAATTCAGTCAACAATTTTACAGAACTCAGTTTCTTATTTACTAGTCACTTTGTTGCCAATAAGCAAGAGCAAAAAACAAGCATGCACTTGGGAAAGGTCGTCCAAGGATCTAAATAAGCTCTTTGAAGTTTTGTTAAGAAATTCAATCTAGAAGCCCTTTAGATTCAAGATCTTAATGCCAGGGTGGCTTTTGACGCCTTTATCAGGGGACTAAGGCCAGAAAGTTTTAAGTTTGATCTTGTTAAGAAGAAAATCACCATTCTTGCCGAGGCTTTAAGGGAAGCCGAAGCGTTTATACAAGCCACTGAAGTGTGTGCTGAGGCAAAGCATCCCGAGTCCAAGAAGCCTGAAGAGGTCGCTCAGCCAAAGAAGAGCAACCCCAAGAAGGCCGAGACTTGGGCCATAACCTCCACCACTACTTCGTCCAGAAGAAGCAAGAGGAAAGAGTTTGAGCCTTCTTCATCCAATCCCATCGAATTCAGCAAGGACCAATCTCCATTCATGGAGATAAAGGACCAATATGAGTTGAAGGCACCAGCTGAGATAAAGACTCCTTACAGAAATAGGGATAAGAGCAAGTACTATCATTTTCACAAGGACTGCGGTCACGAGACTAATGAATGTAAGCACCTTAAGAGGGCTTTGGAGGATCTAGCTCGAAAAGGAAATATGAACTCCTATTTGCCTCATGGGGTAAGGAAGTTTCAGAGGAAGGACGATCGGCAGACTAAGAAGAAGGAGAGTGAAAGCACGGACGAGGATGTTATTCTCGTAATTTCAGGAGGATTTGCTGCTGGCAAAGTTATTAAAATCGTGATTCAAATATTAAAATCTTACGATTTTACGATTCAAAATATGGTAGACGATTCGATTCACGATTCTAGACGATTCTATACATTTCTGTTGACTAGCGAAAACCTAGTAAATTTAAAGCATGCTAACAAAGAAAATAATAGATAGATATTGTTAGTTATTGCCAATATAGTTTTTCCAATTTTTAGGTCTTTTAACTTATAATTTTAGCATATTCAATGAAGATTGAGTGCAATATCTTGATTATACGTGTTTGTAGAATCTTACGGTTCTACGATTCGATTTTACGATTCGATTCTAAAGGTCGTTTCCTGTTCGAACTAGAATCTCAATTTTAACAACATTGGGGCTGGAGGACCAACCAATAGAGGGCACAAAAACAACCTCGGGGAGCTTGACCAAGTCTTACTAGCCGATCGGACAAAGGCTGAGCCCTTCCCAAAAGTGGTGGTCGGTGAACAAGATCGGGCAAGCCGAGGACCCCCCATGATGGTCCTTTGGTTGTAGAGATGAAGATAGCAAACATGAGAGTAAGAAGAATTCGATTGACACCGGAAGCTCGACGGACATCATTAGTGCCGATTGCTTGTCCAGATTGAAGTTTGATTAAAAGAACTTGGTTCCCGTTCATCATCCCATCATAGGGTTTGGGGGAGGAATCATCTATCATATGGGAACCGTTACTTTTCCCGTCCGAGTGGGGGAGAAGGATGCCTCAAGGACTCTGTTTATCAAGTTCTTGGTGGTCCGGGATTTGACAGCCTACAATGTCGAACTTGGACGGCCAATTCGAATCATGTTAAAGCTGTAATAGTAACTCACTTGATGCTTATGAAGTATGAGTGTGATGATGGAAAAATTGGCTCCTTGTATGGAGACCAAAGCGGGCGGCTAGGGAATGTTATCTAACTACCCTCAAGCCGTCATCATGGAAAGCATGCAATGAAGACCAACCGAAGATCGGTGTCGGACGAAAAACGTCTGAAATTGGGTAAGATAAGACGAGGGTTGCTGGCGAAAGGAAAACGTCTGAAATTGTAAAGGACCAAGTGGCCTCGTTGAAGATGGCAATTGAGAGTCCTCAGACGCCTGCCACTCCCTCAAGGAAAACGTCTGAACTTCTCCCCAACAAAAAAAGGAAGTATGAACTCGTCAAGGAAGAGCCACCCTCGTCTGAGGAGGTAATGGCCATCATGGGACTGGCACTAGAACGTCCAGAGCCTGTGCAAGTCCCAGAAGATGTCAGTTTGGATGAGGCTCATCTAGAAAGAACTTTGAGGATTGGGTCCTCGCTCTCTCCTGATTTGAGGGGCCTTTTATCAGCTTGTTGAATGAATTTCATGACGTGTTTGTTTATTGTGTTGAGGAAATGCCTGGAATAGATCCATAGATAGCCTTCCAGCGGCTGAACGTTGACCCAAATTTAAAACCTGTTCGTCAAAAGAAAAGGCATTTGGTCTGGCCAGGAATTAGGCGGTTGACCAAAAAGTTCAGAAGTTGTTGGAATCTAAATACATCAGAGAAACTTATTATCCAGAGTGGATTGCAAATGTGGTCATGGTGCCAAAGCCTAATGGCACTTGGAGGATGTGTGTGGATTACACTGATCTCAACAAGGCTTGTCCCAAGGACAGTTTCCCTTTGCCTAAGTTGGATCGTCTAGTGGACTCCACGGTCGGCCATGCTTTGTTAAGCTTCATGGATGCCTATTCAGGTTTTCATCAAATCCCCATGTGGTCGGATGATCAGGACAAAACGTCATTTATTACCAAAAAAGGGTTGTATGGCTGGTTGAGGATGCCTTTTGGCCTCCGTAATGCGCCGGACACCTTTCAAAGATTGATCAATACTATCTTTCAACCACAATTGGGGAGAAACATGGAAGCATATATTGATGATATGCTAGTCAAGAGTCGGCAAGAGGAAGGTCATGTTAGTGATTTGAGATAAACTTTCGAAACTCTCAGAAAATACAAGCTGAAATTAAACCCCAGCAAATGTGTCTTTGGAGTCTTGTCGGGGAAGTTCTTAGGCTTCTTAGTAGATCAGAGGGGAATAGAAGCCAACTCCGAAAAGATCCAAGCTATTCTAGACATGAAATCTCCGTCAAAGATAAAGAAAGTTCAGCGACTGACGGGTTGCTTAGCTGCCCTTGGAAGCTTCTTGTCTAAGTCGGGTGACAAGTGCCATCACTTCTTCGCTACTATCAAGAAGAAGGCCAAATTTGAGTGGATAGCAAAAGCTGAGCAAGCGCTTCAGCAAGTCAAAGATCACCTTCGCCAGCTACCTAGGTTGGTCAGTCAGGCCGAGGGGGAGAAACTGTTTGTATATTTGGTTGTGTTCACTCAGGCTGTGAGTGATGTTCTGTTGGTTGAAAGAGAGTCTGTGCAAGTTCCAATATACTTTGTTAGTCATGTGCTCAAGGATGCGGAAAATAGGTACATTCCAATCGAGAAGTTTGGATTGGCCCTCGTCATGGCCAGTAGAAAGTTAAGACCCTATTTCTTGGCGCACAGTATACTCGTCTACACTGACCAACCCTTGAAGCAAGTTTTGCGAAAGATGGAAGCCGCCGGTCGGATGTTAAAATGGGTTGTTGAGCTTAACATGTTCGGTATATCATTTGAACCAAGAAAAGCCATTAAGGGGCAAGCCTTGGCGAGATTTTATAGTTGAGCTTACTCGCCAACTATAGAACCAATATTTGATCCAACTGAAGGGAGGAAGCATTGGACGCTCATGGTTGATGGATCGTCCACTGTCAATGGATGTGGGGCAGGAATCATTTGTCAATCTCCAGAAGGAGACAAGTTTGAATATGCGCTAAGATTCCAATTCCAAGCGCCCAATAACGAAGCTGAATATGAAGCACTTCTAACTGAAATCAAAATGTGTAAAGCGGCAGGAGCTCTGGAAATTGAGGCCAAATCAGATTCTCTCTTGGTCGTCAGTCAAGTCAACGGGGATTTTGAATGTAAAGAAGCATCGATGGGCAAATATATGCGTCTGATCAAAAGAGCCTTTGAAGCGATTTGTTCTTGAACAAGTGCCAAGGTCAGAAAATCATCAAGCAGACGCTCTCTCAAAATTGGCCAGCTCGGCTGAAGGTGATGCGCCAAGAACAGTGTTTTGGGAAGTTAAACCCAAAAGAGTATTGACCAAGAACAAATCATGTTTCTTAGCCGAGGGGGAAGTTTGGATGGAGCCTATAATAGAATACAAGAAAACAGGACAGCTGCCTTAGGATCCTGTGGAGGCTAAGTATGTGAAGGCTCGAGACAAGTGGTTTGAACTATGGGATGAGACCCTTTACAAGAAGTCATTCAACCGCCCTCTCCTCAAGTGCATCACCAGAGAAGATGGTCTAGAGGTTCTAAAGGAACTCCATGAAGGAGCTTGTGCATCTCACATTGGGGGAAGAGCATTAGGAGAAAAGGCTTTAACGACAGGGTACTACTGGCCTACTTTAAAGGAGGACACCCTCGTCTATGCAAAGAAGTGCGACAGTCGTCAGAAGCATGGAAACCTGCATCAGAAGCCGTCCGACTACTTAAGTCCCATCTTGTTCCCTCTGCCTTTTGCCAAATGGGGCATGGATATCCTAGGACCTTTCCCGGTGGCCGCTGGGCAAAATAAGTTTGTGATAGTAGTTGTGTACTACTTCACTAAATGGATAGAGGCTGAAGCCATGCGAGGTATAACAACGAGCGACGTCAAGGGCTTTATTTGGAAAAACATTATAACTCGTTTTGGCATGCCACAATCCATCGTCTTTGATAATGGTCCACAGTTCGAAACGCTTAAGCTGAAAGATTGGTTGGCAGAAAGAGAAATCAAAGCTCACTTCGCTGCAGTCGCCCACTCACAAGCCAATGGGCAAGTGGAGTCCTTCAACAAAATTATATCCAATGGAATCAAAAGGAAGTTGGATAATGCTAAGGGACAATAGGTTGAAGAACTACAGCTAGTGTTATGGTCCATCAGAACAACCGCCAAAAATTCTACAGGGGAGACACCCTTCATGTTAGTTTATGGCACTGAAGCCGTCTTGCCCATTGAGATTGAAGAACCCACCCTGCAAGTCATGCTGTACACGGAAGATGCCAACTGGGCTACATTGCGCACGGCGTTGGATCAAGTACCAGAAGTCAAGGGCAATGCCTTGCTAAGAATGCAATTGTACAAGCTGAGAATGGCTCAGGAGTTTAACAAGAGAGTCGCTAGACAACCACTCAAGGTGGGGGATCTGGTTCTAAGGAAGATGAAGGCGGTTGGACGAGCTAAAGAGATGGGGAAACTAACACCAAATTGGGAAGGACCTTATCTGATTGTCCAAGAGGTGCGAAGCGGAACCTTTCGTCTCCAAGATCCGGATGGACGACCAATACAGGCGCACTTGGAACTCGGACACTCGAAGAAGTACCACGTCTAAACTCGGTTAATCACCAAGAAACCGGCGGTAGTTTGTAGTCACCCAAAGTGCCACGGCACATGCTAGAGAAAAAGAATTATATACATGTATCTTGGCATTTAGTCGAGCAAAATTCATATAATACAATTCCTAATTTCTTATCGCCTTTGTTTATTTTTACCAAGTTGGTTCACTTTGGGGCATTAAATCAGTTATTAGTCTAAAAGTGACAATAACTTGGACAAAAATACAAAGAACAAGAGAGCGTCAAAAATATTCACTTATCTGCCAAACATCACTCCCTCGAAGAGACCGGCCAAAGTGTAACAGCCTAAAGGTTAACAACACATAAACAGCCAACAAATTGACAAAATCTCTAGTAAGAGAAACGTCAAAGTCTTTAAGAGAAAGCTGACCCGAAATAAGCCTTTAGTAAAGGATACTTACTTTCAAATACACGGTCAGCTAAGCAGTAAAGACCCTAGTAAGGGATCACTACATCTGACGAGTGTTGCTCCCTCAAGGAAGCCGGCTAAGACATGGTTTGAACATCTATCTAAAGCTCGTCCTTAGCAATTTCAGCAGGCTTGGCCAACGTTGGCCGCTCTCCTTCTTGGACTATGGCTCCTCCATCATATACGGCTGAGCTAAGCCCAAGAAGGGGGAGATGAGACAAGCCTATAGGACGAGGGAAACGGTCGTCCAAAAACCAGGACGAACTAGGCAAAAAATGCCCTTGTGATGGTTCGATACTGCAGGACGAGTGTTACCAACTCGAGAAAAACGGCCAAAGCGTGGCTCATCCACAAAACCAATATGTATTGGTTGTTTTCCCCCTTGGGGCAAGACTCGTCTGAATGATAAGACCGTCCAAAGTTCCAGGACGATTCTCACAAAGTACTTGGCTACTTTTTGGAAAGATTCACGATTGTCCAAGGACAAGGATGGCAATCTTCCCCTGTATTTATTTTGCAAACCTTCCAAATTAAAGATCCAGGACGAGTCTCTTTTTGTACTTGGCTACATTTTGGAAATATTCTCGACCGTCCAAGGGCAAGGATCAGGGTTGACAAGCTTACTTTATTTATATTTTATAGACCGTCCAAAAGTCCAGGACGAGTCTCTTTTCCTACTTGGATGCATTTTGGAAAGATTTACGATCGTCTAAAGACAAGGAGGTTGCTCTTTCCTTAAACATGTGTGTAGATCATCCAACATTCAGGACGAGGCTCATTTTATACTTAGTCAAAATTGGAATGCAAGAAAAGAAAGGATAAGCAATTGGCAAAAATTCTTTTCATTTATACTTGGCAAAAATTTACAGCTTAAGACTAGAAGAGACAAAGCTACGACGGCAAACAAGCAAAAAAACTTAGGAAAATAAACCTAAAACTTGGCATCATCTTCAGTGTGAGTTACTTGGTCGCCTTCAGGGGCTTCTTCCTCGACCACAGCCTCGTCGTCCGAGTCTAAGAATTCCGGAGGCTCCTCGGCACAAACCATGGCACGATGAACGTTCTATTGAAATTCCAGACGGCGAACGAAGTTGGGAACCTCGCTAGGCTCAGCCAACATCCCAAAAGCCTTGACGGCCCAATCTTTGGATGTCTCGATGACTTGAGCCAAGCCTTCTTTGGCGTCGTCAAAGGCCTGGGCCGCTTCCTTCTGCAGACGGGCATTTTTCGCCCTTAGGAGGATATTCTCCCTTCTCAGTTGGACAGCGGCTAGAAGAGCAGCATCCCTTTCACCCTTCAACTCAGCGGATACGGCATCTACGACCATCTTTAAGCGGTCTTGCTCCTTGTATAGCTGGTTGATAGTAACAAAATAATTCTTATTTTCGGATTCCAGGAGTGTTGATCTCTTCTCCAAGGCCTCCAGGGATTGACGATGGAGGGTATTAGCCATCTCAATATCATGGATGGCCTTGTCGCCTGCCGTCGTAGCAAGGTGGACGAGTTGCTTGTTCTCCTTTCTAAGCTCCCTCGCCCACTCTTCAGTCAGCATGCTACGAGCAAAAAGCTGGAACAATGAAAACAAAACAAGTCATTAGACGAGTTACAAAAAAGAGAATTTGTACAAGTATAAAACAAAAGCGGCAGCAAGTTATACCTCAGCAGCAAGTTGAGACATGTAGCCCACATGCCCGGCTGATGCTCCCCTTAATCCTTTAATGTAGGATTCAGGGTAACATTTGAAGAGCTCCTGCTTAAGCCGATCTCTTTCTGCTTTGGACATTTTGGCAAAGGCAGCAGAAGACTCCTCGTCCGAGTCTATGGTGGGAGTAGCTGAGGGTAAAGATGGTCCTTTGCCCTTATCTGAAAGAGGGGGGGAGTCGGTTATCTTTATTGGAAAGACAATGGCTTGTCTATTGGACGGACTCGTGGACCGTCCGTCGACCCGCACCATCCTAACTATGTTTGGATAATACAACTCACCAGACGAGATGGAGGCCGTAACAGCTAGTGGCATCTGCGAAACCAGCTTCGCTACCGAGCCGCTAAAGCCCGGGTAGTTCTCAGTAGCCGTCCCAGGCTCCGGAATAACCAAAGTTAAGGCCGACTCTGGCCTGATTTCTGCAGAGTCCGCAGGCAGAGCATCCACCTGACCAGCAGGGTCAGAACTCTTATCCCCCTCAGTAGGGACAACAGTGGAAGGCTCCTCTTTCAGTACTTTATCCTTCGGAGGAGGCATGGTCTTCTCTCCAACTCCACCAGCCGGAGTAGTCTTCTCCGTCTTCTTCCGGGTAAAACCCTTGACCTTTTTGGCGAGAGGTTGGTCTGCAGTGGTGGTAGTCCTCTTCTTGGACGAGGAGGACTTACCAGGAGGAAGTTTGTTGGTAGGGGCATTTTTCTGCAAGAAATGAACAAGTTACAATAATGGTCGTCCAAAGAGCAAAAGCTATAAACTATTCATAAGGCTTCAGACGAGAATCACCCAAAGAAGGAAGGCGTCCTAGAATGGACGCCCCCTTTCCTAAGGGAACCTCGTCCAAAGAAATTTCCGCACACAGACGAAGGTGATGCAAAGAAGGAAGCCGTCCAAAAGTGGACGGACTAAAATGACTTCCGGCTAAGGACAGGAAATTAGCTCTTCGTCCAATATTGGAATTCAAAGTTCCTCAGACGAGAAGGGCTCAAAGAAGGTGGCCGTCCAAGTATGGACGCTTTCCTTCTTCGGGTGATTCTCGTCCAAAGAATGATAACAAACTTGGACGAACCCAAATGGTACTCGTCCAAAGCCGTTCAACATCTCAGACGAGACTGGCCCAAAGAAGGTGGACGTCTAGGCTTGGACGCTTTCCTTCTATGGGTGACTCTCGTCCAAGGTTTGTAAGTAAATCCTTAACGAGGCCGAATGATCCTCGTCCAAAAAATATATATTTTACCAGTATTTCAGCCCTTTTCTCAGTACTGCTCTTGGCGTACTCCTTCTATAAGTTGTCTGTGAATTTCGACATGCTTATATCCCCCGTCCAAGAATGCTTGAGACGTGTTCTGGCCGTGTCTGCAAAAAAGAGAAGAAAGAGGGTTAGTCCGATATGGGCTATGGACGAAGCATTTTACTTGGGAATTTGAATGTATACCTCTATCTTCACACCAACCGCAGTGGCCGGCAACCAAGAAGTCTTCACTATAAAACATTTCCTTAAAGGGTATCCAGTTAGTTGGTCCCTTAAAGGATGATTGGCCGGCCTGGAGTACTCCTTTATTCGAAGTACTCCACTACCTCCTCGTCATAATGGTCCTCTAACTCCAGCCAGGACTGCTTTCGTCCGGTATTTGTGATGGCTCGGTTATAGAAACGGAAGCCCTCCGTGGCAGAGTCGTTGGCCGCCCTTAAGTAGATGAAGTCGGCCTTCCATTCATGCATCTTTGACGGCTTGCCCCAAGCAGTTAGAAAGCCAGGGCGGATGCAGATACTGAGCCATGTTCCATCCACGGCACCAAGAACCTTAGCCGCATAAGGAATATGGGTGAAGGCTTGGATAGGGAGGGCCAGGCCGTGCAACTCGCAGACGGCTATAAACGTCAGGATGTTGTGCCAGGCATTTGGAGCCAGTTGGTTGTGGCCGATGTTGTAATAGCGAAGCACTTGTTCTATAAAGTCATGGAGGGGGAACCTTAATCCCGGGTCCAAGGCCAGCTTGTAGACGGCGAAGTGATTTTTAGGATTGCTCAAAATGGTGGCCTCCTTATTAGGGATGACGAAAGAAAAGCCCGGCATGGGCATGAAATTGGACAAATAATTAGGGTCCGGTCCTATTTTTTCTAACCATTTGCGATTGGCCAAAATAAATGCGGGGTCAGAAAGGGGACCTAGGCGTCTTCTAATCTCAGACGAAGTAGTGGAGGCTTCGTCTGACTCATCGGTAGCGCCAGAATTACTGCCGTTATGGTCCTCGCCAGTTTCCTCCATCTTGGTGTCCCTGCCAGAAGGACTGGCTTCAGGATTTATTTGGGAGCCCTCAAAGCTGCGGCTAGGGGAAAGGGGGCCGCCAAAAGGCCCAGCACTTTGGACCTCTCTCGTCTCATCTGGAACTCGTCCAGTAGATTCCTCCATGTCGGAACTATTTGATGGGATTATTACCTTTCGTCTTAGACGGGCCGTTTGCTTGACGCGCGCCAGATTACCCTGCACAGGTAAAGATTGGGTCGTCTGACTTTCTCGGCCAAAACCACAAAAAAAATATATACTCGGCCCGAATAGGCCCAACTCTAGAATGTGCCGAAGAAGAAACACTCCCGGTTCTAGGGTCAAGACAAGCTCTTGGCCAGCTAGGATTATTTGACGAAGAAAATTCCGTTTTATTGATTTTCTAAGAGAAAAATAAAGATAAAAGAAAGAATAAAGAACAAAGAAAAGATACCTGCTGAAACGCCTGGACGATTTGGTGAAGAAGGTCGAGGCTGGACGATCACTCTATCTCTCTAGAAAAATTTGTAGAGCTTCTCTCTCTAGAAAAATTCTCTCAAGGTGTGAAATGATTTAATGTGCTCACACCAAGTGTATATATAGGGGGTTAGGAAACTCGTTGAGCCGATAAAGGATGACTGAAAAAAGGTGTAAAACGGTCGATCATGACCGGTAAAACCCAAGAAAGGGCGCGTCGCTGCCTCCATTTTTGAAATTGAATAAACTACCTTGAGTAAAAGGGTATTAATCGTCAGATGGGCCAACAGTGAAAACCCTTTTAGGGGCAAATGTTGTAGCCTAAAAATCTACGGCTCCTTTAAAGACACTTGGGCTCATTAGAGCCGTACATGTGTCCTCACCTAATAAATAAAGAAAAAAGATTTAAACATTGGGTTATATTCAGTTGGGGGAAAAAGGCTTACTTTCCTGGCCCAAAAGATAGTCCGATCCCATCCCCTTGTAGGTGGCTGCAAGTGAGTGGTTGATAACCTCTTACTTATCATGGCCTGCCACGTGTCAGGATCTGATTGCTTAGCCAATCAGATGCCACTTTCTAGGGTAATTTTTAAGGTTAGTTGTCATCTTGCAATCACTATAAATACCCCTGAAATAAGGAGAAAGAAGATTCAATGCAAACAGTGCAAAGTTACTCTGTAAAAATACTCTCTCACTTTTTCTCTCTAGATCTACTTTTTTCTTTACAACTCCTGATATCTGACTTAAGCTTCGGAGGGGGAACCACCACCTAAACCTCCAGGGTGGGTCCCTTTTTGCAGGTTCGGGAACGAAGCTCAGGCTTGGACTAAGTTGATTCAGACATTGTTGCACAAGTCTCCAAGTGAAGAACATCTAAGGGATACTAGTTTACTTGCTAGACAAGAAAGCTCAGCCTATAGATTACTTGTAGGGCAAGCAGAGGACTAAACAATAAGCATAAGGAAAAAGTAAACCAAACTTTTTTTTAGGGGAAAGAGAAGTACATTAATCAAAGGATAAAGAGTTCATGAGTACATAAGGGGCAACATCACGAGGGCAATGACGTTCCCAACATTGTTCAACTCCAAACGACACTACTCTAGCTAGATTATGGGCAACAGAATTCCCATCTCTTTTGACATAACTAAAACGAATGGAAAGAAAGGCATTACACATAGAGAGAACATCACCAAGAATCGCATCCAAATCTTATAATGCAGCCTTTGAGAGTCTTGTAGAGACCACCTGCGAATCCGACTCAAGAATAACGTGCGACGAACCACGTGAGATAGCCAATCTTGCGGCCATATGAACCGCCTTGCATTCGACTCAAGAATAATGTGGGACAAACCAAACTTGATAAAATGCTTTATGTAGGTCATTGGTGGTGAGTTTGCCGCCGCAAATTTATTTATTATTTTTTTAAAAAAACCTTTTTGGATTTTCTTCAAAACATTTTTAATTTGTTTTAAACAAACTACTTGGATTTTAAAATTAGTAAACTTAGGTCCAAAATCCAAATTGGACTAGAATTTATTTTAAATACCCAAAATCTTTCAAAAAGCCTTCTTTTAAAAGCCTTTTAAATATATATAACAAGTCTTTTATAATAATAATATTCTTTTTAATAACCAAAACTTTTCTAAAAATATAAATATTAACAACTGAAATAAGTAGTATTTTGCCTTTAAAAAGCAAGAGGGACCACTATTTTTTCATTTCATCCCATGTAGAGTTGTAGTAGTATTACCTCGACTTTGTTGTGGTCCCCAACTTTCTCTCTCAGATTCTCTTTGGTTTTCCCCAACTTTCTATATGTTTCACGTATTAAGAAGGAAAAATTGTTAAAAATAATCCCAAATTTGGCAAAGCGTGGATTATGCACTAGGGTGCACAATGCTCATTGTGCACCCAAAAAGAATATACCATTTATATAAAAGAACACAAACTTTTTTCAACAACTGTTCAACTTTAAAAAAGAACACACTACTTAAAATTAAAGAACATGTAAATCTATATTTATAAAAGAACACAGGTTATAATGAAAAGAACATATAGTTAATGAACATCTACACTTAAGGTAAAAGAACATTTACCTTTTAAATTTAAATTTGAAAAAGGAATCTTTAGTTGCAAAATTTTAGGAAACAGTTAACAACAATTTTTAAAATTATAGACTCTAAAAATGATAAAACGACGTAGTTTAGAAGAGGGTGCACCATGCTCTACATGCACTTGGTGCATGTACTTATTTGCACAAATTTGGGCCATTTTCCACCATTAATCGCACGTTTCAATTAGTTTAAAATAATCTTAAGTTTTAATGTTGTCTTCCCTTTTTGGTTTCATTCCTTTATTGACCTGCTTAGTAGGGTAAAAAATTATGGATCCCATCTTTTTTTTAACGTTTTAAGTAATATCTCTATTTGATTGGTTCAAGTTAGTTTTTAAATTTCATTTTTTATTTATTTCAAAAATAAACCTTATTTCTCTCCCCTGTTCCCTCCCTCCCCCCCAACTCCTTGTTTTTCTCCCACTCCACCGCCGCTAGCCCTTTGCTAGTACCACTTCCTACTTTCTTTCTCTCTCCTCCATGAACCTGCCACTTCCTTATTCCTCTCTCCTCTGTTAACCTGCTTAAGGTTGTTGTTGTGTTGGTGCTGGTGTCGGTGGTGGTGTTGTGGCGACGATGTCTGTTGTTGAGGGTGTTGGTTGGTGTCGGCGGTGTTGCAGTGGTGGTGATCCTTTTTGTTTTTGGTGGCGTTTAAGTAGGGCACACTATTTTTTACCTGCTGAATAGGTCACCTATGATCTGGGACCAATAAAGGAAGACAATAACAGTACTTGGGATTATTTTAAAATAAAAGAAATATGAAATTAATGGTGAACTTGGGATTATTTTGACAATTTTTCCTATTAAGAAAAGGCAGAAGTATATAGATTGGGGAAAGCTACTTATTTTGAGATGTATCAAAAGTCAAGTTACGTTGAAGCCACCTGTAAATCAACAGTTGGTTTAATGGAAAATTTATGTTGAACCCACTTGTAAATCAACGGTTGGTTTAATGGAAATTTGAGTCGCTTTTAATTGAAATACTTTGAAACAATCCGCTGTAGCCTGTAGTCAGTGTCTGGACTGGAATTTATCACAATGGATTCATATGGGCCTCGTAGCTGGTGATTCAAAATTATATGGGCCTCGTAGCTGGTGATTCAAAATTGCTTACCATGTTTAATTGCCAGGTGCACTTAATGTTCAGGCAAGTTAGATGTTAAAATTTGTACTCTCCCATCTCTCTTATGTAGTTGCTAGACTTGCTACAATCCAAATTATAATTATTTATGTAGAAAATATGGTAAAAGAGAAATATCCTAATTGCATTCATATAGTCATCTAAAAGTCCAACTTCCTTGGCAAGAAATTAATTGCATTCATATAGTCATCTAAAATCAATGTAGTGATCACTAAAAGGGGGGTGCGGGTGATCTCCCGCTGATTTCTAAACGTCTTGCACAACTCCCTGCACTCATTTACAACATAAATTAAGCATTAACATATTGATTGGCGCATGATTATGTGATTATGTCATATATTTTTTGAGAATTAATTTTAGATTTCCATTGAAAATTGCTCAACATGATTATATCATAAATTCCTAAATTGATACTCCCTCCGTCCCATAATATAAGTCTTGATTATGTTTTTACACGGGAATTAAGGTAAGTGGAATCTTGTTTTATTTGGATAAATAGATTCATTTTTATTGGGAAACACTTACATTGGTTTTTTCTTCTTAGCATAAAATAAAAACTGAACATTGAATGTTGCACGGTTTAATGTGTAGAGAAGTTCAATGGGGGTAAAAGCAAGATCGCATTTTGTCATTAATAATGGTGCATTGGGAGTTGAAATTATGAGGACATTTTGGGAATTAAATTATTTTCATGAGGGTATTTTAGGCTAATTATTGATTGAAAATAAAAATAGGACTTATATTTTGGGACATCTTATAAGAGTTTAACCACTAATCCACTACAATTTCAATGCTTAGTGTTTCAAAGTTGTAACGCCCCAAAAATACATAACCTAAATAATCACAAGTACTCATAAATGTCAGCTGAAACTGGACTTAATCCTATGGGCTAATACAATAATAATCCTAAACAGCCTTTAAGAATATATAATATCATATAACTCACCAAAAATAGTCACAATAATATCCATATTATAATCCTCCTTGCACCCGAAATATAGTATACAGTAAACATTGTCAGTATACAAGCGAGATCCATCATCTCCTGCTATAATTCCGACTCGAGCTTACAATCCTTAAGTAATAGTGACCTAGTAACAGATTCCTAAACCTTTTAACAGCAATTCTTGCAATAGTTTGACCATACCTAAAACAGAAAAGCAAAACATTATGAGCCGAGGCCCAGTAACAAACTACTCCAGCAGCGTAAATTCATTTCAATTCATTTTATTTGCAATCAGGGGAAAAGAATAATTCAAACAGTCACGAAAACAATATTCATTTGGTTTCACATTAATAATCCATCATTTCATTTTATCAGTTTTTACTCTGGTTGCTGTATATTAGTCAGTGCTGGGACGTCTCCCAGGCCAGTATGTGTATGCACCACTGTGCAAGGGCCTTGGCCCCGGGCATTACCCTACACCAGTAAACAGTAGTGGGCCAGTGCCCCAGTAAATAGTACGATACGTGCACGACCTTCAGTCAGTCAGTAGGTACAGCCAACCAGTTCTTTCACTGTAATTTATCATGTTAAGTTTCTTTTACCTGAACAGTGATCAGTATACCTCAGTAATTCAGCAACTTTCAGTATTTCAGTAATATCCCAATATCATTTTCAGTGTTCATAAACAGTATCATTTTCAGTGTTCAGTATACTTTAGTAACTCAGTAACTTTCCAGTATCATCTTTAGTGATCAGTGATTATCATATATCATCTTAGAGAATCATATAAATCTCAGAGTACGTAATCAAAACATGTATAAATAATAATCCCGCAATTCAGAAACACAATGTTCATAAATCATTATTTCTGTCGCATATCATATTTTTCATAAAACACGTATGAAGGGAATTCAAGGGTACTAGCGATAGTTGTTACCTCGATTGCGGTGCAATAATCTCCCTTTTATGCTTTTGAGGTCGTCCTTCTTCGAGCTCCGAGGAACGAGTTCTTTTAAGTTTGAATACGAGCATTTTATAATAAGTTAGTAACTAATTAGGAAGAATTCCTAGTGTTGTTCAATGCACGGTTTTTAGTTTACAAGATATATGAGTTGTAATAGTTTAGCTTTACTAGCGTTTATGCGACGAATTGTTCATACTTTAACATGTTGATGTTATAATAGTTTATCCATGACCTTTTATACTTATCTCATGATAATCTATAGATATTACTTAGAAATCGAACTAAAAGTATTTCCCATATTTTAGTCATATTATTATGTTATAAGCTTAGAATTTAATAGTTGCACTTATATAAGTTAGTTGTTGAAATTATAAGTGATTATAACTTTTAAAGTAGCTTAGGAATATATCTTAAAACTTATTATAACTTAAATAATTTAAAGCTTGATAACATAAGTTTTATTATAATCCAACTATAAATATTTACTAACTTGGTAATCCAATTTTAAACATGTAATAGTATTAATGTTAGCTAAAAGTATGTTATGAATACTCAAATTTAGGAATATAAGGAAGTTTAGTAACTAAAATCATTTACACTTATAAGTCATGAGTCATAGCTTATAATCTTCACATTGTAAAATCTTAAAACTTACCAAAGCAAAGAAATAAGGAAAGACCAAAGACCTTGGTCTTCCTCAACTCACGCACGAAAGGAAGGAGAAGGAATGGGGGGTGTTGAATTGGTCTCTCGCAGCCGCAGGGAGACGGTGGTTCGCAGCAGCGAGAGGGTGGCGCGGCTCGTGGTAGCAGACGACAAGGGAAACGACAAGGCGGGGCGTGTTGGGGTCTTGCGGTGGTGCACGGGGGGAGAGAGAGAGGCGAGGGTGAGAGGGGTGTTGGGCGAGCAGTGAGAGGGAGGGTCTGCGATGGTGGTTCGCTGGCGATGGTCGACGCGGTGGCGCATTGTGTAGGTGGTGCACTGGTGATGCGCTGGTGGTGGTTATTGTGCAGCACACAGTGGTGGTGGTGGTCTCGTGAGATCCGAAACAGAGGAGAGAGAGAGAGAAGAAGCTTTTGTGGATTGTATGTTGTTGTTGTGAGATTTCAAAGCTCAATTACTGAGCATTTATAGAAAGAAATTTGGAGACATTAATGGAGGTGGATAGATGATGAATGGTGGTGGTAAGCTTAGGGACAAAGAGGGCGGTGGGGTGTCAGGGTAGGAAAGTAGAGGGGGGTGGGTGGTTGGTTTGGAGAAGCTGAACATCAGCTTTCTTCATCCCTCCTTTCTTCTTTTTTTTTTTTAAAAAAAAAAATTTCATAAACCATATTATAAAATCATTTGTCATAATAAATATTATTTTTGTATAACTAAAGTAAATATACTTATTTTAGGAAATAACCTTCATCAGAATAATTTCGAAAAATTTTAGGATGTATTTATGCTAATAAACATAATTAGTAAATAATAAAATGAGATTAAAATTCGGGGTATTACAAAAGTAAAACATAATTAAATCTTATAATTATATGTAATTATAAAAACATAGACAAGTTTTTTGATCTCTAACACTTCTATTAAGTAATAACATTATCTTTCCCTAATTCCATTAAAAGTATTATTTTTATCCCATTCCTTATAAGTTTTTATAAAACAATTTATCATGCCATAGTCCAGTTTCTAATTTCGCACTAGGTAAAATATTACGAAAAGCTAATAAAATCAAGGACGAGAATTTTAAATAATAATATATTTGATAATTGTAACTGACATTGAGCATTGCCCGGGTCAAAATACTAGTTAATGATATAAAACGTGTATTGCCAAACGTGAAAAAGGATAACTAAGAACATCTTCTTAGGATGGAGAAAGTATAATTTTTTTGTGTTAGCATTTATATTTATTTAAACCCTTAATAAGATCATGATGCATAAGTGAGATATTAATCACATAAATCTATACTATTATTAAACCGTATGGGGAAGTATTGAACCCCACCACGTGTCACCAAATATCCACATACATGTTGACATGGCGCCATGAAAGACCTGACATAGCATCTGTCATTTCGATTTATAGAATAAGTTGTTTATCAGGTTTTCATATCCTAACTATTTACATCAGCAAAGTTCACCATTCTACCACCAAACTACATTATTTTTATTTGTAAATCTCATGTCTTTAAAAAGATATAGCCATTTCATGTCATATCATCTCTTTAGAAAAACTTGGAGCACAGCCATAGCCCAACAACTAGGTAGTTGGTGGTTTACAGTTGCTTACAATACCAAATTTCCAGGTGAAATTAATGTGCAAGCAAGTTAGAAGATGATAATAGTGATCTCCTGTCTAGCTATCTTACTATGTATATTCGTCATATTTTTATGAATCGAAATCGATAATAGATATATGATTATGATGTGTAATAATACAATTTCAAAATGTAATTGTATCTCTATATCTATGTCACATTACCTCTGTACCTCATATACTGATGTGACGCCGCTTTGTCTCCAGGGTCGTCTTATATATTTTGGTGGCCCTGTTCTAATATTAGAAATTGGGCCTAAACTTACTAGCTTTTCCATTCAAATATAGAATTAGTAATTTTTCTTCCAAAAAATTAAACTTTTATTCTTCCACTAGAAGATAAATAAATAAAGGAAAATCCAATGTCTAATATCCCTCCCAAAACAAACAGGCCAAGCAAAAGCAGTAAACGTCATATGAAGATTCAGAACATAATTGTTCTCCATTCTCTTCAATTCCCATAATTATACCTAAATTGTATTTGATATTAATGCCATAAAATTGAGAACTTCCTAACAAACAAACAAAAAGACTTTCACAGTAGCTAATAATTCCTACACTCTTATTTGCAATCTTCACTAATAAAGGAAGTGACAATGCTCCATACTCTCACCAATAACTCGTCTTATGAATTTGTACAGTAGCTTCTAACTTGCTATTCAACTAGTAATGGCTGAATATTGATTAGTTTGGTCAAGAACAGTTGAAGGGGAAAAAAAATTCTCTTTAAGCGAGAGTTGACTGTCCAAGTTGAGGGATTTTGTATACTCCAGATTTAATTGGAATAATAAATACGAGACCTAAGGAAATTTCTCTACTGCAAAACATAAATTCCGTTGGTGCATGATCAAATCATGAGAAAAAATATACTTCAATTAAGGTAAATAAGGAATGCTTGACTATCCTATCAATATAGGAAGGAGGAATTAAATGTGGCAGGAAAAGGGAAATAAAATCAGTCTTAATTCTTGTCAAAATTAAAAGCTAGAAAATGGGAAGATGGGATTTCAGAGTAGAATACGGAAGAGAGAGAGTTAGCCAGCAAAAAGACAGAAAAAAACAAAAGGCTTTGTTTTCCCATATTTTTGGGCCCTCAAATTGGTGAGGCCCTGTGCAAATGGTCTGCTTGCACAGGCCATTCACCAGCCCTGTTTGTCTCCAACATGAATTTATATGCTAATATGACTTACTCTTAGAAAATTATTTAAAATATTGCATAAGAGGTTTCGAACTCGTGAGGTCGAAACCTCTTACTTAAAAATGACATTGTCTTACCATTAAAATATGACTTGTACTTGTGATAAAATGCCAATCCTAAACTATACATTAGTTTTATCTTATTAAATTATCCAAGCTATCGTCACCCCTTTGTTAAATTAAATTATAAGGATTAACAAGTTTTTATGATCAGGAAGATACGGAAGAGTCATTAATGGTATTTTTTGGAGAATAGGAAGAGACGAAGAAAAACGCCATATAAATTAATCTCTTTGAATCAACATCCAACGTTACACTCGATAAATTAGAAAGGAACAACCTGTAATTAGATTTTTTTTTTTTTATTGGGCGGACAACTATGGCCCCGTTCTTTTGGAATGTGAGAAACTGAACTGAATTAACTAAAACAAGCGATAATAATAATAATAATAATAATAATAATAATAATAATAATAATAATAATAATAATAATAATAATAATAATAATAATAATAATAATAATAATAATAATAATAATAATAATAATAATAATAATAATAATAATAATAATAATAATAATAATAATAGTAATAGTAATAGTAGTAGTAATAATAATAATAATAATAATAATAATAATAATAATAATAAAATTATAATAATAAAACGATAATAAAAATAAAGTAATAATAATATTAATAATAATACAAAAATAATTTTAATAACAATAAAAATAGTAATATTTAAAGCAAAAATAATAATTAAAACATTGAAGCGAACCGAAGCGAAGCGGGCCGAACCGAACTAAGGCGAAACCGAGCGAGCCGGGCGAACTAAACTAAACTAAACTAAGGGCCGAATCGAAAAATAAGTATAAAAGAACAGAGCCTAATATAATTGAACCATTATGGAGCCCTCAACCATTGCTCAGCCTACACATGGCCTTAATCGCCCTTACAAGATCCAACTACTAGTTTAGATTTAATAGAGGGATTTCTAAGATGATGTGCTAAATGACCTCTATCACATAGCCCATCATCGTAGATGGCTCAAAAAACTAAATGTCAAATTTATTCGAGGCAATCAAATCAACTATATTTATTTCATTGAAAATATATTTTAGTTTTTTGAAAATGATGCATAGTATCGGCCATAATTTTTATAATTATTATTCTCTCCATTCCAAAAAGATGTTCTCATTTATTTATTTCATGTTTGTCAATACATGTTATGTAACATTATATCCTCCTCTCAAAAAAAAAAATGTAACATTATGTCTCAATTAACAAGGTACAACCTATTTGAAAACCCAAGCCTCCTCCTCTCCCCTTTCTGCTCTTCCTTCTCAAAAAACCCTAATCCTTCTCTTCTGATTTGGGGCTGCCATCATCCTTTCGATGGGCCCCCAATTCTTCTTTTTTCTTCTAGTTTTCATTGTTTTTGTTATTAATAATCTTCCATTCTTTCTCTATTTGAGAGTTTTCTACCCAATTGTCGGGTTCTTTCTCTCCTTTCATGGGAGTTTGGAGTTTAATTTTATTCTCTTCCCACGTGAAAGTTTAAAAGTTGGCATGAGAAATTGTTCTTATTGTTTGAAGTTCAAGACCATCAACATCGAAGTATTGGAAATTCGGATGCGGTCAACCTGATTAAATCAAGAATTTTCTTCCCCAAACTATGTCAGAATGATAAACTTCCCCATCAATAGCTGCATGATTCAGCAAATACAAGGGGCTTCGCTGTATTACTCGATCTGGTTCATTGTAGTTTATTCGAAGACGAATTTGATTTGATCTTGTCTGATTATATCTTATTTTTCTTTAATACTTATTATAGATGCCGTTTGACCTTCAATTAATGAAAATTCTCTTTCAAAAAAAAAAAATGTAACATGATATCTTTAGCTAAATATTAGTAAAAATTACAATAAAAGTTTGATTTTCGTAGTTCATTGAAATTAATCAAACAAGACCTACATAATTATGTTTTGTCTTATATATTAGAATTTGGAAAAAATTTAGAAGACTGCAAATAGAAACATCTTTTTATTAGAATGCAGAGAGTAAAAGGCTTGAACTTATAAACGTGGGTATACTATCTATACAAATATATTAAAAGGCGTTCCTATCAAAGGAACGGTGCCACGTGACACTTTTCTCAAAACTTCAAATACACATGTTTATGATCTCATTTAAAAATAATAACAATATGTAGCTACTATTACTAGGAATCAAACACATGAACTTTGAGATGAAATGTGAGAGTTTAACCACCAATCCACTACAATTTTAATTTTTGATGTTTTAAAGTAAAACATAATAAAGTCTTATAATTATATGTAAACTATGAAGACATAAACAAGCTTTTTGATCTCTAACACTTTTTATCCCCAATTCCTTAGATTTTTTTTTTAAAAACAACTTATCATGTCATAACGTCCATTTTTCAATTTCGCATTAAACAGAAAATAACGAAAAGCTAATAAAATCAATTATGAAATTTATGATAATAATATATTTGACAATTGTAACTTACTCGAGGCACTGCCTGAATCAAAATACTAGTTTCATATTCAAAGTTGAAGTTAAGAGTCTCCAATTTATAATTCCAGCTAGTTGGCTATTTCTCGTCCTCAAAATTGGTTTCAACTTTATTCGTCCCCCTTTCCTCAAGGCTCAAACAGAGGTGCAATGTTTTAGTAGTAATGAATAATGATAATGATTACTAAAGGATATGGTGGCGCCGTGGCGGACTGGTAATTTGGTCAGTCTAGTGGGATGGATATATGGGATCATCCATGTACCACGTTATTTATATACTACTTTCTCTATTTTTTTTAAATCTACAAACTATTTTTATACTACTCTTTTTGTTTCAAAATATAGTGTTTGATTTTTATTTTGAATGTTCCAAAATATAGTGTTTGTTTTATCTTAAAATAATTTTTTTTCCTAGTATATTCTCATTGCAAAAAAAAAAAAAAAAATCCTCATCTCATATCCTCATTTTATCATGGAAATTGTACCCATAATTAATGTTGTTAAATAAAATATGACATTTTTGACTCTTTTCTGTAAAATTTCTCTTTCCTTAATCCCCATCATTCACTCTCATTTTGTTGTACCCATTTAATGTTTCATTATTATCTTATATTTTACTCCCTCCGTCCCATAATATAGTGCTCACTTCTCATTTTTCACAAGAATTAAGGAAAATGGAAGGAGTTTTAGAATTTCACAAAAACATATATTTAAGTAAATGTTTATTGGGTATCTTTGTCTTGGAACTAGTTTTTTTCTTCTTTTTCCTTTAAAATAAAATGAAAGAGCAATAAATGTTCCTTGGAATGATGTAAAACAATAAATAGGGGCATCATATTTTAAAAGAAAGGTAGGGGTATTTTGTAAAGTTTTATGTAGAAATGAAGGATAATTTAGTCCAAACAAATTGATAAAAAAGAAATAGGCACAACTTTTGGGCCACCCAAAAAGGAATGCAAGCACTATATTATGGGACGGAGGCAGTATTAAACAAGATCTCGTTATATTCCTCTCAGATTCCACTTTACCTTAATTCCCGTGAAACGAGATACTCAAACACTAAATTTTGGGACGAAGGGATTATCAGTTTGGAATATGGGTTTTAGTTTTGCCCAATCAAATTTCAATGTAATAAACCACGGTACTCAACAGGTGTTTTCGGTTTTGCTTTTTATTTTATTTTATTTCACACAACTAAAGGCGTACATTCAAATAGTAATTTTGTCATACAAAAAGCGATGCTTTTTGCATTTATAATCTATTGTATATTATGTACATCCAAAATCTATTATGATCGGATTTTGCCAATTGCATGTATATAACATAATTGCACATCCAAGAAGTATGTTTGTACATTGAAACGATAGGTTTGAGTGCACATCCTATATCTATTTGTATTTTACACATTCATAGTTTCTTGTACATCCATATTATATTTTATGTCTTGTACATCCAAAAAACATAGTTCATACATCCAAAAAATTTCTTACACATCTACTCCGTATAATTTTGTTGTTGAATATCCGAATAATATGTTTGTACATCCAAATTAAAACAAAATTTTATTTGCCATAAAAAAAGGAAAAAAAAAAAATACACTATTCTATTTGGTACCAAACAGTTTAATAACTGGCCTTTTTATTACTTTTCTTTTCTCTCATACTTCTCTCTTTTTTTCTTCCCTCTCCTTCTCTTATGCTTTTGAATTTTTCTTTTATTGTGGTGAGAAAGAAAGTGAGTAAATTAGGGTACGTTTCTACTCAACTTATTTTTCTTTTATCTAAACTTATTAGAATTTATCCGAACTTAACTGAACTTATCTGACCTTATTAGACCTTATCTGATCTTATTATTGCTTATTTTATAAGAGTGTCAGACCTTATTTTTGCTAAATTGAACTTATCTAAACTTGTTAATTAGTCCTTTAGACCTTATCTCGAACTTATCTAAATTTAATCGAACTTAAATGTCTTATTTTTTTCGATAAAGAATGAAAATAAGGTGAACAAAATAGCTCTTTAATAACTACTAATAATACAATAATCTACTAAAAATAGACTATTAATACTCCATTTATTTCTGGTGGGCTATCTATCGAATGGGTACAATAAAACCTGAAGGCAAAAAGTCTAAAAGGTGGAATTTGTAATTCTAGTGTTGTGGTCCACGAATCCACATGCAGAACAAGTGAACAACTAACCACTATGCTCACCTTATAATAATTCACTAATTATGTACGAGTGAGGATGTTAGCTAAGATCTTATATGTGGCCCTGCGCTCATGTAATTCATTAATACGATGAAGCTGATGTGACATGTCAGGGAAACGCAGCTGGCCGACGAATACGATTTAGATGAATTACTACTATTTTTAGTCATGCTTCTTGCTTATGATATTTCTATATATACTGGTCTTGTTTTGGCAAATTTACTGTGCCTCGCTGCTTCTTCAGTGCCCCATATATAGGAGAGAGTGAACAGTGTAGTATACTAGTATGGCGTATACTCCGGGCATTCTTACGCACTGGCCATGGGAGTATCTTGGTAACTTTAAGGTTCTCTCTCTTTCTCTCACTTTCTCTTTAAGCACCTAATTACACTGTTAGAAAAAATTTTGTTGAAACAATGCTTAGGGACGTGTTTACACTGTCCTTAAGGTATAATTAGCCCCCACTATCACAGATTGCTTTTGGGTTATGGCTAAGTTACCCCCAGGATTCACCCTAATCTAGAATTGAGAATTGGAAGCAATCTCCAAAACCAACTCTCCTATGAACGTAATATTGGAAGAAGAATATTTTTTTTACACACCAAAGTAATCTGGAGAAAACTAATATATATACTGATAGATATCAACTGCCTTTGGCGGTTATGATATCTGTCAATGTGAAACAGCACTATTATCCAAAAAATGCCAAGTGCTTTCAATGTAAATACAACATATTAACTGCACTTCTCATAATAGTTTCCCTCCAAATCACATTACAAAATAGTAAAGTTCACTACTGCATATAAAATACTTCCTTCCACATTAAATGTCCAATGTTGGACTTTTTCAAAAAAACACCAAAATCAAAGACTAACGCTAACATACACTATATTTAATTTTATAACGTTGTAAAGTAGAATAGCTTGCATGGCTTTGCATGATAACGAAAATTATTACTTGTGCCTTATGGCACGATCCTAAAATAAAAAGTAACAAAATCATGGCGTTGTATGTATACCAAGCGATATTTAAGATGAGTAATAACTATAGGTTGGTGATTAACACTTAGTCGGCAGTTTTATGTTCGCGTTGATAATAAACCTGTTAATCGGAAACTCACAACTCAAACCTAACCCAACCAGTATACAAGTTAGAAAGCTAAAATCTAACCCGACCTACATACTACGTACTCACCTTATGGTCGTATTACCAGTCTAACCTATTTAATCCTTATAACACTATTATTATGTAATTAAATTAATTGCTTAAAATTACTAAATTAACATATTGACTAAGAAAAAACTGCTTACTCAAATTGTATTAAAATAATTGCGATCTTCAATTTCAGATTTTTTTTTTTTTTTTTGGCCAAATTTCACATTTATTAATATAATGTTTTGGGATATCACATATAAGTGAGTAATATGAGACAAATTAAGTTACTTTTCGGGTTGAAATTTCCAACCTTAACCAACGTCGCTTAGTTAATTAAAAGGAGCTTATTGTACGTGTTAACTCACTTAATTAAATGGTTTGGAAAATCCCGACCCTAATCAATTATTTTCGGGTTGGTGAGATTATAGCAAAGTGACAGCGAGAGAAGCTAGCTAGCAAGTGATTTCACTGGCCTATCTATTACTCCCTCCTTTTTTTGTTGTTCTTCATATTTGGAATCTTGACATACACTTTTCACAATTAGAGAGTATATTCTAAATTATTTTCAATATATAAGAAAAAAATATAGTCAAATAGGGTCTTGTTTGATTCGTCTCAATGAGTATTTTATTTATATTCAATCGTTATATTTTTTGCTAATATGCAATAAAAGATATTTAAGGTCAAAAGAACACATTCAAAAATGCGCATATTCAAAATAGGAAGAACGAAAAGAAACAGATGGAATAGCTAGTAACTTATAAGAGACTTGTGTTTGAGTTCCTACAAGGAAGGTTTATTGACCTAAGCCTGCTGAGGATTGAATGAATTATAAATATCATGAGCATTTGGTGGGAACTGAACAATCATGCACTCTTAGTTTGGGCATATTTGGGATGGGAGAATAGGGGTAAATAGGAGGTAAACACTAAAGGATGAGGTTTTGATTGTTTGAATAACCAAGGAGGGACTAGGGAGGGGTGAAAGAAGGTACTATCACTCTCATATTTGGGATAATAGTTATAGTATGACTCCAAGGGCGAGGATGAAGCGCTATTACCTTCATTTGAAGGCACGCATATCTTTAATCATGGTCGGCTTGGGATGGCAATGCCCTTGAATTTTGAGGATGCCATATACTCTCTCCGTTCTTTTTCAATAGTCACACTCCACGTTCCCGGCTATATTTATTTTTAATATTCACACTACTTTTACCATCATTTTTACTTTATTCAAAAGGGGAAATTGTAATCATGTCATGTGATATCTTGTTTGATACGCCTCAATATATATTTTTAAAATATCATCTTTTTATAAAATTTACAAATACATAAATAGCGATATTAATGTTCAAAGATATACATTGGCAAACATGAAAAGTAAAAGAGGAACTACTATATAAGAACAGAGGGAGTACCTATCAGTTCATTCCTCTCGTAACACTCATTTCATTCTAGTTTATAAATGCACTTTAAGTCTCTTTTTGGTAAAAAAAAAAAACTTATATGGACTGGTCCACACTAAATTAGTATTTAGTGTGGACCTAATGTTATTATATGTGAGTTATGAAAAAGAGGGTCACTATATCAATATATATATATATATATATATATATATATATATATATATATATATATATATATATAAAAGAGGAGTTGGAATAGATTGTAAAGGGTGATCGAGTAATTGACTATGTGAGGAAAAAATGTTACTATATGATATAAAAATGTTACTATATGTTATAAAATGAAAATTTCATTATAATAAACTAATGTAAGGAGTAACTATATATAAAAAAAAATTGTCACTTTGTTAGATAATAATAGGCTTAGTGTAACTTAAGATTTTAAAAGGTTAGTATATGAAAATAAAGGATCACTATGTCATATGAATGGGCTTTGTGCCTTTGTCCATAATAATTTAGTGTGGATCGAGTCCATCCAAGACCTAGCTCCTCTTTTTGTGCCAACTTAATTTGATGTGAACTTTTTCTCGATATCAACTTGTGTATAACTTTTTGTTTCTTTTTTTTTTTTTTGTTCTTTGGGTGAAGTATGTTATAGTGGCACCTTTTGCAATCCACAGCATATACTTATTTGTGGTAGGGGCAGAGGAGAGAGATCTTGGGTACCTTGCTATACTCCCTTTTATGCTATGGAGGATGCTTCACAACCAAATTTGGATCAGTTTCTCCCGGTATCGAACAGCCAAAGGCAACAACCTCATTGTTGACAAGAGTCTAGAATTTGAGCAAGTTGACAGGGAAAGAAATTGGTACACTTGACAACTCAGTCCTTGTTTTCTACATAATCTTGATATTTCCTCTTTCACTTGTATTTTTAGACCATATACATTAAGGGCACTAAAAAATGAAGGTTTTTGTGTTATATAGGGATGATCAAATACTGCTAAATATAATTGTTTTCTATGCCGCCAATCGAGGAATGGAAGCTGCAAAAAACGTGCCCTTGTTTAGGATGGATGGTTTGCTTTATGCGTTCTTACTTCACATGGGTCCTGTGGAGTTTCTCTACTACTGGTTACATCGAGCTCTGCACCATCACTTCCTCTACTCTCGATACCACTCTCATCACCATCTTTCAATTGTGACCGAGCCCATCACTTGTAAGTCACATGAAGTTAACTTTTTTTTTTTTTAAAGAGAAAATTCATTAATTGAAGGCCAAACGGCATATACAATAGGTATTAAAGAAAAACAAGATACAATTAAACAAGGCTAAATCAAATTCATCTTCGAAGGAACTACAATTAACCAGATCTAGCAATACAAATCACCCCTTGTATTTCTTGAATCAGCAGCTATTGATGAGGAAGTCTATCATTCGATGTAGTTTGGGAAGAACATTCTTGGCCAAGTCATGTTGACCGCATCCGATATTCTAATACCTTCATGTTGAGTCTCGAACTTCAACCAATGAGAACAATTTCTCATACATAAAAACAAAAAAACCATACTCACTACGCCCATAGGGGAGAATGAGATTTCCAAAACAGAAACTAAAGACCCCATAACGGGGTTCGAAAAGATCCTAATAAAGAGAGACTAATTTATTAAGCAAAACAAGAAAATGAATTAAAAGCGAAAATAAAAGGGGAAAAGGGGCTTACCATTGATGAAATCTTCCATGGCATCCCCTAAATGATGAAGAAGGGGTAGGGAAGGCTAGGGTTTGAGAGAGAAAGAGAGAGGAGCACATGAAGTTAACTAAGGACAAGCTATATTATACTCCATACTATTATATCTATAAATTCTGTAAATTTTATTTGTAAGTCCTATTCTTTGTTTTTTTGTCAAAAACCACCTTATAAAACATGAAATTTGTGAGAAACCACCTTTATATAATTTTTTTGCGAAAACAAACCTTAAACAAAAATTTTCTTGCGAGAACAAACCTTATGTCTTATTCGATCATTGATCCAGGGTTCCGACATTTACCATGTCATGGATTTTGTTGAGTTTAAAAAGTCACTTGCCTCGCACATCACATGGTGAATCTTTGAAACCTTGGATCAATGATCGGAATAAGGCATAAGGTTTGTTCAAAGAAAAAACAAAAATTGTGTAAGATTTGTTTTCACAAACAAAAAAATTATATAGGATGGTTTCTCACAAACTTCATATTTTATAAGGTGGTTTTTGACAAAAAAATCCTTATTTTTTTTTGTTTCTCATTGTTGTTGAGTGCAGCGGTCATTCATCCATTTGCTGAACACATAGCATACTTCACTCTGTTTGCAATACCAACGCTATCGACTACGTTGGCTCGAACCAGCTCCATAGTTTCCTTATTCACCTATGTCACTTACATTGACTTGATGAACAACATGGGCCATTGCAACTTCGAGATCATCCCTAAACGGTTGTTCAGCATATTTCCTCCCCTCAAGTATCTCATGTATACTCCCTCGTAAGTATATATGCTATAAGTTTGTTTAGCATAAATGGATTTGTTATTGTTTGATGTAATCCAAGCCTGTATTATGACTTATGAGTCATTTCACGCTTCTTCCATTTTTAAGATACTTCTTTTTCAAACATTCACTCTTCGTGAATTTTGTCCATCAAATTTCACCAATAGGCAATATATAAGAAAAAGTAGTCATGTACGTACGTAGGATGTTGTTAGAATTAAAATGTAAATTTTCATAATATTAATCTTTTATATTTCTACTCATTCATAATCAACGATATATGTGAATGGTCAAAGTTGTTATGCTGTTTTTTATATGCAAAACCAGGTTAAAAGTTGTTGTGCTTGATTATCTTAAAAATAAAATATAAAAGCTCACAACGTAACTATCCTGGCCGAACAAGTATAACACTAAAGTTTGATACTTGTTTTTCGGTGGTGACGAGGTTTCACTCTTTGCATCACACTCGGTTTAGGACAAACTACTCACTTTTCATGCCATTCTATGACTACATCTATGGAACAATGGACAAGTCTACAAATACTCTTCATGAAACTTCTCTTAAGAAGGCGGAAGATATTCCAGATGTTATTCATCTTACACATCTAACAACACCACAATCTGTCTATCATCTTAGGTTAGGGTTTGCCGCCCTTGCCTCGGAACCCCAAACCTCCAAATGGTATCTCTGGCTTATATGGCCTCTAACATTATGGTCCATGATCTTGATATGGATATATGGTCGGACATTTGTCATCGAAAGAAACACCTTCAAAAAGCTCAAGCGCGAGGCATGGGCTATTCCACGCTATAGGATACATGTAAGTTTATTTCAGCTATACTTATGTTACTCCGAATTTGATAGTATTAGTGAATGGTACATGTTCAAATGCTTGATGTTAAAATAATGTAAAAAATCTAGAAAACTTATTAGCAAAGAATCCTAGTGTGCGGGAGCACTGCAAACTCCCTCTCATACTTGTCGGTGGACGATTGTACGCCGGCAAGTGTTTGTCGGCATGACCCAAAAGTTGCCCTAAAGGGCATGATCAACATAGTTGACAAAGTTATGCTTGGCGGCACGACAAATATACGTCAGTGTCGGTCCGACATCATGTCAGAAGTGACGTATACGTGTACGATTACGATTATTTAGTACACGTGTAAAACCCGGATTCCCCATGGGGAACCGACCTATTAATATTCTACTATAAATAGCCCACCGCACTAACTCCAAGGTACGTAATCACTATTCACACACCTACTTTACACTGTACTTATCCAACGTACTTTGTCGACTTATGCATCGGAGGGGCTTCCTCGAACCCCGGAGGTCGGTCATCCTTGCTCATTGTGCGGGTATCCCGAGCAATCCAAAGCATTCAATATCGGCATACTCAACGTCGCTAAGCTTGATCCAACCTCCATAGGCCGTCGAACCCTTGAAATCCTTTGTTTCATGCGAAACAATTGGCGCTAGAAGGAGGGGAATGGATCCCAACCCCAGCGGCAACGTTGATCCCGGCAGCCAATCCTGTCCCAACTAATTATGGCGGTCCTATCATCGACCACGATCCCGTCTATGTAGAGGATGAAGAGCCTAACTCACTTGAACACGATCCCGTAACCCCAACGGGTCCCACACCACGGCGCCATCCCTGCGGCATCGCTCGATTCACTCCGGGAACAAATCCAGCCGCCAGGGCGGTACTCGACGTCGTAGCTCGGCGTCAATTAGCGGCTCGCAGTAAGCGCCCTGGAAGGGTCATTGGTCGTGATCGGGATGGCAACCCATTGAGAAGAACGAAGCCTTTCACTCCACGATGGGCGTCGCTCGGAAAGGGAGATGGCGGAAGCGAGGTTATGATGAAGAAACTCTCCCAAACAGAAGAAGATGGAGAAACCGACAAGTATCTTGAGCCCGTTTACGATGACGAAGAAAGCACTTGTGAGGGAAGCAAAGAAGTAACACTAGCCTACATGGTAGGACATTCGAGACCCTACTCGGGGACGGCGAGCTCCCATCACACCTAGGGGTTCACCCTTCATCGGAGAAATTCTAGAAGAACCTTATGCAACGTATCAAGATGCCATCATGTAAGTATGACGACACAACAAACCCGGGTTGATCACTTGTCGGCATATGAGGGGCATATGCATTTGTACACTCAATCGAGCGCCATCGGGTGCAAAGTGTTTCCGGCAACTCTGTCGGGTTTAGCACATACGTGGTTCGAAGCTTGCCCGGCATCCATCACTGGCTTTTACCAGCTGTCAACGGAATTCCAAACGCAGTTTTCCAGCAACAAAAGGCGGGAGAGAACTACTGGAGAACTCATGGCTCTAAAGCAAAGCGAAAATGAAAGCCTCAGAGATTTCTTGGGAAGATTCAATGGAGAAGCGGTAACAATACCTAACTTGCAACGGGGAAGTTGCCGTACTAGCACTAATGTCGGGTTCGAAAGATGGCGACTTCATAAGCTATTTAGGAAGAAAAGTTTGAAGACCTTGGCGGTGTACTAGGAAAGGCCAACGAATTCATAAAAAGTGAAGAGTTTGACCGAGCCTCGAATATCGGGGAGAGGTGATTACGAAAGCCGCTAAGGAGGAAAAGCGAGGTAGCTAAGGCAAGAAGGAGACCAGAAAGAGGTTGCTCCCACCGGTGTCCTTAAGGGCAAGGAGAAGAAAGAAAAATTCGAGAGCTATACGCCTTTAACTAGGCCCGGAGCGCGAGATATTCGCCATGCACAAGGATGATGACAAGTGGCAGAGCCCCCGAAAGATGTTCCATAAGGCCGCGATAGAAATAAGTGGTGTGATTTTCATAAAGATCACGGTCACGTCACCGAAGAGTGCAAGGATTTAAAGAATAATTTGGAAGATCTGCTAAGGAGAGGGTATTTTACCAATACAAGTCAAGGCAAAAGCTAGCGGCATGATTAAGCGGCATGATCAAGATCGGAATCCTGTTGAGGAAATTTAGAGGAACACCCCGGTTCGAGACGGGTTGACGGTTATCCACGTCATGGTCGCGGCCCTACTTATGGCGGGACAGCTAGTGGAGCCAAAGCAAGTTTGAAGGAATACGGGTCATCGGGTTAATCTACAAGAGACTCATCGTTGGCCACGGCCGCCAACTATGCCAACAGTGACCTTCACGAAGAAAGATTCAGAAGGTATAATCTTCCCACATGACGACCCTCTCGTCATTACCTTGAATGTGGCAAATTGCGCCATTCACGGGGTGCTTGGTGGATGGCGGGAGCTCAGCCAACATATTGTTTATAGGTTGCCTTAATAAGATGAACATCGGCATTGAACACTTGAAGGGAGTGAGCTATCCCGTAACGAGGCTTTACGGGGGCCTCCGTCATACCAAAGGATCCATAAAGGCTGCCGGTCAAAATCGGTTACAACGAGCGAGCGGAGAGATTTAATGGTGGATTTTCTCATAGTGGACGTTCCGACGCATTCAATGCCATAATCGGACGCCCGCTAATTCATGACGCCTGGCCAATGGTGTCAACGTACCATTTGACCATGGTATATATGTCTAACGCCGGGCTGACCGAGAGAGACTTAAAGGCGACCAAGAGTCGGCTAGGTCATGCTACCACACAATGATGAAGGGGACAAGCCAAAAAAAAAAGCGAAAGGCGAAGGTGGCGATGAGACCGCCAAGAGAGCATGTAGCCGACAAATCCCTGAAGACAAGAACATAACCGGTGAAGAATTGCAACCTCGACCACTTGAAACATGTCGACCTGCGGGCGAAACTGAAGAAGTTGAGTTGATCAGCGGCAACAAAGAAAGAACCGTCAAGATTGGAGCCAACATGGACCAAGGGGTCAAAGTAAATTTGGTAACCTTGCTCGAGAAAATGCGGATGTGTTCGCCTTCTCCGCTGATGAGATGTCGGGCATAGATCCAAAAGTAATGGTCCACCATCCGAACGTTGACGAGGCGGTTAGACCCGTAAGCGAGAAAAAAGAGAACTTTCTCGGCGAGGAAAACGGGGGCTATGAAGGAGGAAATCAACAAACTTTTGGCGGCGGATTTCATCGAACCTTGTGACTACCCGTCATGGTTGACGAATGTAGTAATGGTCAAGAAGGCAAGTGGACAATGGAGAATGTGTGTAGACTTTTGGGACCTCAACAAAGCTTGTCAAAAGATTGCTACCTTTTGCCCAAGAATTGACCAGGCTTGTCGACTTAACCGGTGGACACGCCATGTTAAGCTTCATGGATGCTTATTCGGGTTATCATCGAGATAAGCTTTGTTTGAAGGAGACGGAGAAGAAGACGGCATTTTTTACGGATGCCGGGGTATTCTGCTATAAAGCTATGCCTTTTGGGTTGAAAAATGCGGGGGCCACATATCAAAAGCGGTCGACAAAGTATTCGAGGCTCAAGGGGAGAAATGTGGAAGTGTATGTTGACGACTCCATAGTAAAAAGCAAAACAGAGAGAGATCACATAAAAGATTTGCGGGGAGACATTTGAAACATTGAGGCGTTTTCGGATGAAGTTGAATCCAAAGAAGTGCGTATTCGGTGTTAAATCGCAAGTTCTTGGGTTTCCTAGTTAGTGAAAGAGGAATTGACGCCAACCCCGACAAGATAAAGGCCGTCATAGATTTACCATAGCCCAAAGCGTGAGAGACATCCAAAGATTGAGCTGGGAGAATGGCGGCATTGACCGAGGTTTATCTCCCAGTCTGCTGACAAAGCTTTGCCTTTCTTAAGATTCTAAGAGGAAACATAGAATCTAAATGGGGAGAGGAGCGAGGCAAAAGCTTTCACCATGGTTAAAGAGCATTTAAGCAGTTGCCTACCATTGCCGGGCCGCGCCACAAGATAAATTACAAGCGTACGTATCGGCCACGCAGAAACGATGCTTGCGGTACTCATCGTGGAAAAGGGCAAAGAAGCATTCTTGGTCTACTTCGTCGGTCACGTCTTGAACCCGAAAGAACAAAGATATCGGCTAATTGAGAAGCTAGCATATGCGGTCTTTGGTGGCGGCAAGGAAGTTAAGGCCATACTTTGACGCACACTCGATCCAAATTTTGACGAACCATCCCCTAGAGAAGGCCCCCGCATAAGCTAGAATCCTACGCGGGTTGTTGAAATGGGTTATTGAGTTGTCGGAATTCAAGTTAGAATTTAAACCCGGAATCGTAATCAAAGCCCATGCCTTGGCGGATTTCATCGTGGAGGCAACTTATGAAGAAGAGGTGGAAGAAATTGGCATTTGGAAAGTATACGTGGCCGGCTCATGCGCTCGGCATGGATCGGGCGCGGCGTAATTATAACGTCACCGAGAATGGCATGTGTTTGAATATGCCATCGGATTCTCGTTTAAAGCCTCGAATAATGAGGCGAGTATGAAGCCACATTGGCGGAGCTTACGGTTATGTTTGGCGGCCGAGCGCCCAAAAAAGTCCACTGTCCCACGAGACTCCCGGCTTATCGGCGATCGAGATAAAAGGCGAGTACGAGGCCGGGGGAACCGGCAATGATAAAATATCTCGAGATGGTAAGAGAGATGGCTTCACAATTGCAAAGTTTCGAGATAAAAGTCATTCCAAGAGTAGAAAACAGCCAAGCGGACGCCTTGTCCAAGCTAGTAAGCTCGTCATTAATCGACATCGAGAGAGGCAGTCATGGTGGAAGTACTAAAAGAACAAAGTATCGATCAAAAGCGTCGGTGGCCATGATTAATACTCGAGAAGAATGGTACTCCGGTATAATTAAGTACAAGTTGAAAGGAGAATTGCTTGGAAGGAGAAGAGAGCCACAACCGAGATTAGAAAAGGGGCTAGTTGGTTCGTCGTATATCGAGGGAAGCTGTTCAAAAAAGTATTTTCTCTACCATTGCTTCCGAAGTGTGTCACGGCATATGAGGCGGTAAAAATTCTAGAAGAAATCCATGAGGGCATTTGTGGAAATCATATTGGCGCGGGACGTTGGCCCACAAAGCTCTCGGGCGGGATTCTCTTGCCCGACTATGTTGGCGGATGCGCGAATGCGTGAAGAAATGCGATAAGTGTCAAAGATTCGCGTCGATCATCGACCTCCGGCAAATGATTTCCGACCTATTTTATGCCCTATCTCGTTTGCCCAATGGGGCATGGACATTCAAGGGTCGTTCACCACGGCCAGGCGGCGGGGAAATTCCTAATTGTCGGCATCGATTACTTTACAAAATGGATAGAGGCGAACCTACCGCCATGATCGAGGCTCAATAAGTCATCAAATTCATCGGCACGACATCATCACCCGGATTCGGCATTCCTCGGTGTGTCATCCGCAAAGTAATGGCCAAGCGAAGCGGCTAACAAGCAAATTCTCGGCGCACTAAAGAAGAAACTTGATGATTTGAAGGGGTTAAGGCCAGAAGATACCAGGGTACTATGGGCAAACGGGACAACGGAAAAGAATCAGCGGAGAAAGTCATTCAAGGTAACATTTGGAATAGATGCCGTCTTTGCTTGGGTAGAAGTGGGTTTGCCCGAACTTGAGTGAGACACTTTGAGGAGCGGGACGATGGCCGATTACAAAAAGAAGCCCTAGATTTTACGCCGGAGGTCGGGTTGGCGGCGAGAGGTCGGATTAGCGGCCTCGAAGGATAGAATGAAAAGAGCTTATAATAAGCGAGTAAATTATCGACCTCTCGAAGTTGGCGACCTAGTCTTAAGAAGAAACGGCGGCGCGGCAAGGCCCAGTGGGGGAAAGCTCACTGCCAATTGGGAAGGTCCATATATCATACATGAAGAAATAGTACTAGGCGCATACAAACTAAGTAAGTTGGATGGCAAGGCGATGGCTAATAGTTGGAATGCAAATGTACTTAAGAAATATTTTGTCTAAGAATGAAGATTGATGTATCTAGCACTTTTATCTTAGTTTTTGAAATAAGTTTGTAAAGTGTCTAGGCCCACCACCAACAAGGGGGCTAGCACATAGTAATGAAAAAAGAAGGGTGACCACCTATAAGGCGGCATCTTACCGCGAAATATCCTCTCGGGCTCTCTACAAAGTGTATATGGTTGCCGACTAACACTTAGAGGTGTATATGATTCCTATCATACATCTTGACAAAAAAGAAAAGCCATAACAAGTGCCTATGGTTACTAACCGGCACTTACGAGCAACTACAACCTTACATATAAGGTATTAATAAGTTCTCGATGCCGACAACTTATCATTAACAAAAAGCGCATGTAAAGATAAAAGAGCTAAAAAACGAGAACTAGTCGGCAAAAAGAAACATATCATTACGTGGCGGCATTCAGGACACCCAAAAAAGATAATTTGCCAAACGACAAAACAAAAATAAAAATATATATCCATACGTGCGAGCAAAAGTTTGCCGACTTAAACAAAAACCATCGAGTTTTAAGGCATGTCGGGCATAGAGTCTAAAGGCTATTTCAAGAAACGAGAAGAAGCGGGTGAAAACGGCCGAAACTCCTACTTGCCGTCAAGGGCAACATCATCGGTTAACATTCGATCATTCTTGGAGTGGGCCTCACCCTCTTCTTGATCTCCATATCGTAGCGCGGATCGGCATTACAAACATGGAACTCGGCAACAAGCTCTTTCTCCTCGGGCAAAGGTCGCTTATGTTTGCGGCACCATAGGCGCTCTCGACAGATTCCCAATCAAAATCGGGATGCTCTCGCAAAGCACGGCGCATAGCCCAGACCACCCACCGGCATGACGTTGAACGAGAAAATTGACAAATTCGTCAAAGTCTCGATATTCTATAATGGTTGTTTGCTTAGCATTAGCGAGCTCCTCTTCGGCGGATGCCGGTTTGGCGGTCGGCTCGACGTTTTTGGCCTGTTCCTTCTTGAACTTCTCTGCCTCTTTCTTAACCTTCTCTTTCCAGGCAACATCAAGCTTCTGCTTATAATCCTCCTTAGCCTTGTCTTGAGTCTCTAACTGACGCTTGAGTGTGCTACAAACATCGGCAAAAGCATCCTTCTATTCGCACACCAGTTGGTAAGACCGGGTAAAGTTGCTCAAAGCGTTAGCGGCCTAAGAACAAAGAATTTCAAGGGGCCATATATATATATAAAAACAAACAAAAAAACAAACAAACAAAAGGAAAAAGAGACTTACCTCCATGAATTTATGAGAAGTAACGGCAGCGGGGGTATGAACAACCTTCACGGGCTGTCAAGGGGAAGCTGCAAGTTGCGACATTCGCCAACCCGGGTTGCCGCAAGTTCAGGAAAATCAAACTGAAGAGACTCATTGGTCTCGACATCCATAACAGGCCACCAATTACTGACTGGCTGAGCTGGAACGCCGTCATGCTTGAAAAAAGGATGGCCAGGAAGAATTACTATCTGCCCAGGTTCAATGAAGTTACCACTTTTGAACGATATGCCAGGAGGAATCTGGGAAAGAATTGCATCGTTCTCTTCGACAGGTAAGGAAGGACGCTTGCCAGCAGAGATTTCAGCAAACTTCATGTCAGACAAGGAGATAGACAATTTCCTTTTGTTGTCATGAGACGAGCCAGAAATGTCGGCAGAGGCAGAGGCAGAGGCAGAGGCAGCATTAACAGGCTTAGCAATCTCCATGGGAGAAAGTGCCTTATCGAAACCCTGGCGGCGGCTTTCATATTGAGCCCTACTTGTCCCCGCTTCTTAGTCAAGCCACCCCCTCACAACCGGCCAAAACACCGGAGGACTTGCCGTTTGCATCCTTCCCTAGGTGCTCGTCGGCGAGAAGAGGGATTTGCTATCCCTTTTGGCACCAGATTGCCGGCATGTTGTGCCTTGGTAAAGGCGAGGGAATGGACTCGGCTTCCTTCCCGGTGGCGGCATCTCAGGCATAGTGGTAATGGGGACCCAACGCTGGTTCACGCCCAAGCACTTGCGATCCAAATCTTTTAAAGCTGAAAAAGGTACACAAAACAGTCAAATACTTTGCCGCTAAAAAAAATAAATAAATACATATATATATATATATATATAATATAATGTAAAGGGTAAAAACGATGTCGGTCCTTACCATCCCTTACCGGATGGATGAGTACGGCACATCCAGATGTGGACAAAAGAATATTCCCCAAAACATACCGAGGATGCGGCGACCAAACTTTCGGTAAGGGCCTACCTTTCTTGCTGGGAAGGGGAGGTACCGTATCAAAATGGGAAAAAGCTCTCTGTTCCCTCTCACTCAAGGGGGCAATATCGATATGTTCTAAGTTATATCGAGGTTTAGTAAACCAACGACGCAAAGGATATGATTCGGGAACCCGCGACCAAAACCATCTCTGCCGTAACCTTTCAAGGAGGTCATGCGAGGAAAGACGGTTAGCTTACCCCGGGTAGTATACAAAGAATACCACCCTTTGTTCTCGCGGCCTCGGCGTCGTCCGCCTTAGCACCATGATTCGATCCATCACGCTTCAGGTTGTGAAGATGTTTGAGCAAGTTAAAAGTCAAAGGAAAGTTATAAAATCGGCAAGTCCATATATAACAGATAAGATGACGAATGGCCAAAGGAGTGAGCTGGGCAAGACAAACGTTGAGACCGACAAGTAGGTCCGTGAAATGCCGGTCGATAGGGAAACGCAACCCAAATTCTAAGTGATAGCTGTACACTCCCACGCATCCTTCAGGGGCCGAATAATAACATCAACGGGACTCGGCAAAATCGGCTCATATTCGGCTAGGCAACTTGTATAGCTTGGCGGCGGCAGAACAATAGTCATACTTCAGGCATCCCTCGACCAAGAAGCTTCGGGTTTCATCCTCATAGGACCCTCACACTTACCTTCAGGTAAATATTCCTCCTCCCAGGGACCGACATCATCGTCATCATCATCATCACTACCACTTTGCTTCTCATCATCACCATCTTCGCCATCATCATCCTGACGGCGGAATTGATAGCTTCAGAGGCCCTATTCAAATTCTCGGCAACTTGGGTGGCCGATTTATCCTTAGTCTTTGCTAAAGGCGTCTTCTCAGAGTGAGACGAACTTAGATCGACATAATCGGGAGGATCGGCCCGTCTTAAGGCGGAGTTTGATAGCAACCCTAGATCGGCCGCCAAGTTTCCTCCACCGATATCTCTCCCTCCCGACATAGCTTGCCCCTACTCAGAGCGTCATCCCAGTCGGCCTAGGTTCATGGGAGATGTCGGCATCATCCTTACTCGGAGGAGGGACCGCCAAAGTAACTTCCGCTCTTCCTAAATTGGTGCCATATTCATAAATGGCTTGCTCATCAGTCGTCAACCAATACTCCCGACTGATCGGCTCAATCTCCACTGTGTCAGTAGGGGAGTCTGGCGGCGTAGGAATCAACTCGCCAAGGGTCTCATGGCAAAGTTTCTTAAGTATCTCGGGAGAGATGCGCGCCTCTGCCGGGCGTTTCCCTTTTATATCCTCAGCCCGGATATCCGACTGACCTTGTCGCACTTCCTCGCGCGTCAAGAAAGAATGCGCGACTCTGAAAGGACGGTAGAGGCAGGTGGGAGTTTCTTTCGAAGAAACTTCCGGAGACTCTGGGTCGGACCCAAAGAGGGCCCGAGTGTAATCCTCCGGTTCATTTTGATTATCCTCGGATACACTAGACATGCTTACACTCTAGAAAGGAAAATTTCTTGAAGAAAAGGAGCCTAAGAAGATGAAAACTTGAAGAAAAGTTTGAAGCTTTACCTTGAAAGAGAAAGAACCCCAACCCGGAAGATGAGCGAAATTCCTCTCGAGCACTCACGAAAACGAAAACTGGAATTCACCAAAATAAACCCAGTCAGAAAATGTCGATAAAAACACAAAATGCAAAAGGAAGAAGAAGAAAAAATGGACCCAAAATTTCGAAGACAAGAGCGAAACGTTAAGTGAGAGGGAAGGAGAAAAATTACCGAGAGACGAGGAAGGGTCGTTTGGAGAAGAAGAGAAATGAAGAGGAGAGAGAAATAACCATACTAATTAAGGCAAGCAATGAACGGCCCGGATTGTGCATACCCCAACCGCCACGAGCGGGTTAAGGCGCGTGGCATGACCCACGTGAAATTGCGGCGCCATTTTTTGCTCGAAAAGCCTGAGGAATCTCGGCAAAGTAATGACGGGTGGCCGCCATCACTTTGGGGGGCTAGTTGTACGGGAGCCCTACAAACTCCCTCATACTTATCGGTGGACGATTATGCGGCCGGCAAGTGTTTGTCGGCATGACCCAAAGTTGCCCTAAAGGGCATAACCAACATAGTTGACAAAGTTATGCTTGGCGGCTCGACAAATATCCGTCAGTTGTCGGTCTGACATCATGTACGAGAAGTGACGTATACGTGTACGATTTCGATTATTTAGTACACGTGTAAAACCCGGATCCCCCCCGTGGGGAACCGACCTACTAATATTCTACTATAAATAGCCCACTGCACTAACTCCAAGGTACGTAATCACTTATTCACCCACTTACTTTACTGTACTTATCCAACATACTTTGCTCGACTTAGGCATCGGAGGGGGGCTTCCTCGGCAACCCCCAGAGGTCGGGTCATCCTTGCTCATTGTGCGGGTATCCCGACAATCCAAAGCATTCAATATCGGCATACTCAACGTCGCCAAGCTTGATCCCAACCTCCATAGGCCGTCGAGCCCTTGATGTCCTTTGTTTCACACCGAAACACCTAGAAAATATCTAGATGAAGCTTGAAGTTTGTAAAAAGATAGAAAAATAGAATTAGGTAGATAAATCTAGAATTAATTACATGACTAAGGAAATAATTTGTAGCCAACACATGTATAGATAGTCTAGAATTATCTAGCTAGAGATATATCTAGAGACAACAAGATGTTGTCAAACATAAGTCGGTAAAAGTCATAGACAATGAACACTATATATACAACTTGTAACTTGCAAAATTAGTGAATGAAAAAAAAAGCCATTTTTGTATTACATCTAAGTCTCCTGCCACAACACCAAATCAAACTTCAACAATAAACTTTTCCCACAATACAACCAAATAACTTCCGCTTGATAATAATTCCATCGGTGGTATCGAGAGCGACTATAATCCAAAGCCTTCAACAATTAAACACATTCATCCCTCAACTTCGAACCCCACATATTCAATTTTTTTTAAAAAAAAAAAAATCAATCCACATAAATTAAAATGACTTCTTCAAACACATTTAACTTCCCTCGGGTAAATTGGGTACCCGCATTTAAAGGTGAAAAATATCAACAATGGTCTATCCAAATGAAATCCATATTTATCTCACAAGATTTGTGGGAGTTAGTACAAAATGGTTATGAACAACCAAATGATTTGATCCAAGAAGCCACTTGGGGATGAAACACGGCGAAAGCAATATAAACAAAATCGGATAAGGGATAATTATGTCCTATCCTTAATATATCGGGGAGTAGATGAAACAATCTTCCACTATTATTATGCTTCTACAGCGGCCAAGGAGGCTTGGAGTATCCCGGAGACAAAAATATAGGGGGCTCAGGAAGGTAATACGCTTTAAAGTCCAATCTTTATGGAGAGACTTTGATAATCTATTAATGACGGAAAATGGAAACAATTCAAGAGTTTTTTAGTCGGGTAACAAATATCATAAATCAAATTCGAACTAATGGAGATAAAATTGAAGATGCCCAAGTAATCAGAAAAATATTAAGAAGTCTCCCCAAAAATTATGATCACATAGTGGTTGCCATGAGGAGTCTAATAAAGATTTATCTAAATTAAGTTTAACCGAATTAATGGGATCTCTTCTAGCACATGAAGATAGAATGCGGAGATTTATAGAGCGACCCACTAGAACAAGCTTTTCAAGCAAAATTAAAATTCTCTAATAATGGAGAAAATAAAAGTAAAAATGGCTACGGTAAAGGAGGGACATCATATAACCGTGGCGGGGGAAGGAAGTTATAAAAATCAAGAAACTCGAGAAAATAATCAATCGGCTCCTATTGCAATTTATGTAAGAAAAATGCCATAATACACAAGATTGCCGGTATAAGTGTAAAAGATGCAAAAAACACTCATTTTGAAAAAGATTGTTGGTTTAAGGCAAAGGAAGAGGCCAATTTTACGGAAAATAAGGAGCCTAGAGATCGATCATTTTATACATGCTTAAATGCTCACCAAGAGTCAAATGATATATGGTATATTGATAGTGGTTGTTCAAACTACATGATTTGGCAATAAAAATTCATTTGTTAGTGCGGGCCGAAAACATAAAAACACAAATTACTCTTGGTGATGGAAGCAACCAAGATGTTCTTGGCAGGGGACAATAGCCGTTAGAACAAAAACGGCTCGTCTAAATTTATTTACGATGTTTTCTATGTCCCCGGGCTTGCACAAAATTTGTTAAGTGTAGGCCGACTAATCCAAAAGAGGCTACATGGTGAAATTTGATGCTAATAAATGCCTCATGTTTGATAAGAAAAAAGGGCAATTAATTACTACCACTCAAATGGCTCCTAATAAAATATTCCCATTAAGAATGCAATTGGAGCATGATGTTGCCCTAAGTTCTATAATGGATGAATCCACATTGTGGCATTTAAGATTCGGCATCTAAATTTTAACGGTTTAAAGCTGTTAAAACAAAAAGAAATGGTGATTGGGCTTCCACATATAACAAATGAAAGAAAAATTTGTGAGGGTTTGTATATATGGCAAAATGCATAGATTGCCATTCCTTACTTCATCTTGGAGGGCTAAAGCTCCATTAGAGCTTGTTCACGCGAATATATGGGGCCCTACCGGAAATCCGTCTCTTGGCGGAAAAAAGATATTTTCTATTATTTGTCGATGATTTCACTCGCATGATACGGGTTTATATTTTGGAGCAAAAATCGGAAACGTTTTCCCGCTTCATGCAATTTAAAGCCCTCGAGAAAAACAAAGTGGGCATTCTATAAAAATTCGAGAACAGATCGTGGGGGAGAATTTACAAGTAAAGAATTTAACGGCTTACGTAAGGAGCATAGGATCAAAAGAGAATTAACAAGTAAGGCGCACACCTCAACAAAATGGTGTTGCGGAAAGGAAAAATAGAACAATTCTTTGAAGTGGCCCGTAGTATGATGCAAGCAAAGAAATTGCCAAAATACTTTTGGGTCGAAGGCTATCCATACTGCGGCATATATTCTCAATAGATCTCCCAAGAAAGTAGTGAAGGGTATGACACCCTATGAAGCTTGGCATAAGAGAAAGCCAAGAGTGGAGCACCTCAAGTATTCGGGTGCATAGCATATGCCCACATCCCGAAAGAAAATCGGGAAAAACTTGATGGAAAAGGAGAAAAATGTATCTTCATTGGATACGAGTGACGAATCTAAAGGGTATCGTCTCTATCAGCCTGAATCCAAGAAGTTAATCATTTAAAGAGATGTCATCTTCGATGAAGGAGCTCGATGGACGTGGATGGAGAATGAATCTCGGCCACGTGAAGGAGATTTTCTTCCACCAAGCTCAAGTGAAGATGAAGGCTCAATTCATCCAACAACGCATCCATCTTCCGAGTCCACCATCACCGAGATCTCCAACAACATCCTCGAGATCGGTGAGTCCAACATCGGGATCAAGCTCTCAAAGCTCGGCTCCGGTAGCGCAACGTTCACAAAGAGATCGGCGACCACCGGGCTACTTGGAGGATTTCCCGTGCAATCAAGCTATCATGGCTCTCTTCACAAGTGAACCACAAAGTTTTCAAGAAGGCTGCTCGAGAAGACAAATGGATCGAGGCCATGAATGAAGAAATCGAGATGATCGAGAAAACAACACATGGGAGCTTGTTAGAAACACGAAGGCAAAGAAGTCATTGGTCTCAAATGGGTCTACAAGGTCAAGTATAACGAAGGTGGCTCCGTCCGGAGTACAAGGCACGTCTCGTTGCAAAGGTTACTCCCGACAACCAGGACTTGACTTTAACGAGACATATGCTCCCGTTGTCGCATGGAGACTATCCAGTCGATCCTTGCTCTTGTTGCTCAACTTAAATTACCGGTCTTTCAATTAGATGTCAAATCGGCATTTCTAAATGGGGAGCTCAAGAAGAAGTATATGTTGAGCAACCGCAAGGATATCTCATCGAAGGCAAAAAAGACAAAGTATACCGCGTTCGTAAAGCTCTTTATGGGCTTAAACAAGCACCCGAGGACTTGGAATAGCAAAATAGATGGCTACCTACTTCAAAATAGGTTTACAAAAGCCCAGTGAGCCATCACTCTACATCGAGGCCCAAGGATCACAAGATTTTCTCATATTGTGCCTTTATGTAGATGGTCTAATCTACACGAGACACTAATCCGAAAATGATTAAAGAATTTAAGAAGACAATGATGTCGGAATATGAAATGGCCGACCTTGGAGCCATGAAGTATTCCTTGGCCTGCAAGTCAAGCAAAGCCGAGGAAGAATACTTCTCTCACGGGAGAAATATGCAGACGACCTACTTAAGAAGTTCAACATGAGTGAATGCAAGCCATTGGCTACACCAATGGCACTTAATGAAAGGCTATCTAAGAACGATGGCAAAGAGAAGGTCGATGCATCAATATATCGAAGTTTGGTCGGCTTTCTCATCTATCTTACACATACAAGGCCCGAGCATAGTACATCTTTGTCGGCATCGTATCCAGGTTCATGAGTGAGCCAAGTAGAGTTCATGGCAGCAGAAAAGGATTCTCGGGTACGTCGAGGGAACAAAAGGTTATGAAATTCTGTACGAAGCAGGAGGAGAATCACAAGCTTACGGGGATACACGAGATAGTGATTGGGTCGGAAGCATTGGCGATCGGAAGAGTACAAGTGGCTACATCTTCCAGTTGGGAACCAAGGCCATATCTTAGCTTGGTCATCAAAGAAACAAGCAACGGTAGCTCTATCATCAGCGGAAGCGAGTACGTAGCGGCGGCAGAAGTACGACATGTGAAACGGGTATGGCTTAAAAGAATTCTCGAAGATCTACAACATACATCGGAAGAACTAACAACTATCTATTGCGACAACATGTACGCAATAGCCATGACGAAGAATCCAGTCTTTCATAGTCGCACGAAGCACATCGAGATACGACATCATATCATCCGAGAGTTGGTCGACAAACAAGAGATCGAGCTACAATTTTGGAAGACAGGGGAGCAGCTAGCAGACATTTTTACAAAAGCAATTTCAGCAGAAAAATTCATGTAATTCAAAAAACAACTAAGAGTTCAAGATTTTTCCCATTAGGGGGAGTGTTAAAATAATGTAAAAAATCTAGAAAACTTATTAGCAAAGAATCCTAGAAAATATCTAGATGAAGCTTGAAGTTTGTAAAAAAAATAGAAAAATAGAATTAGGTAGATAAATCTAGAACAAAATACATGACTAAGGAAATAATTTGTAGCCAACACATGTATAGATAGTCTAGAATTATCTAGCTAGAGATATATCTAGAGACAACAAGATGTTGTCAAACATAAGTCGACAAAAGTCACTGACAATGAACACTATATATACAACTTGTAACTTGCAAAATTAGTGAATGAAAAAAAAGCCATTTTGTATTACATCTAAGTCTCCTGCCACAACACCAAATCAAACTTCAACAATAAACTTTTCCCACAATACAACCAAATAGCTTCCGCTTGATAATAATTCCATCACTTGACTCGACTGTTCTATGTAAAAAAAAACTATTGTCGTTCTAGCTTGAAAGAAAGGATCGAAGTATTCAACTCCATTTTAGAGTGTCAATAATCAAACACAGATACTAGGGGTAAAATACAAGACTTCTTTTACTATATAGTAGCATTCTACAGGATATATACACATTATAATTTTATGTATTCACAAGAGATGAAAGTTTTGAGTCCCACATAAAATAATTTCAATTTTTTAGTGTCAGGTTCAAAATGAAAATTGTACTGATATTCCCTTCGTTGAATGCATATCCTGTATATATGATATATCCGACAAACTCATAATTTTAGTGTGCAGTCAATTTGATTGGTTCTTATCAATTGAAAGAAACTCTAAACGAACAATGTAAATTAGAATCCAATAAAAATAAGTGGCACTTTTGTTTGGATGTTGGCTAATAATTTTCTGAAAAATATATATTCGTGTGTAGTATGTTTTACAATGGCAGCGAGCTGCAATCAACAAGTTGATTGAAGAAGCCATACTAGAGGCAGATAAGAAAGGAATCAAAGTAGTCAGCCTTGGACTTTTAAATCAGGCAAGTCATGATTTTATCATTCTTTTTTTATTTTATGCTAAAATCAACTATGTTATGATCTGAGTACTGATATTCATATCTCCCAAATGGGAATATTTGCCCTTTGTATTATATGAGACACGTCCACTATATATTAAAAAAGCATTTTCGCTCGAGTCTTTTTTCGCTAAGCCAAGGTGATCTTTGCTTTTTATCATTTTAAAGTAAAATATTAATAAATCAAAAATATAATTATGACTATATTACGGGCAGGGGGTAGATGAGGGTGTCTGAAAATGCAAGGGTCCTAAAATTATAAGGGTCCTAAAATATATTATTTTAAAAAAATTTACTTGATTTGAGGAAATGACCATTGTTTTCCACCCTTAATAAATTTAGGTGATCGATCTTTAAATTTTCAACTTTTCATCTTTAATATCGAACCTTAGTCTTTATTTTTATTTATAAATTTGGGAAGCAATTTTCGTATTGAGCAAGTTTAATCTTCAAGGCGACGATTATGAGTTACACGCTAAATATAGGAGAAACAAAATTAGTCAACCTTTCTTCCTTGCATGATTATAATTACCTCGTGAGAGGAAATATATAATTTGTTCACCTCGAAGATGAGGATATTAATACTCTTTATCTGCTAACTTAGATTCCATATTGTGATCTATGTTTCTTAATTTAGGAGGAGCATTTCAACAAATATGGTGAAATATATTTGGAAAGGCACCTAAGCTAAAAGTGAAAGTGGTTGATGGTAGTAGCTTAGTTGTTGCAGTGGTGCTTAATAGCATCCTAAGGGCACTTCCCAAATTGTTTTTAGGGGTAGGCTCTCTAAAGTTGCTTATTCCATTGTCTCTGCGCTGTGTCACAAGGGCATCCAGGTAATTCTCCATCTTGTTTAGGAAATTTCAGCTGTTAATTTAGTTTGGAGTTGTCTTCTTTCATGACAGAAACCTAATAGTCTATATATCTAAATTGGATCATGATATAAAAGACATCGAAGTTGTAATATTGTTCTAATCCAATACTAACATATTTGTAACTTGATGGTTTTAAGGATGCTAGGAGTCTACAATACTATAAGGGTCGTTATTAGTTTATTTTGACTTTTCTTAACTAAAATTATTAAAAATTTATAAGATGGGTTTTTTGTCGAGAAAGTACCCCTTTGTTTTTTTTTACGCATTCTCAATTTTATACGCGTCTTGCGATGGCCTCTTTGAATTTAAATACGCTTTTATTATATAGTAGTAAAAATTATAACGATTGAATATTAATAAAGTACTAATTGAGGCGAATCGAACAAGGCTACACATTCCTATGTTTTTTCTTATAAATTGAGAAAAATTGAGAAGATTCTATCCCAGGATGAATAGTGACACTACCATGTGAGAAAGTTAATAGAGGAGTCGCAATAAGCAAAGTTTTGTAGGGAAGGGCGCAATAATTTTTATTTTGTCTAAAAGACCTACTATTAAAATACTTCCGGTTGTTAATAATAACCATTTTATAATTTAGTGCAAAAACACCAAATTTCGGCGTTGACTTTTTTTAACTCCAATTGACTCTTTCAATTTTCCTATTTTAAGCGGTCTCCCTCCAAACATATTCAATTCTCACAAAACTTTCCTCCCCCAAACATCGAAAGCCGGGAATTTGGTATTTTGGCTGCAAATTAATAAAATGGTTAGTTATTAACAATGGGAAATATTTTAATAGGTGCACTCTGAAAGCTTTGTGTTTTGTGTAGATCTTTCGACAAAATACTAAGATATTAGAACTTATTAAACTTATCTAAACTGCAAGGGAACCTTTAAAAACTTATCTAAACTTATTTTTCCGAAATAAGTTGAGCGTAACTATAGCCTAATACGCATAATATAATCTGCTGGCTATTTGATAAAACTCGAAGTTCGATCACCCATCTGACAACATATATATAATATGTTATCATATAACATGTTTTTCTTTGCAACAATCTTAAGTAAATGGACGTTGCGACCAAATTGCCCAGAAATGAGCTGGTCCTTGAATGGTTTATTAATCAACCTATACTATCTACTATACTGCATTCAGGTTTCTACCCTACGAAAGGTTGAATATACGAAGCTTAAGAACAGACTGTCAACCGAAGATGGCAATAATTTGGCCCTTTCAGTAAAAAGTTGCAATAAGAAGGTAGTTATTTTGTTCTTTCATAACTTTTAAATGTATATTAAAAAAGTGTTAGGTTGGGAGGGTTATATTTTTACCGAAAAGTAATTTTGTTCCATTAGTTTCTTTTGTTTGGTTTGCAAGGAGTGGAAAACAGTTTTCCAAGGATGATAGATAGCTTTGGACCTAACGATAGAAATGAGAAATCACTTTGCTTTCTAAAGGATCAGAAGCCATGCCACATTTTGCTCTAGATATATTCCTTAATTACCTTCATGTTTTTGTTCCCCCATATATCATCTAATCATCTTAATTTCCCTAGCTCCCCTTCTTTTTTTTTATATATATTTCTCTCTTTTTAACTGGAAAAGAAGCCTAAATAAAGGAAAACTAATTTACAAATGCATTTTCTTCATGAAATATTTTTTGATCAACTAAACATGGCCTACTAAGTAGAAATACAGTATATTTATATCTCGAGGTTTGTTTCTTTAAGGGCACATGAATTGTTATGCCTCGTTTCAGGTCAAAATGTAAAAACATTGGTCGTAAATTCTAGCTGACTTATATATGTAAATATTGAAAAATTATCATGTAGCATTTAGTTAGATTTATTTTAATGCATTCACACAAAATTGCTATAAAAAAGAATAGAGTAGTAGATCTAGAAAGGAGAAATGACACAATGCACGTATATTATGACAATATAAACAATGTGGATGTTTTGGTAATTACATGTTTTCTACAGGTATGGTTAGTAGGAGAAGATGTGACAGAAGACGAGCAATCAGTGGCATCAAAAGGAACTATATTTATTCCCTTCTCTCAGTTTCCTCCCAAGAAAACAAGAGAAGATTGCTTCTATTTGAGCACCCCATCATTGGTGGCTCCTAAATCTTTTGAAACTTGCATTCTTGTGAGGTACGTCTAGTTTTACTCTTTTCCCATCTCCCCCACTTTATTGTGACATACTAATACAACAAGTCTGTATTTTCTGGATTGAAGAAAGAAAAAAAGCTGATGTTTTTGCTTGTGTAAACAGAATTGGCTGCCGAGAAGGGTTATTAGCGCGTGGCGTGTGGCCGGAATACTTCATGCTTTAGAAGGATGGAATGTGAGTGAATGCGGCGATACACTCGTCGACATTGATAAAGTGTGGGGAGCTTGTCTTCAACATGGATTCCGCCCTTCCCTGACTGATTCAACTTAGGTTATTATGAAAACATATTATTATTACTCTAAGATCAGACAATACGTTTAATTACTCTACGGTAATACATTTAAGATCGGTTCTTTACATATAGTTCTTTAATCAGCAACTATATCCTTGAACATATTGGTTGTGGCAATGATACGTTTGTTTAAGTTGTTGTCTATCTCATTTGTAATGTATACTTCTTCCCGTTCTTTTATAAGTGTTTACATTTAACATTTTAAGGTGTTTTAAAATAAAAATTACAAGACTTTATTTAGCATTGAGTTTTCTCTATCTATCGGCTTCATGCATATGTGCTCTCTTTTATTTCTCTCTGTCTCTCTCATATAAGTCAAACTTGTGCCACCCCAAGGTAAGGATGATATGAAGAAGGATATGCATCATGCCTTCCTTGGCCACCCCGCTAGAAATACGATAGATTTTGCCATAGATATAAAGATCACACACCATTGAAGAAAAAGAAAAATTCGATGTTGGAGAGAAAAAATATTAACAAAAAATTTATTTTTTCTCTTTCCCACTCATCGTTCATTGACTTTCAAGGTTATACGTGGACAAATAAAAGAATCATAAATAATCGACATAAAATGGTGGAAAATATTAGAATGAGTAGTACTAGAAAATCAAATTTGGACGGGTAAAAGGGAATTTCTCAATGAGTGCGTGGACAAATAAAAGAATCATAAATAATCGACATAAAATGGTGGAAAATATTAGAATCGGTAGTACTAGAAAATCAAATTTGGACGGAGTAAAAGGGTCGGGTGCCTACCAAAGACGTCCCGCTATATGTGTAGGAGCATATTATAGACGTCCCCGCCATAGGTGTATATAGGAATTTACGATCTTAATGCGGAAAGCGAGTATCGTATCTCAAACATCTAACACAAGATCTTTGCATAAATTAACATGAATCTATATAAAGAGTATAGAATATACCTCTTGATGCGTGAATTCCACTTCCAGCAGGCCTTCTAGTGGAGAACCTTTAGAACGTCAACCGTAGTTCCTCAGTGTTGGTCACGAGCGATCCTTAGATCCCCACGTATGCTAGTACGGAACGAGAGAAGAATATATACTCTTGCTTTTGGGGTGTATGATGGCCAAATGAGGAGAGAGAGGAGAGCAAAGAAAATCGGATTTTTCTTCTCTAAAATGATGTAATCTACTAACTCCTTTGTAACCCCCCTTATCATTATATAAGGTGGTTACAAAGGGGTGTTTCATGAGGCTTTATTTTGGCTCATAATGTCATACATTATGAGCCTAATAAACTCATGAGTTACAACTCTTCCATCCATCATAAAACCTTTGACCCATTTCACAAATGGATTTGGGTAATATCCGAGGTTGTCGCGTTGTGTGTGACCTCATAGGACCCAATACATATTAGTAGTTGGCCTAAATATACTAGCCCAACAAACCGCAATTAGCTTCTAGCAAAACGTTGCGATCACCTAATTTTATTGAATATGTTATCTCCATAATTCGTCCATCCATACATTTAGTTTGTTACACTTGATCGAGGACAAAATCCTTCAATCTCCCGCGTATGCAAGAACAAGTGTGTAACCTTCAAATTCCTTAAGTCGCTTAATGTCTAACTTGATGACATGGTAACATCGTATGTAAACCATACTAATTTTCATGTTGTTTCTTGAAATCCGAGTTCGAGGCTGTTGAAACAAATGATTAACTCCTTAATCCATTTGAGCACGGCCATGCATTTTTCGGTTCTCGTTCTTAGAGGCCAAGACACCGATCCTAACTCTTAGGAGGACTTTATCCAGTCTTGTATAAGCAAAACTCCCGCTCGATTCGTAGCAGTTCCGTTCCCCTTTTGCTTTTATAGCCTCCTTTTACGGCACGACGTTTTTGCAATGTCAAAAACATACTAATCCTTAAGTAAGAATAGTGTCATACTCATGTCTAAGGAATCCACTAGATATATTAATGAGATTCTCGTAAACCTTTTAGAGAACTCCAGCTAGAGTCCTTGTCCAACGTGTATCGACAATACACTTTATGCAAATGACTAAGACATCTCCATGTCCCATGGCCCGTAAGCTGGCTATCAATCAACTTGCGATCTAGTCCATGAAACATAATCATTTACGTTCAATTTTAATGATTTGAACTAGGGACAAAGGTAAATTATAACTCTTGTTTCTTGGATAGGGTTTCATTCATCAAATCACATATTTGACAATCCTATCGAACATTATAAAATACTTTGAGCGTTTTATTTAATACTAAACCAAGATTAAATAAGAATATAACATTTTTATTTGATAAACATAACTAAACATATCACAAGGTAACTATAGCGTGAACTAATTAAAAGTAAATAGTACACGATCAAAACCACTCTCCTACATGCTTAAGTCCTATAGCCCCAGAATGACTCTGCATGCTTAGAAATTTGAGGCAATGGTTTAGTCGAAAGGATCGGCGACATTCTTATCCAAGTATGAACTTTGCTAACTATTACATCTTTTCTCTCAACGATTTCTCGAATGAGATGAAACTTCCTAAGTACATGTTTACACCTTTGATGTGATCTTGGTTCCTTGGAGTGAAGGCTATGGCACCATTATTATCCACAATGTAAAACAATACCATCTCCGACACTAGGCCTTTACTCCCAGCTCCCGGAATGAACTTCTTCATCCAAACGGCTTCCTTTCTTCACTTGCCGCAGCAATGTACTCGGCCACATTGTAGAATCAACGACGTACTTTGCTTTGAACTTTTCGGCTCACTGCCCTCTCCGTTTAGACAAAGATGAAACCCGATTGGGATCGGAAACCATCTTTGTCGGTTTAGGGCTCGCATCTCGTGTAACCTCAACAATTAACTTACTCGCACCTCCGTACACTAAGAAATCTTCCTTTGTCCTTCGTAAGTACTTTAGGATATTCTTAAGTGTGCTCCGAGTGTGCGTCACCCGGATTTGATTGGAATGCGCTACACATGCCCAAGGCATATGAAATATTTGAGGCGGTACAAATCATGGAGTACATAATGGACCTATAGTTGACGCATAAGGAACATTACTCATTCGCTTAATCTCGTAGGTCCGAGGAAGGACGCTTGAGTCTTGCTAAGCGAAACACCATGTTGCATGGGTGAAAACCTCTCTTAGAATTTTCCATATTGAACTTATTAACGATCTTATCTATATAAGTTCGTTGGCTAAATCCAATCATCCTCTTAGACCTATCCCTATAGATCTTGATCCCCCGAAAATGTACTTAGCATTTTCAAGGTCTTTCATAGAAAAACAACTCTTGACCATTCCTTAGCGGCTCAAGCATGGGAATGTCGTTTCCTATGAGAAGTATGTCATCTACATATAAGACCAAGAAGACTATGTTACTCTACTTTCCTTCTTGTAAACCCGAGACTCTTCTCCGGTTTTGAGAAAACCCAAACGGTTTGATTGCCTCATCAAAGCGAAGATTCCAATTTCAGGGATGCTTGCCCCGATCCATAAATGGACTTTTGAAGCTTACATGTACCCTCCTAGGATATGCGGATCCACGAAACCTTCCAAGTTGTGTCATATACACATCCTCTTTCCAAGAACCCATTCAGAAAGCTGGTTTTGACATCCATCTGCCAAATCTCATAATCATAAAAGGCAGTAATCGTTAGGAGTATCCGAATAGATTTAAGCATTGCTACTGGTGAAAAGGTTTCGTCATAGTCTATACCATGAACTTGCTTGAACCCTTTTTGCGACTAACCTTGCTTTGTAAACCTGAATGTTACCATCCTTGTCTGTTTTCACTTTGAAAACCCATTTGCAATCAATAGGTGTAACCCCGTTGGGTCGAATCCATCAAGTCCCATACTTGATTTTCAGACATAAATGTCATTTCGGACCTCTTGGCTAGAAGCCATTTTTCGAGTCTTCACTCATCAAAGCTTGCTTGTAGGTAGTAGGTTCCTCAAATTCTAAGATCATTATCTGAACTTTACGGTCACAAAGAAATCAATGAACTTTTGTTTGGTATTCTTGATCTATTAGTCCTAGGAGCATGGTGAGAGAAATTTTCTTCTCAACAATTTGAGAATTTTTAGCACAAATTATATTCGAGTGGGACGGTAGGAGGTTCGTGTACGGGGATGTACGTCCTCCAACACTTAGTGGGTTATGGGAGAAGATTCCTCTAAAGGAGGAATTACTTTAAGATCCCCGCAGTGGCACTTGTGCCTAACTCTAACATAGGTTGAACTATGTCCATTTGTTGCTTTTCTCGAACCTCTTCGAGGAAAAAATATTACTCCAACCTTGCCTTTTTTGGAAATAAAATCTTTTTCCGAAAGAGACCTGCGACGGCAACAAACACTTTGCCTCGGTTTGATGGTAGAAGTAATGGTATAACTTTAGGGATAACCCACCAAGAAACACTTATCGATTTAGGGCGAGTTTATCAGAAAGTAAGCGTTTACATAAAGTCTCCACAACCCCAAATACGTAGAAAAGACAAACTTGGAGTTTTTCCACTCCACATCATCTCGTATGATGTTTTTTTTGCCTTTGATGGAGTTCTATAAAGTGTGAAAGTAGGTTTAGAAGCATATCCCCGAGGAAGGAGATGGGAAGATCGATAAAACTCATCATAGACCAGAACCATATCAAGTAGAGTTCGGTTCCTCGCTTTTCGGACACACCATTCGCGCGAGGTGTTCCGGTGGAGTAAGTTGTGAAAGAATTCCTGACTCTTGAGTGATCACTAAACTCTTGGCTCGAAATATTCACCACCACGATCGGATCGTAGTGCTTTAATTGTTTTGCAGGCGGTTTGGACTTCATTAAGGAATTCTTTGAATTTTTCAAACGATTGGAGCTTATGCTTCATTAAATAGGCAATCTCGATATCTACTTGAATCGTTAATTAAAAGTAATGAAGTACCCAACCCTCCCCTAGCTTTTGTGCTCCTGGTCCTAGCACATCGGTATGCATTAGGCCCGTTAGATCAGCCCCCTTTCACCCTTTCCGGTAAAGGTGACTTTGTCATTTTACCCATTAAACATGATTCACGTACATCAAATGGCTCAAAGTCGAAGGATGTTAGGAGTCCATCTTTATGTAACTACTGAATGCGTTTCGCGTTTATATGTCTAATTGACAATCCTGTAAGTAAGTAGGATTAGTATCGCGTGATCTATGTTTTTTTTTTGTCCATGTTAATTAAGGACATCTTTGTCCAAGTCTAGGAAATATAGACCGTTAGACTTTTTTGCGGTGGCGTAAAACATTGAATTCAAATAAATGAGAAGCAACCTTTCTCAATTGTAAATAAAAACCCTTCATTATCCAAAACGGGAATAGAGATAATGTTTTTGGTAATAGCGGGAACATAACAACGATTATTAAGCTCTAATATTAAACTAGAAGGCAAAGATAGACTATAAGTCCCAAAGCACACCTTGGCCACTTGGCGGGTTGCACCATTTCCTTGAGTTACACTCGCTTTAGCGAGGTTCTCTCCGACTGTAGTCCCTAGCACATTCGAAATAATGTGAGAAAACCTGGCCGTTATCAAATACCCGAAAGTAGATGTTGCTATATTAATGTCAATGACATAGATACTGAAGAAGAAGTCCCGGACTTCTTATCATTCCAATGCTTCGGGCGATTCCGCCTCGTGGCTGTTGACCCGCAAATGGAAGCACTTGGCATTTGCGGCCGCTTTGCGGCATGCCTTTGCACGTGGCTTATCGGCGGTCTTAGCTGCGGCTTGCTTGCCCTTGTCTTGCTTTTTCTTGCCCGGCCCATTCCTTCTTAAAACCCTTTTCCTTTTGAATAATAAGAACTTATTTCTTAGGTGCGACCAGAGATGTTTTGCTCGGCGGTCATGAGCATCCGCGTAACTCGAAAGGGTTTTCGACACCCAATTCATATTGAAGTTCGGCCTAAGGCGGTTGAAGCCTTCATGTAGGGAGTGTAGTATGATGTCGATGCTTGACTCTTGGCTATAAGGAAAGCCCGAGCCTGCCAGCGTTGCCTCGAAATAACCCGATCATTTCGAAGACATGAGTGGCAGGAATAGGCTTATAACCATTAAGCAGCACTCGGGAATAGCCTTTAGCCAGGTTTAAAACACCTCTATCAGAGCTTGTTCTTTGAAACAGTTTCAGTGTCCGGATAATCACCGTAGGCATCCAAGCTTGCAAACCTCTTTTGAAGACTTGGTTGCGTGGCACGCGGCGCTAAGGAACAGTGCCGGCCTTTACTCTGATGGCCTTATAGGCCGGCCTTTTCGGCTTTAGTAGAGGTGGTTGTTAAGCAGGGATCTGGGTTTCAAGAACATCCTCTCAACCTTCGAATCCTAGAGCAGTTCTGTGATTCCTTTCCCGATCAAGGGAAGGTGTTCCTAGTTGACTTATCTTTTTCGAGGATTGAACGTAAGTTAAGGTGAATTATTGTTGTTACCGGACATGATATCACACATAGAAGATACAAAAGTAATGAGTATGTTTATCATAATAGCTTTCAACAAATTTTAAACACTTTAAAATAAAAGCTATGCACTTGACCAATTTTCAATGTGTCCTTTTGAATCTAGTGATTCTTAGATCCTATCAAATATGATTTATAAGTGGACTTTGGCCTCAAACTTAAAACCAAATTTAAAAGGTGATAAACTCCTTTACTAATTACAACAATTGTAATTCTTTAATTGATGGGTGATTCTTGAGATGATGAAAGTTCTGGGTAAGGAAGTTACCCACAACGTTGGGGAAAGCACTTCCTAATCCTAGGCAGAACTTTCACCCAGAAACCTGAAAACCCGATCCTTTGCTTCTAAATCCAAAACCCGTTTGATGATTTTGTTGGGTGAACAAACTAAACATGCAAATTTCGGAAATGTACTCTATTTAGCCCAAGATTGGAAGTAACACCCTGCTTTGTGAGAACCTATTACTAACGATCAAGATTTTGAAGTAGATGTTTATTTGGAATAGCAATTACCAAATATTAGCTTTAGGGACCTAAGTAAATTATTATGTGATTTAATTACTAGTGAACTCATTACCAAAAATAAATCACATGCATAATAAAACTTAGAAAGCATTCCTAAGCGATATTTAAATGCATAAAATAAAATGTGATCATAGTATGGCCCCCAACCTAAAGACTACTCTTTTGAATCACCATGGATCTCCATCCTTGTGCTTCATGGGATAAGATTGAATCACCATTCTTCTTGTAATGACTTGAATAATCATTTTTAGATTTTAAACTAAAATTACAAAAATACCAACATTATGAATGTATTTAGATTACAAAAATACATTAACGATACGCGGATCGTATTTTTCTATCAAGTTTGGGCCGTACTAGTTCTTTGTATTTACGTCATAATATCATATATATAAAACATACATTTTAATCAACTATTAAAATAAATTATTATGCTTCAACAACTTTAAAACATAATAACACCAACCAGATCCCAATCTCATATTAAATTAAATGGTTAGTACCTCTAGACAATTCAATCATATTAGAATTTATCTCTCAAGGGCTTTAAAATATTAATCTAACAAATTTAATCAAACTATTAAATTTAAAGAAAATACATAAGCACTCTAAGGTACCACATATATTTTAATCCTATCTATGTGAAGTATATTAAAAGGCGTGCGAAAGAAAGCTGTGCCACGTGTGCTTTCTCCTCGAAACTTTCTAATGCAAATCCTTTTTATGTAATGCTATGTGTCCTTTTCACTCTGTTTAAAAAAGAAATGTGTAAGTGCGAGGTATCGAGCAACGTGACGCTGGAAATGAAAAGTTAGAGGCATGAAAATCAATCTGATATGAATTTGTCTAATGTTCAAATTGAATATGATAAAGTCTTGTAATAAGTATACTTAACTTGAAAGACTTAAACAAGTACTCTATCTCACAACATTTTCTTGCCCCAATAAAACTTACAAGAGAATATTGATGTATAAGTATTCTGCTTGGGGTCAGTTACATTCAGCTATTTAATATATAAGATTTTATAAGATAAGATAAAATCCCGGATCGAGATAAGATAAGATCGAGATAAGATACATAAGATGCATATCGGATAAGATAAAATAATATGTTAGGCAGCGAAATTTCAGTAAAGCTATCTTATAGATAAGATAAAATAAGATAAGATAAGATAAGATAAGATAAGATTTTATAAGATGCTTATAAGATAAGATAAGGCAAAGGCAAAATAAGTTAAGCGAGCAGTGCTTGTTGGAACCCTGAGTGACAATTTCGAGGTTGAATTTAGTGTTCATCTATCGATTTTCGCAAAAACGCTTTATAGCACAGTCTTGGGTACCTTGTGTTTATTCCCTCGTAAAATCTTAGATTAACGTTTTTGCTTTCCAACGAAACTTAATCAAACACTAAAACAAGTATATCAAATAATAAAACACGGGAATTTAACGTGGATTCCAATCTCGCACTCACGAGATCTACGGCTCATATTGGCTACTTCTTTTATTCCTTGCAGATAAGTAAATAACTCTCGATACAAATTCCAGTTCCATACTAATACAGAAGTGCTCCCCGACACCAACCACAAGTGTTCCTTCACTCTCCTATAATATAAAAAATTACCGAAAGAATAATCTCAAAGTGTGCTTCTTATTCAAGCAAATTAGAGGACAATTACAAGCGTTGTTTAGTTTCCTAGTCTGACTAGAGCTGCAGTTGATATCTTGCGTGTTGGCAAGGCGTTTTATTCTTATGCTCTCAGGTTACCTGCAGCGTGAGTTATAAAAAAACGAATTACCGTCACTTTATATCCTTCAACGGCGGCAGAAAATCCCTTCATGAAATATGTTTATCTTTTCCTCCTTAGTTTAAGGGATAAAGCTTTTTCCTTATTCAAAATAAATTTTATCTTTCATAAAAATTGATTTTCCTTTTCCTTATAGGATAAGGATTTCTCCATATCTTATATTAACTAGATCGACTCTTAAACCCGGTTTTTCCATTAAACAAACTTTATCACGTTGAAAATTAGGTTTTTCTCTTTCTTATCAAAATTTTCAAAAATACGTTTTATGATTTTTGTTCCCGAAAAACTTTAATCTTTTAAA
>CANSNZ010000055.1:0-17500 GCA_947646795.1 Beta lomatogona
GCTAGCTAAATCTAACCATCTAGTTTCATCACTCCTTTTATTATCATGATTCAAAGTGGCCATTACTTCAATAGTTCAATGGTATACAGTTTAACATTTGTTTTACAAGTCCTTTTGGTTTGATGATCACTTATCTCCATAAGTAATTAAAAATGTCATCCAAGAATAAAGACTTAGTTTTCCTTTTCCACAAACGGAGGGACATTGCTATATTTACCCGGTGAGTAAATTACCCCCTACTAATAGAAACAATAAAATATTACTTAGGTAGTGCTTAATTTATCCGGTGGGTAGATCGAACATTAATCACATACAGTATACTCCGTCTATAAATTAATGTTGCAATGAAGAAAACAAAAAGAGCAACCAAACAATCATAGAAATTTACATACTCCTGGGAGTACCCTCTCACATTTATTACTCATTTCACATTACTCATTTATCAAATAATGAGCAAAAAATGAAATGAGTAATGTGAAATGAGCAAAAATATGTGAGAGGGAGTACATACCGGGAGTACCTTTCATGCTCTCCAAACAATCATATGCTATGATAATAATGAAAAATATCAATATTAAGGTCCATAATACATGATTCAATGCTACAAATTGCTTGTTAGGAAATTAAAAATCACTACTAAAACATTAACAAGTTATAAATATCAACAGAATCAACAAGGTCACTACAAATTAAATACTACTTAATAAATTATAAAAATCAATAGTCCAATTCAGTTTTTCCTTACCATACAAAAAATAGGGCAAAATACTGATTAAATTGAAATTTGACAAAGCAAACAATTATCAAAAAAATCAGAAGAAGGCATGAAAATTGAAAGAATTAAGGAGATGGAGAGAGAACCAAAGATAGTGTTAGTGGGATTAGTAGTAGCCTGGTTTTTAGCAGCCTCGCCAATAAGACGCTGAGTTTGATTGAAAGCGACACAAGACGGCGTCGTTCTGTTGCCTTGATCATTGACGATGATCTCAACTCGATCATGTTGCCATACTCCCACGCACGAGTACGTAGTTCCGAGATCGATTCCTATTGCTGGCCATTCTTTTCCTTGTTTTGCCGCCATTATATTATTTGTGTTTAGCAGTTGTATTGGAGTTCAAACTTTTTCGCTATCAAACGAGTGAAATAGTGAATGGAGAAAATGGAATTAAAAAGGAATGGGTGAGAATGCTTTTTATTAGGTTTTAAGACCCGACTCCTTTGACGCTTTATGACTATGAGCAACTCCTTTTGAACCTAATAACTTTTTGACTCACTTGTCAACCAACCCCCTTGATGTTCATTATCCGCTTAAAAAGTCAATATTGGATAAAATATTAATAAAAGACTTTTTTCATTTTTACTATTTTTTTTTTTTTTTTTTTTTTTTTTGCACGGTGAATTGAAATCATATAGATTTAGAGACTAGTAGTCTTAGGGTGAGTTTGATTCAACTTATATACGCATTTTAGTGTTTATTTTAAAAAAGTTCATATCAGATCAGAAAAATTTAGATCATTTGATAAGAAAAATTCATATCATACTAGGTCAAAAATTCAGACTAGATCAAAAAATTCATATTCGATCAGAAAAATTATAACTATAACTCTCATAAAAAGTTCGGTTCGATTTAGTTCATCAACTCGATTTGATTCAGCAGCTCTTAATTTTCCTCTCACATAAACAATTCGAGTTCGGCTCATTCGGCCCGATTTTTGTTCAGCTTTAGTTTATTTTAATTTGGTTCGCTTGTTGCTAATTTGCAATTGACAATTAAAATTAGTGGAGATTAATCTTCTTAATTCTTTAAAACTGACAATATCATAATTTTTTTTTTTTTTTGATAGGAGACAATATCATAAATTTATCTCTCAAATATAATTAAGCTATAAATAAAAAGATTTAGCATTTTGAGATCCTAACAGAATGCAAATTTAATAATGATACTATGGGCCTGTTTTGCTGTGCCTACACTGAACCGAACCGAACCGAACCGAATTGAATTCAACTAAATTGAATTGAACTCGAAAATAAGATGAAATGAATTATTTGTGTGAGAGGAAAATTAAGATCTCGTATTGAGCCGAATTGAGCCGAACGTAACCGAAAATAAGTTGGAACAAACAGGCCCTATGTATAACGAAATTGTTTTCCATATTAAAGATGTACAGAGTATAATCGTATTATTAAAAATATAAAACTATCAAAAGAGGAAGTCATGGAGTCATGGAGTCATGGATTTTACAGGAAAAACAAACAAAAAACATAAACTAGCATCATCATCATCATCAGCAACAACATCACCAATAATAATTACATGAATCAATGAGTTGAAAAATAATTACATAGAGTGGGTCAATATATACTATGTGTGTAATCCCCTCACAAAGCAATGGGAAAAAATTCCTCCATTAAACTCTCCAAGTGTAATGTAATTCCTTTTCCTATCAATTCACCTTGCTATTATAATCACGTTGAGCTAAGATTGGGACACATCCAAATGGCTACCGACTCCAGGATATGAACTTACAAATTATAATAATGAGTGGCGGATGACATTTTTCTGGTGTGATTGATAATAAATGGACGCTTATTAATTACCAATCGTTCAGCCAACCCAGCAGGAAAGATCATGTGCGCCCAAAAAAAGCGACCGTGGCAGTGGAGAGTTCAAGTTTGTGGATATGAAAAATGGTTCATCACTTCATTTCCGACCCTTAGTGATTATTATTTTCATGTACCCGAACACCTTAAAAGACTAATTATTTTATGCATATCCAAACAATATTGTTAACTTCTTTGTCATAACTGTTTGGCCAACCATTGTTCTGAAGCTTCCACACAATGAACAATTTATAATACCTACGTTCATCAACGACAAATAATACTGTGGTAACATGTTTAACTAGTACTTATATATATTAGCTTCATTTTCAATATGCACTTCTTTTGCATTGTTTTTAGTTTGAAATATTGAATAATTGAGTTCTTTGGTAATGTATGTACGTACTGCTAGTACTATTGAAGAAGAATTCAATTTAGTAGTTTTGCTTATTGTTCAAGCAATTTTTTGGTCGCTTGACAATGAAATCCTCCAATTGAATGATAGGCAAAATAAGATTGATTTAGAGAGAATAAGTTGAAAGATTAAGAATGATAAATATTTTTGGAGGAAAATGTAGATGTGGGTAACCTCAATCAAAATACTATAAAGCATGAACAAAAGCTAGAAGAGATTAATATGAATATGAGAAAGCTTTATATATTGAAAGAATTGTGTAATTGCAATGAGTACTTGGGTAATAATAATCAACCGTACTTAGTTGCAAATGATGCATCTTGCTTCTATTTATAGAGAGAATCTAACAGCTAATATCTTGAAATGGTGCAACTACATGGCTGAAATGTAGGGTGTGGTTTCCCCACTTCCTCCTATTTTCTTGCTTCACTTTCCTCTCCATGCCTTCTCTTTCTCTAACTGCCTTGGACTGATTCAAAGTGAGCCCACAACTTCTAACAGTCCAATGTTGTCTTCCTCCTTCGATCTCAACCGTCGGATTTCGATGGCCATGATGATGCCACGTGGCGCTGCTAAAATGGGTCCAACAATTGCCCCCAATCTCTATCTTTGGAGACGACATGTCTACAAATGTAGGGATTAATGGAGCCACCAAACATGAGCAAATATCTGCATATCTTATACTGGATTGTATTAACTTCGTTTGTCATGTGTATTTTATATGTCGTATGACAAAGCTACCAACCAAAGTTTGAGGAGAAAAGATCATTGCTAAAGTGACTTTGATTGTAAGTCGGAGGACAATAACAAAAGGCTAATTGAGTACACTTTGAAGAAAAAGAAAAAGCTTTAGATGCAAAGGGCCTACTATGTTGTGAAGACAAGATCTGAAGTCATGTAGGAATACGAGGACGAGAGACATTTAGGACGTTTGAAGTAGACATAGGTGTTTTAGACGACATCTATAGGGATACATCACTTTTTGGTGGACGTGACATCTTTGATCCTCGGGACTTTGAGGTTAACACTAGACTCAGGAGACAAAAGACAGAAGACGGATGACGGATGACGGATGACGGATGACGAATGACGAAGCAGTTGGTGACAAGTCAATTACCAAGGCTATTTAGGTTTTTACTTTTTGGTTCAACTGGTCTTTTGTACTTTTAAACAATGATACGACGGACCCTCTAGTTTGCTTCTCAAAAGGAAGTTTAACTTTACTTTTGGACAAGTAGTGGGAACTCATAACTTGGATTTCGAATTTCTAAGGTGAAGATTGTAGGTTTGTAATTTAAATTAGGGCTTTGGCTCTAGACAATTTTGTTGTCACACTTGCGTTTGTCAACTGTTGTTTCGGCTGTATGTAAAAATGTTGTCTTGGCCAAGCTATTGTCAACCAGAGAGTGCTTGAAAACCCTACTCTAGTCGTTTTTCTGGCGTTTTGATGTTAGCCTTTCATTTTGACGTACTTGTGTTGGGATCAAAACCTAAGGCTGGCAATTAGGTCGGGTCGGGTCAAATTCAGGTCGACCTGTTTACATAAACGGGTCAGCACCCCCAAACCCGAACCCCACCCGTTTACTTAAACAGGTCAGAAATTCCAACCCGGACCCGACTTGTTTATAAACGGGTTGACCTGAACCCGACCCGTTTAACCTGATTATAAAAAATTTCTTCCGAGGTTCAAGAATAGGTAGGCAAGTTCTCTATGGTGAGAATTATGTAAGAAAAAAATATTTAATTAATTGGGGGCATTCAGCTCTAATAACTTTTATCAATTATTTATTGAGTCCTTTTGCAAGTCTCCATGTCTCTTCTTCTATTTCTTTAGTACTTGAAGCTGCAACAAATGACATCCATTTTCAATTATATGAATTAGGCTAATATATGAGTTTCTTCTTCCCACTTTCTCTTTCTCACACTCTCTTTCTTCGTGAGTCTGGCTTTACAATTAATTTAAACGGGTTAGGCAGGTTATTTTCGGGTTGAAATTTTCAACCCAAACCTAACCCGTTTAGTTTTCAGGTCGTGTTTAGGTCGACCCATTTAGTTAAACGGATCGAATCTTCAACCCAAACCCACTTATTTCGGGTTAGGTTCGTGTCGGGTTCTCGGGTTGGGTCGATTTTTGCCGGCCCTATCAAAACCCTTGTATTGTTTATTGTATTGTTTCGTGCTTCTGTGGACAGAGGACGCAAAGACCACAATAAAGCAAGCATACTTGTAGAACTCTTAAATGGTGATAATTTAAGAGTCAAAAGATTAGAAATGATACTCTTTCCGAGTTGACAACCCATTTTCTTGGCACATGCTCGGTTATTTGTCTTTTAGCCATGTGTCCTTGTCTTCTATCTTACGTATGGGGGACTTTTCCTAAAAAGTCCTTTTAGGTCTATTTTGTTGAGTAAACCATCATGTCGTCTTTTGAGTCGTGTACCCTATCATGTCACAGTCCTGCATGACAAAAATTAGAAGCGATTTTTGGCATTTCTGCCAAAGTCCCTACGAAACTTGAGTTAGCGCGAATCGTAAAATATTTAAAATGAGCAAAAGGGATGAGTGGACTCATTTGTCGCCTTCCTTGTTAGCTATTGTCATTTGTCATCCAACCTTAGTTAGCTCCTTGTGTAACTCTGAATCTGTCTGTAGTCCTCTTCTGATAGCTTCCACGGCTATTAGCACATCTAGGGGCATGATCTCTGTCTTCTCGTATTTTGAACTTTTCATGATATGATCTTAACGACTCGCTGTACCTGTGGAGTTTGGTATGACGCTGAGAATGGGATGAATCCATGTTGAGCTCTAGTTGCATTTATCTTGGATCGACTAGGGAGTCGTCCATACGTGTGGAACTGACTTTACCCTCGGACGCCCCTCCAAAGATTAACTAATAATAGTTTAAACATCCTGTTGGAAAAACTTTCCAAAGGCTAGTATGATATCTCCATTGGCGAATATTCTCCGATGGATATCTCATATCGTTAGGTGCATTAACAACATGAATGTACAATGCTATATGAAACTCAAGTTCCAAATAAAAGGAAATTGTAAAAAAAAAATAGATATTACAAATTAATTTTAAAAAGGTTATAAATTGATAAACTACTTATGAGTAAAATAGATAGATGAACAAGACCACTATCATAGGGGAAACTAGAACTCGCACTAGACTTGCTCATAGTCAAAGAAGTCGGTATTAAAGTCCAACATGGTACAACCTCAAGGATAACTTAATTAATATACAAGTGCTAAGTAAACCGTATTATCATTCACGTACAATATACAAACAAAATATAACAGTGTTAGCATATATTTTATCACGGCAAAACTAAGTAGAATATTACATTAGAAGGCACACACATCATCTAAGACAAAGTTTTGCATTATGAGTACTACCCACAACCATGCGAGTAACATCATTAACTCACAAGTGAAAATTGGATCAATCCCATGCAAAGAAATTATGGCAGTGGCACTTAACAACAAAATTAATTAAGCTACTCAAACACAACGAACTATACTTTCTACCCTTTGATTTAGATCATGTCAATATCAATATTATCAAATCATGCTATCTAAAGGCAAGCACCAGATAGTACTTCCATGTAAGAAGAAGTTTCTCTCATAATTTTAAACAAACTAATCTTGAGGTAGAAATTAGGAAAGACAATGAGTAAGAAGATATAACAAATTATTATTAAGACTGACACCATAACTAGTCAAACATGATTTGGTAAAATAATGCCAAAAGTGGAGAAGCATGATTGCATAACAAATCACAATAGACAATACATAACCCGTGAAATAAAATGCGGGGAAAAAACATATAATATTGCGCCACTGTCAAGTAGACGGACGCAACAAAATAGTCATGTGTCTACACACTTCAAGAATTTGATGGTAAAGTTGAAAATTGTTGCTTAGATTGTTAGGACAATAGCAATAAGTTAGGAATAATTACATATCTCGAAGTGGTGCAAATGAAATTGACGATTGCCTATTCGCTTAGGACATTGGTTGCACTCAAACAAATCAAGACGGGCAACAAATGCATCAAACAAACAAAGCCTATTAGGGACATATAATAAATTTATTATGTAAGATAGGTTAGAGATTTTACTATAATTATAATAATATAAATTGAGGAGGGGAAACTTTCCTTAGTCAATAGGGTTGCTTAGGAGATTCACTCATGTTTGATTACTTTCCTTTGGTCTTTGCTCAAACCTTCAATCGAACAATGTCAACATGAAGAGACCATATGAACGTGGGCCTGAAATTAAGCTGAAATGAACAGGCCCTAATACTGTCAACATTGTGCGTCCATTCTTCTCCATCTTCACGACTATGTTCAAACTTTAACAGTGCTCAATTATTGGAAAAATTAATTTAAATAATAGAGTATGACACCCATTGACAACAATCTCAAACAAGAAAAACTGTCATCTCTGCACACTACATAGTAGTTGTAGCATGCACCACATGATCGATCTACTTCTTCTTAATGGAAATGGATGAAATGAGCCTTGTCGATCACCAACAAACACCCATTTACCCAACCTCTTTCGTTGATAATAATATGGGTTCTTCAGCAATGAATTTGGTCCAATAATATCCTCCAAATTATCTAAGCAGAATAAAATCTTCTAAGAATCCCAAACTCCATATTCTTCTTGAAGGAATTGTGTTCTCAGTCAATTCCGGCAATTACTAAATATAATTAGGATTACATTATAGAGATAATTGTTAGGTTATATTAGTAGTCATGTTTACTTGCTAGAGAATAAATATGGCTAGTAGGACAATATGATTGGGCCTACAGCTAATATTAACTTAATCCTATAAGGTCACACATATAGCACAAGATTGGACCTAGATAATAAAAGCCCATTAGTTTTAGGTTTAGGGTTATAACTCTCCACTAATAAGTTATATAAGATGACTTTATTAGTGTTGTGCCTCTTGGAGAAAAACTACTGTAAGTTGTTACTGAGAGAAAAGGAACCCTAACCCTAAGAACTGATAAACTAGCTTTTTCCCTCAAAAGTAAGAGAGAGATAATTGATCCTTCTCTTCCGTACTAGCATACGTGGGATTCCGATCGGTGCTTGTGGACCGAGTAGAGGAGTTTCGCTTGAGGCTCTTAATCTCTCATCGTTGCTGTTCTTGGGAATCATCGTTGCAGTTCTAGGGAAAACACGCATCAAAGGTTGTAATTTCTAACCTTCTTTTGATACGTAATAATATATACATGTGATACTGATTTAGATGTTAAGAAAACGTTTCTTGCAATTCCGCTAAGTGCATCTAAATTCCTACAGTGGTATCAGTTAGCCTCATGTTTATATTATTTTGTTCATGTGATTCAGGATTAACTATTATAATTCAATTAGGGAAGAACTTATAATATGAGTTGATTTGCATAATTAAAATTTGATTTTAATTGATTGGATTATATAGTTTTATTATTTGTATATATGATACAAATTTGGATTAAAATTTGACAGATGAGATATGTTTAAATTTTAATTATTTTAAAGTATAATAATTAAAAAAAATGTTTTATTCGACATTAATACTGTCGAAGAACAGTGCCTGGTATGGGTCGATACTCTTGTTTTAAGTTCAACAATAAACTTCAAAATTTTGTAAAATTGATTGAGGAGTTTGATTTGCTTTGATTTGAATTGCAAATTAATGTTATCAATTGTAATATTAGTTTCGAAATCAAAGTGTTTTAATAAAAAATTTTGAAACCCTAAAATTTCCTCAAATCGATTTCAATGGGTATTAAATATGATTTCGCATGCCAAAATACAAAGTTGTTTGATTTAATGAATTTGAAACAAAGATCAATTGATTTTGGGCAGTGATTCGATTAGAATTCGATGGAAATTTGCCCAATAAAGTTCGAAAGAGTTTCGAAAAACAGGGCAGTTTTAAGGCTACGTTTTGGCAACGATTGGTGACGATTTACGGTGAATTTGACTGTGCAAACGTTGCGTGAGTGACCGAGCATGAATCGTCGGCGAGATTCAGTTCAGAATTCGAACCAATGTTGTTCGAAATTACCCCAGAAATTTTCGAAATTGTTCGAAAAACAGGGCTAATTTGCGGCAAATTGTGGCTATTTGGTGGCTTCCGGCAAGTGTTGCCGGGTCGCTGACCCAGTCTCCGGTGACGTAAAGGCGGTCACGACGTGGCTAATTGCCTGCTGTGCCGACTGCCGAGCGTGGCTGATGTGCTAAGCGCTGTTGCTGCATTTTTGTTGCTACGCTGCTGCTGTTGCATCCGTGAAGAACAGGACATGAGCGGGCCTGTTTTGGTCGGGCTCAACAATTTCATGCAGGCTGGGCTTCGGGCTGTGCTGGTGTTTTTTGGGCTGGGCTCCAAATTTTGATTTTATTAAAAAAAAAAAAAAAGTTTTTACTATATGATCCAAATCTTGCAAATTAATTATTAATATTGATTAATTCCATAATTAAGTTAAAATTGAATTATAATAGTAAAAGTTTCCTTAATTAATTTTACTTAAATGTGTTAAGTTTGATTAATTAAAGGAAAGATTTATTTTGTTAATAGTTAGTGTCACTCTTTAAGGTAAGTTAATGAATGCTCATAATATTTGATATTATGAATGTATGCTTTTATAATATATTGATATTATGCTTGCATGCGGTGACTAGTATGACCCAAACTAGGATAGAAAATACGATCTGCGTATCGTTAAGTATTTTTGTACAACTAAATACGATCTGCGCATCGTTTGTATTTTTGTAATTTATTTAAATAGTTATTTAAATTTCAAAAATGTAATTAATCGAAGAATGAAGGTCCAAGAAGATTCAAGGATGGGATCCTAGAAGATTCGAGATGGAGTTCATGAAGATTAGTTTTCCTAGGTTTAGGGGTCATACTAGGATCACATTTATCTTGCTTTAAATTATGCATTTATTTGATTTTGAATGCTTTATTAAGTTTATGTTTGTTGCGTTATTAATTATATTTGTTCACCAATTAATGAACCAACATAATAAACTTAGGTCCCACTTGGTAATATTGAGTTTTATGCTTTCCCAAACAACACCTATGAAGCCCTCGATCATAAGTGATAGGTTCTGCCAAAGCAGGGTGTCACTTTTAATCTTGGGATAGTAGGGTAGGTTTACGAAACTTACATGTTAATGTTTGGTTACACTCAACAAAACTATCAAAAGGCAAAGTTTTGGGTTTTAAAGCAGAGAGATAGTCGAACAAGAGTTGTTGTCTGTCGGCCAAGAATTACAAGTGTTGTAATTAGTAAAATGCTTACTTACCTTGACTACTAAATATTAAAGTCAGTGCCAAAGTACGTTTAATATTTACAGGGAGGGGATCTTGGTTACTTTATTCAAAAGGGACCAAATTGATTTGAATAAAGAGTTAATAGTGTAAACGTTTTGAAATTGTTCAAAGTTTAGGCTATAATTCAACAAACATTACTAAACTTTGCATATTATGTTTTTCATGTATTATATTGTTAATGCAAGGATTATTCCCACTTTACGAAAATGAAAATGATTTGAGAATTGTTCTCATACAATATATAAGAGAAAATTTTTTGATACCCATATTCTACGTTTACGCTAAAAGATTCTTGAATTAATATAATTAGCAAAGATTTCTTTTAGCAAATGGTCAGTGCTTTAATAATTGTCTTATGTTGACATCGATGATCTCAAAGGAGTTTGAGAATTGAGATGTTTTGCACCATCTTCCAAGTTTTGAAAAATGTTTTCAAAAAGGGAGGATGTAGAGGTTTTATTACCTCAAGGCATTGTTTGAGAGGATGTTTGCACCGTCATCCAATATTGAAAAATGTTTTCAAAAAGGGAGGATGGAGCGAGAGGTTTAATGGCCTCAAAGCATCACTTAAAAACTTGAGCACAATCTCATAGATAAAGAGATGTCACAAGTATTCAAAATGATTTGATTGTTTTGAAAATTATTTCAATAACGCCAAAAGTTGGCTATGGACATCGATCATACTTCTCATCTTAGAATCAATACGCGATTGAAGTTCTTTTAAGTGAGAAGCGAGGAAAGACCATTAGCAACAATTCCATCAAAACTCGAGAAAGTTGAGATTTATGGTTTCATTGAATATTAGAAGCAAGTTCTAAATCATTCAAAGGAAATATGGTTGACAAAGATGTTGGGATGACAATATAGGCAATAGAGTAAACTAAAGACAAAAGTTGTCTTTATAAAACCACAAATGCTAAAAGTCATACGTTGACGTATACAACTAGGTTTTTCTACTACATTAGAATCGTTCAATATACTAGATAACTCCCAACATGAATAAAAGATAGTTGGAATGAAACGATAGTTTTCATCTGATGACCTATATTATAGAGAGTTTGGCAATTGCAACTTCTAGGGTATTTGATACATGTTATAAGTCTCACATTTCTTGAATGTGTGAATTATACAAAGAAGTTTAAACTAGCTAAAGGTGTATCTAAAAACAAATATTGTGTTAGATATGAGAATTGTGATCATTTCTTACCTTTTAGCTTAGTTATGGAATCAAATAATTGTTATTTCATTCCAGATAAAACAATAATTCAACTTCAATATACGATATTGAATGATGAACAATTTGTTGTTCATTGAATAAATGTTTTAAGCATATTGCTGAATTTATTAGTTGTTGAAATATTTGATTTTGACAAATAAATCTATATTAGATAAAGCAAGAAATCAACACAAATGATTCTAACCCCACTTACATAAGGCATATAAATAGTGCTGAATCAGCTCGAATATGCGTATTGAATCTCCAAAAGGATGGAATTCTAACATCATTTGACTATGAGTCGTTTGGTGTATGTGTATTGTGCTTGATGTGCAAGATGACTCAATCACCTTTTACGAGAAAGCGTGAAAGACCTAGTGATTTCAAGGTCTTCACACATCTATGTGGACCAATGAGTTCAAATACTAGGCAGAGTTGGGCTACTTCATAGCTTTTACTAATGACATAAGTGAATATGGTGATATTTATATGATGAAGTATTAGTTGAAATTATTTGAAATGTCCAATAATTTCAAAATGTTAAGTAGAGAATCAACTTGACAAGAATAATAAATGAATTGCAATATGATTGTAATTGCGGATATTTGAGTCTAAGTCTTGATGCTCATCAAAAGATTGTGAATTGTTCACAATTGAAGCAATATTGACTTCGATAGAAATGTCATTATGAATGGCATGACTGAACGGAGGAATCAAACCCTAATTAATGAGGTTCGATTCACGATGAGACTTGCTAATTTGATCTTCAATTCCAATATCCTTCTAAAAATATGTTCTCAAAATGTATTGATTTTATGTTGAATTAAACTTGTCAAAACTAATAGGAAAAGATATCATATAAGATATGGAGTGGAAAAGTTCCTCATTTATCTTTCCTATAATTGTGGTTAATTTTGTTTTAGGTAAAAGGTTTACTTATTAGACAAATTCCCACTTAAGTATGAAAAATGTTTTCATATGTTATCCTAAGGAAATATGGGATCAAAGTTTCACAAATGATCTAAGAACAAATTGTTTGTTGCTCTAGATTGTGACTTTGTAGAAAAGATCGTGTTTTCTAAAAAGTCAAGTGGGAGAAAGAGTAAATCTTGAAAAGTTCAAGATGAGCAACAAATGGATGTGGCTAATCCCACATTAGAAGCGAAAACACATGATCTTATCCTTATGATGAGAACGTTAGATAATAAGTTGAGGATGTGCATGCTTCTTCTTAATGCCTAACGATGTGTTGGAGGAAGTGCATTCTATACACAAACCTCCTATCGCCCCATTGTTGTTATGATCTCATGTAGCTAGGTTTTGTAGAATAAGAGAATTGTCACAGAGATCAATGGATTTCGTGTTGACGGAAAGTTCTGAGATATTGATCTCAGAATGTGAAAGACTCTTTATCTATGAAAAGTTTTAATTTGACAAGTTAAGACTCCAAGAAATGACTTGTTGCCATGAAGTCCGAAATGAATTCTATGTCTAAAGATCAAGTACGAGACTTGGTTTATTTGTTTCATGAGGTAAAGCCTATTGATGACAAATAATGTTTCAAGTTGGAAATAGACATAGTTGGAAACGTTTACGTTTTTGAAGCAATATTGGTTTCGGGATTTGATCCAAGAAAATCAATAGTTTTGACTATGATGAAATCGTTTCACCATTCTCAGTGCTTAAAGTTCATTCGGATACTCCTTGTGATTACTACTTTCAATATATATGATATATGGAAAACGATGATCGACATCGCTTTCTTGAATTGGTTCTTGAAAGAGGTTGTGATACAACTAGAGATTTTGATCACTAGTAATTCTTAAGGAGAAATGCAAGCTTTGAAAGTTAATTTGTGAATTGAGTAAGCTTGCTGGAGTTTGAATCCTCGATTTGATGAGAAAAGCAAATAGTTTGATTTATTAGAAATGGAGAGGGAGTTAGTTTACAAAAGTTTAGTGGGAGCAACATAGTCTTCTTGGTCTTGTATGTAGATGACATATTTTTCATAGGAAAATGAGATTCACCTGCTTGAATTAGTCAAGGTATGGTTAACTTAATGTTTCCTTATGAAAGACCCAAGACAATCGAGTACATTTGAGAATCAAGATCTATAGAGATAGATCTAGATTATTGAACATAGTGAAACATCTTATATTGATAAGGTTCTTACTAAGTTCGATATGAAAAATTCTTTGAGATATTTCTATCCCAAATGATGTGACACATTAGTGAGCAAGATTCAACGTTTATTAAACGTTTGATGAGCTTGAACATATAATCTTTGTGTGTTGACAATTGGATTATTATGTTTACCACATTTTGTACTCTCGTAAATGTTCCATATGCCTCGTCCATCCTATAGTGCTTAGGAAGAACTTATGGATAGTGTCTTGGTGTAAGGAAGTAACAATGATAATACGGTGTAAAGTTAAGTTTGCAAAGTTTATATGAATGAGAATGTCTCATATCTAAAGGATAAACCATTATCGTAGCTTAAGCATGAAGGTTATGTTAGGACGATAAGGATCAAACACATTAAAGAATGTCTTTGATCATATATTGTTTTAAATTGTGAAGATTGTTCATGATTGTAAAACTCTAATAATGTTTGTTGCTTGAAACAAATTTTCATTCTTATTTAATTGTGGTTTATAATTAAATAAAATGTCCAAAATAATTCATGCTTCGCAAATAGGATTATCAAAAGCGTGTTTTGGTAATTGGAACCCTATTCGGTGAACTGGATTCATGAATTATTGATAGTCCCTAGTCCGAGTCATTAAATTGGACATAAATGACTTATAAAAGACTAATTGTTAATTGATTGATAGCGCAGTTCCATGGGCTATAGGGACATAGAGATTTCTAGTCAATTACATGGACATATGGAGATATGTCTGGGACATGACCTACCAAGATTCTAATGGTGGAATCGATATATTATATTTAGTGAATTCCTTAGACATGAGTAAGACACTGCAACCATGCAATGGTTAGTTTGACTTTGACACTGTTAAACGCTGCGCCGTAAAAGGAGGTTATAAAGGCAGTGATCAGGTTGGCTAAGAATTGAGTGGGAGCTTTGGTCGTACAAGATTGGATAAGTCCTTCTATTTGATAGGATTAATGTCAATGACTCTTGAAGAGTAAGAACTGAAAAATGCATGGCCGTGCTCAAATGGATTAAACAGTTAATCATTTGTTTCACAGTTCGTATATGACATTAATAGACTTAAGGAATTTTAACATTGCGCACTTGCTTCGGACAAGTGGGAGATTGAAGGAATTGTGTCCTCAGTCAATTCCGGCAATTACTAAATATAATTAGGATTACATTATAGAGATAATTGTTAGGTTATATTAGTAGTCATGTTTACTTGCTAGAGAATAAATATGGCTAGTAGGACAATATGATTGGGCCTACAGCTAATATTAACTTAATCCTATAAGGTCACACATATAGCACAAGATTGGACCTAGATACTAAAGCCCATTAGTTTTAGGTTTAGGGTTATAACTCTCCACTAATAAGTTATATAAGATGACTTTATTAGTGTTGTGCCTCTTGGAGAAAAACTACTGTAAGTTGTTACCGAGAGAAAAGGAACCCTAACCCTAAGAACCGATAAACTAGCTTTTTCCCTCAAAAGTAAGAGAGAGATAATTGATCCTTCTCTTCCGTACTAGCATACGTGGGATTCCGATCGGTGCCTGTGGACCGAGTAGAGGAGTTTCGCTTGAGGCTCTTAATCTCTCATCGTTGCTGTTCTTGGGAATCATCGTTGCAGTTCTAGGGAAAACACGCATCAAAGGTTGTAATTTCTAACCTTCTTTTGATACGTAATAATATATACATGTGATCCTGATTTAGATGTTAAGAAAACGTTTCTTGCAATCCCGCTAAATGCATCTAAATTCCTACACTTCTAACATCCAAACCTCTAAATCATACTTGTACATATAATGGCTATTATTGTCCGTGTTTCGCAACCAACAAATACTTAAGCAATCTCTAATTTCACAAAGAAATAGGTTAGAGGTACAAGTACAACAGAGAAGGATTCAGTGGCCGAATCAAACCCGGCCCCAAAATGGTCCAATCTGTCTCGCTATATCCCCAAAGCCAATGCAATGTTGCACCTACTACAACAGGACCATTACTACTGCTGTCAAAGAGGTAGTAGTAGTTGATGTGAAGTGTTGACCAACTGATTGGGTCAAGCTTTCTCCACTTTTGTTTCTTTAAAGTATATCAGGTAGGTAAGCAATTGGTGCATCCAATAACTACCTTATAGTCATCTGAGGATGAATCATAGGCGAACCCATTAAACAGCATACATCTTGCACTCTCCTTAGTCCCGAATTGAGGTCCCTCTATGAGACGTTTCTGATCAGTAGTAGGGTTCCAAATCAGGAACACTATCTTCTTTTTCGAAGAAGACACGTAGAAGTTATTGTTCAAGGAGATGCATATCAACCCATTATTGTGAGCATTAAAAGTAGATAAGATATTGTGAGAATTAAAAATAGATAAGATCCAAGTGTTTAAACTTGGCCGCAGTCTAAGGAAAGTCACAAAGACAATTCAATAAAAACTAAGTCCGTATTTATAGCTCATAAATCAGCCATAAATCTGAAAAGATTACAAGCCTAAACAAATTAGATCTAAAATATATTAAACCTAATACTATTAGACTTGCACCTTAATTAAACTAGATATAACAAATATATAAACTAAAAAAACAAAAAAAAATTCTAACAAAACCTATTGACTTATTCTACCGCCTAATATACTCCTTGCACATGCAAGGAATTGTTGAAACTAATTCTAACTCCTACTGACTACTAAGGGCCTGTTTCATCCAGCTGAAAATAATTAAACTAAACTGAACTGAAAATAAGCTAGATAGAATAGACTCTAATGCTTCCGAATTAACGAACTTTTACAAGTTCACTAATTTTTGGACTTTAACAAATAAAAAAAATTAAAGGTTAATTAAATAAAAATCTAAAAACAATTCTAACTCTAACTAAATCCACATCACTTTATCCCTAAACTCACCTTTAAATCCTTCATAACCATGTCTCAACTCTTTGCATTGTATTGATGTATGGCCTGTTTCTTCCCCGTTGTTGTTGTTGTTGTTGTTGTTGTTGTTGTTGATCATGTTCCACAAAATAAAATGTAAAACCAAACTTCATCGCTCATGCTCAAAGTGCGGTTATCGGAAATTTGAAATGCGAGATGTTGTTTGTGGAACTCGTCAGAAGAGATGACTGAATTCCATTCTTTCGCCACGAGTTTGAATCGATCAAGGGGCTTCGCAGGAAGTCGAGCAAGGATTTGATCGAAAAGAAGTTCTGGAGGTATGAAAGGAGCATGTGAATAAGAAGGGCTAATATCATTTCTAATTGCCTTCTTTTTCTTTTTATACTCCATTGGATATGATTTTGCTAGAAAGGAAGAAACGCTTATCATATTTAAATTTCAAGTCATATATATATATATATAGAGGGCATCCACCGTACAACCGGTTGTACCATGAGCATGGTACAACCTCACTCATTTTTAAAATGAGCAAATTTTGCAAAGTTTGCTCATTTCATTTTTATCAAATGAAAAAATTTCAAATGAGCGAAAAAAATGAGTGAGGTTGTACCATGCTAGGTACAATCGGTTGTAGGATGGATTTTGCCATATATATATATATATATATATATATATATATATATATATATATATATATATATATATATATAGTGCAAACCAAACCCTAAACCCTCCTACTCCCGTCAGTAAATTTTACATATGCTCTGTTCTTTTCAGATGAAGTTTGCTGAAATGAACAGAACTGAAATTTGCTGAACTGAACTGAACTTTTTAGAGTTGAATTGAACTGAACTTCTCAGAACTGAAC
>CANSNZ010000055.1:22500-188178 GCA_947646795.1 Beta lomatogona
GCAAAAGTGGGCAGGGAAAACAGGGCCGAGGCACCCGGGGGGATCCTTAGGCACGCGGGGGGCTTGAAACTTTTTCCAAGGAGTGAAGTATTTTTCCTCCTATTTTTCCCTATTTGTCTCCTGTTTTTGCCCATTTTTCGAGGAATAATATTACTTTTTACGAAAAAAAAATACGTAAATTAAGTATATATTAAAACAGATTTTCCCATATTTTTCCAGATTTTTCCAAATTTTTCTTCTATTTTTCGCTATTTTCTCTATTTTTTGCCATATTTAGCCAAACTTTAATAATTTTGTACGAATTAGTTGTCCAAATAGGTTGGTTTGAAAAAATCAATCAAATAAGACATATCTTATTTTATCTGGTTCAACTGAATTATAGTTGAATTCGGGTCGGTCACAAACAAATCGGGTTGAACCGTGTATTTTCTGGGTCTAGTCAGGTTTTGGATTAATATTTGGTTGGGTTGCAGTCAAGTTCGGGTTTGAATGCATGTTTGTCTGGTTAGGTCAGAATCTGATCAGGTTTCGGTCAGGTCTGAGGATTGACCCTCACAGGTCGAATCAGGTTCAAGTCAGGTCAGTATCAGGTTGACCCAGCAGTCAGATCTGTTTCTGACACCACTACCAATGCCTAGCATGTTCCTATGTGCATTAAATCGTTTTTGCAATTTTTCTAACTTTGAGTTGGTTATTGTTGTGAGGATTACCTATAAATTTTAAGCAAATTTTATGTGAGATAGACCTAGAATATTTCATAGTGTAATTAAGTTTAAAAGTTATGACAAATTATTGCATCATTGGATGTTAGTAAATGTTTATGACTATGTTTAGCATACAACAGATAAATTTTAGGGTTTTTCTATGATTTACCCCTGTGTTTTTTAAAATTCTATAATGTACCCCTAATGTTTTTTAATTCTACACTGTACCCCTGTGTTTTTTAAGTTTTCTACATAGTACCCCTACGTTAAGTGTACGTAACGTTTACCGTTATCTCTTTTCATTTATGGGCTTCTCTCTCAAGTCTCAACCCTCCCCGACCCTCGTCGGCCCCCGGCCTAGCCCCCCACCCTCCTCTCCTCCGCAACCACCATGACCGCCGCCCGGCCCAGCTCCCACCCTCCCTCCTCCGCAACCACCATGGCCAGCCCGGCCCACTCCCCCCCTTCGATTTCCATCGACCCCACCCCTTCCTTCCCCTCGCACCGTAGCCGTGAACAACAACCACCACCAACCTCGCTAATGTTTTAAAAAAAATCAACACACGGGTGCGGGAAATAAAAGGGAGGGGGGGGGCCGCGGGAAATCAAAGGGGAGGGGTGTGGGCTGTGGGAAATCGAAGCGGAGGGGATGGGGGCCATGGGAAATTGATGGGGAGGGATTGGGGGTTGAGGGAAATCGAAGGGAGGGGTGGGGGCTGTCGGAAATCGAAGGGGAAAGAGTTGGGGGACGGGAAATCGAAGGGGAGGGGGGGGGCTGGGCGGGCAGGGGGAGGGGGGTGCGGGGGGGCTGCGGCGGAGGAGAGAGAGGGGGCCGGGCTGACGGGGGAGGGGTTGGGAGGCTGCGGCGGTGGAGGGAGGGGGGGGTTGGGGTGGAGGGGATGGGGAGGTTTGGGTTGGAATTCAATAATGATTAACGTCCGTTTTCATTAATACACACTAGGGGTACTATGTAGAAAACTTAAAAAACACAGGGGTACAGTGTAGAATAAAAAAACATTAGGGGTACATTATAGAATTTTAAAAAACACAGGTGTAAATCATAGAAAAACCCTAAATTTTAGTATATTTTAAAAGAGGTTGCCAATCACGAAACTAGCTCCCACATAAAGACCCTCCACCTTGACACTGCCATGTTATAATTTCTTACATGATATGACAATCATTTTAGCATGTTTGCCTACTTTAATAGCAAAAAAAAAAAGAGCTATATATCAATCCTCGAACCTTTGACTTTTCAATCTATTAAAATATTCTATCTAATAATCTAATATTGGTGCAAGATAATCCCTAACGTTAATCAATATCCACAAGTATTCTAAAATCTACTCAGAAAAAAATATTGATTAATAAAGAGTAAGGTTACAATAATCTAGACAATAAAAAAAGCTATAGTCTTATGAGTAAATCACGAAACTAGCTCCCACATAAAGACCCTCCACCTTGACACTGCCATGTTATAATTTCTTACATGATATGACAATCATTTTAGCATGTTTGCCTACTTTAATAGCAAAAAAAAAAAGAGCTATATATCAATCCTCGAACCTTTGACTTTTCAATCTATTAAAATATTCTATCTAATAATCTAATATTGGTGCAAGATAATCCCTAACGTTAATCAATATCCACAAGTATTCTAAAATCTACTCAGAAAAAAATATTGATTAATAAAGAGTAAGGTTACAATAATCTAGACAATAAAAAAAGCTATAGTCTTATGAGTAAATGAAGACAGTCGAGGTATACCATTTTATCAGAGATTGCTATGTAAAATGTTGAGCACTTATAAACTTATGATTATGCATAAGTAAAACTTTTACGATCACGATCTAGTATTTACACAACTTAATGAAGACATCAAAGTAACCGAAAAGGGGAGAAAAATCATGCATGCTCATAAGTTTATAAGTGCTCAACATTTTACATAGCAATCTCTGATTAAATGGTATACCTTGACTGTCTTCATTTTAATCATAAGACTATAGCTTTTTTTATTGTCTAGATTATTGTAACCTTACTCTTTATTAATCAATATTTTTTTATAATAGTGTAAGTTGACAATTATTTTTCAATACGATAAACAAAGTATGCACTTACAATTAATATATCATTTTAAAAATGGACATAAGAACATCGGGTATTTTAATTTGTTAAGTTTGAATTTTATTTTATTTTCGATTTGACTACTCTTTTATTTCTTCATTTTTATTGCGAATTCAAGTTTATTACAAATATTTTAATCAATTTATGTTTGTTAGATATCTTCTATATTTGTGGGCAAATTTCTATTAGTTTTGACTTTTTGAATTGGTTTGTAGAAAAAATATAAGGATAGTTTTAATTATTTTTGTTAAGCTACTTGATGTGTATTGTGAATATTAAGGGGTATACTTTAAGTCCTAAAAAACCATGAGGGCTTTTGAGTAATTTAATAGGGGGACACCATAGCCTCCCCCCTTCCCTTATATAATAAAGATAACTTTTGACTCGATGCTGATATTGGGTGGATTCCAGCGGCATTGGAAAGTAGGCTTGAAGAGCTTTCCAACGATAGGTCGCACGACCCAAGGTGAGTTGTATTATGAGAGATATGGGCTTCGCAAGTTGGCCCAATCTGCCAGAAACTTCTTACGCACACGCGGTTTTGATAATTTCGGCCATTTAATGATTTATTTGGCTTCCTTATCTTGTAATTTTGGTTTCCTATTAGTATTAGGAGTTATAACTATATATATTATAGGTTTTCGAATGAGAGGAGGACATCCATTACTCACTTTTCAATATCACATTATTTTTCCTTTCTAGTTTCTCTCAAATTTTATGCCCTAGTTTGTTTCTATTGCTACTTTGGAGATTCAAGATTCAAGATTTCATATTCATCTTCAATATTAATAAAGTTTTATTCTCTTCTCTTCCCTTTATTATATTTTTTTTTATTATGTTTTCTATTACTCCCTCCGTCCCAGAAAAATCTGAATACTTGTTGGGACACGTAGTTTAAGGTGATAGGTTGTAGTGTAGTTATCAAATGTTATTCTATTTAAAAAGTAGATGTGATAAGAGTTGGTGGGATATTTTTTATTAGAGGAGAGAGAAAGTTGGGTAACTTTTTATTGATAAAAGGTAGAGTGCGGGCCAAAGATGTGTAAAAGAAATAATATATTAATAGTGGGACCATATCAAAAATGAAAGTGTTCAAACTAATTTGGGACAAAAATAAAAGGAAAGTGTCCAAACTATTCTGGGACGGAGGGAGTAAATTTATTGATTTTATTGCCATGATTAGTGAGTAGTCTTTTTATCTAAGATTGAGTTGAGCCCTAGTATGGATCGATCTTATGGTTTTTCTCTAATTCTCATGTTACTGAGTTATATGTTTAGGGTTTGATGAGATTGTTATTATTGTCAATTTTATATCTTGATTTAGCCCTAGTTTTATATTATCAATGAAAGTTGGAGTTGATATTAGGAATATTTGTTTGATGTTGAATTGCTATTTTATTAACTGAGTTCATCAACGAAAGTTGGGTCTTGATTTAGATAATCTTGCCATTGATTTGAATTCTCCCATGAAAATATAGGTGAGAACTAAAATTGGGAATTATTTGACATTGGTTCTTAATGCTTCTAATTATGTGTATAAGCCATGAAAATAGGAGACATACATGTTAGTTAGGCCTTTTGCTATCACGAAAGTGAGCTTTAGGTACTGAGGAATGACCGAGTATTTAGTTTATGTTCGCAACCGTGCTTTAAAACTGAGTCAAAAGGGAATGTCAATCTCGCCTAAGCTATAATTGAATAATTGGGATGTGAGTTATATTTTGATCACTTGATATTAGTGGTGATACTTAATCTTAGTGCTTTAATTGTCATATTTTGTTATTAGTTTATAGATTCTTCTGGATATTTGGAATGTGTAGCTATTTCATAGTCTAGAGTCAACTAGTATTATAATCTTGCACCTCCCTGAGTTCGACCCGTATGTGCTACGACACCGTTCACTTGCGGTATTAAAATAAAACCCTAACAAGTCTTTGGCGCCGTTGCCGGGGAGGTAACAGATTAGAATTAGTCTGATTATAGATTTAATAGACTACATTGTGTATATTTTTATTTTCTTTTGTAAATAACTCATTTTTTTTTACTTTTGCAAATTTCTTCCCTTTCACTGTTCATGGATTCATTATTGATAGGGCCAATGGTTATAATTCTTTGGATTCTCATGTTTCTTATTTTGATACATCGTGTCAATATACTTCCAATTTTTGTATGAGTTCTAATCAATTACCTAATACGTGTTGTGATCCCCATATACATGCTAGTAATTCTAGAGCAGTTTTCTATTTTCCTCAATATGAGAATGAATTGTTTTGGAAATACTATCGTAGACTTGGAGACTTTATTGGTCCTAATCACGGATATGAACAATGGGATATGTGTCAAGTGATTTATGAGGGTTTAAATGAAGAAAGTAGAGCGGTGTTTGAGTCTATGTCTAATGGACAATTTCTATCCTAATCACCTGGTTATTGTTGGGATCTAATCGAGTGGTTGGCTAAAAATAATTATGAGTGGGATATGTCATTATCTGCTAGACCAGTCCAAGAAAATTTCTCCACTCCTTCACCTCAAAGCTACATTATTACACCTCCATATAGTTCTAATTGTCACTCTACTTTTCATGACATTTCTTTATGTGATGTGACATTAGTAAATGATTTTGACCCATCTCCCCAATATGAGTCTCAATATGCTCGGAGTTATAGTTTCCACCCATATATTTATGATGATGATGATGAGGGTTGGAAAGAACTTGAAAATTATGGGGATGATTATCAAATTACTGGGAAGATTGATGTGAATGACGTTTTGAGTGAGGAACAACCCTTGGTTGAAAATCCTTCATTGGAGAAGTCTATAGATGAGAGTGAAGTTATTCATGAGTCTTTGTCGGCTCCACCCACTGTTTTTGAATCTCATGTTCCTTTCTCTCGAAAACTTGACCTTATTTCTTCTTTCCCTTTATTATATACCCCCCATCATTCTCTATTTCTCCCAAAATGAATGACTCTTATGACCATATAATTGATGTACAGTTAGTGGTTATCTCTCCTTTTGAGTCTTGTAAAACAACTAACTATTTTTCTTTTTCTTACTCTTGTAAAAATCACTTCTCCTTTGATTTTTCTTTTTTTAGGTTTAATAGATTTTTAGGACTAGTGTATTTCCTCTTTCCTTTTCACTCTTATATAACATGCTTTGATATGTTTGCAGGGACATATGATAAGCTTCTATAGAGCGTTGAAGTGTTCTGCATTAGTCTACTGATTTTACATGGTTGTGCGGACCTTTATAAATTTGCGCTTTTCGGGAGGCAACGCGAATCCTAACTTATTTTCTAATTTATTTTTCTTCCTTTTTAAATTTTCATGTTCTTTAGGTATTATTATACTAATTAGTGTGTTTTGTTTTTGTGATTGTATGGTAAAAAATTCAATAAAAAAAAAGGAACAAGGAGCAGTAGGAATCAGCCCCCAAGACCAGTAATACCACGGCCAGGTCGTGGGCTCCATCCCCACGCCATGGGCTGCTCGTGGTCTGATACTGTGCAGCCTCCACGCCCCCTGCTATCCTTGTGCGACACAGCACCACCAACAGTCCCCTGCACCCACCAGCGTCACGAACCACCATCATCACCGCCTGCACATCACCACCGCACAGCACCGCCAACACTGCCGACCACCGTCGGCTGAACAGCCTCTCTCCGATGTTTTCTCCACCCACACTTTCTCCTTCCCTCACCGCAGCACCACCACCACTCCACGCCCCCAGCCACGCGTTTTCCCGCTTCTCCTCTTTTCTTCCTTTCTCGTTCTTTTCTCTTTTCCCTTTCGATTTTCTTATTCCCTTTTTTTTTTTTCTAATTTTCCCCTTAAACACCTAACTCTATTTATTTTTTTCTTTAATATATGGTTGTTATAAGATTCGCGCAAATTGGCTGCAAATTCGTTCAAGTTGGTCTTAAAGGAACAGTGCACTATAATTTTTGAGCTTATTCGACTCATTTTCCCACTAAATTGGGTAGTAAGCTTCTTTACTTTATATTGTTCATGCTCTTGACAAGACTATCTTTTTTTTTTTGCTTGGATTTTCGTTTGTGATGCCATACTTGTTTGATTTCTTATAACTACATTGATTTAATCTTCCATTGTTGGGATTTTCTATGCGGCAATAGTGGTGGATTATGGTGTTTGTGAGAGTGTTCGATGATTTGGTGATTCAGTGATTGTTGGGGTTCATATGTGTTCCTTCCCTAATCATGTTTTTTTTGCAGTGAGGTCACTGCAAATTCTATCTTGGGGGAGGGATATTCTATCATTTATTGCCCTATAGTGTAGATTTTATCCCTTTTTTAGGTTGTTGCACGGTTTGTACCGCTCATTAGAAGTGGGAGTTTATGTGTAACCAAAAAAATTGTACTGCTTTCTTAGTTGCATCAGCATATTAGATTCCATCTCATCTTAGTTGCATCTATGGGACTATTGCTTGCGCTATTTGAGAACCCTGTTGATATCCTTACTACGGTATTAAGCGTAATCCATCTCATTCATGATTCTTCATAGCATAATTGTATAGTGATTGATTGCTTGTGGTAAGATTGGTTGATCTCTCTCTGGCTTGATTTAACCTTACTGTTTAGACATCTTAACCCACGTGAGCTTTTGTGCCTATAAACTGAGGCATCTGTTTCAGTTATGTTCTTTCATGTGTGATTAGTTCCTCATTTGTTGCATGGATCTTGACTTTGACTTGGTACTCTTTGACACTTGACTTTATAAGCACTTGGATATGATTGCGGCGTTCTTTTTAGTGTTTTGAACTTCCATAGATATTTTCTTTTCATATATATTATCCTTTCTCTAACCATGCTGAGCTTTTCCTGACTTTGTTATGAATTAATACCTACATTACAAGCCTTAAGCCTTTTATGATTTCTCTACCCAAGCCTTGCTAAGTGGAGTAGCATTAAAGTTTATGTTCTGAGCTTGCGTTTGTGGTTTTGTGGTCATTATTGGAAGGAAATATGTTGAAAGAAAGTTACGTGAAATAGTGTGAAAGTGCAAAATGAAAAGAATGGTGAAAAAGTTGTGAAAAATAATTCTGAAAAAAAAAATGAAGAAAAAAAAAAGATTGAATAAAAGGTGAATGAAATTGATTGGAGTTGGTAAAGATGGGTATTATGTTGAGTTAATGGTAATGTGTTGTTGAACTTCTAGTATAAGTTTTTGTGACATTTGCATCTAATGGCCATAGATGTCTCAAGATAAAATGCTTACATTGTTTTCTGAATGTCTCAAGATGTTGTGCCTAACTATTTTACTTTTTATCAAGTTGTTTGGACTAAATTAGGAAAATGTTTGGGTGAACCTAAGGGTTGCCAACCCTCTTAGACACATAGAATAAAATATTACTCCTTCGTTCCCATAATATAATGCTTACTTCTTCTTTTTTCAAGGGAATTAAGGAGAATTGAAGGAGTAGCAGGATTCTCCAAAAAAAATACTATTTAATGAAGTATTTTTTTGGTGCTTTTGTCTTGGAACTACTTCTTCACTTTCTTTTTCTTACAAAAAAAAAAAAAGTGATAAATGTTACTTGGAATGGTGTAAAACAATAAATATGGGAACACATATCAAAACAAGATCGTATCTGGAAAAAGCTTAAAGGTTGGAAGGAAAAATATCTCTCACAAGCGGGAAGAGAAATTTTAATAAAATCTGTGGCTCAAGCAATTCCCACTTTTGCAATGCAATACTTTTCTCTACCGACGTGTCTGTTGCAAGAAATGGAAAAATTATATAGAAGCTTCTTTTGGGGGCAAAAAGGGGAAGAGAGAAATGCGCCGTGGATTTCATGGGAGAAGATGTATCAACCAAAGAAAAAAGGCGGGCTTTGTAATACTTGAAGAACGTCCTGTTAGAATCCTTGATTCCAAAACGAGAAATACCCGGAACATGGCAGTAAAGTTAGTCAAAGTTTTGTGGTCTAATCATCAAACCGATGAAGCAACTTGGGAAACAGAAGATGACATGAGAAAGCGTTATCCTGAACTCTTTTCTGAGGTACGATTATCGAGTTTCGGGGACGAAACTCCTTAAGGAAGACCGAATGTAATACTAACAAAGCGCAAAACTACTATTTCGTTAATATTAAATATCTAACTTTAAAGTTCGAGGACGAACTATGTCTTTAAGGAGGGTAGATGTGATACCCCGAAATTTCGAAATTTATTTTATTATTTATTACGCTTTGATATTATTTCCACTTAAATTATTTTTCTGATAATTCAATTTTAATAATGATTTCATTTAGTTTTGAATTATTTAATGAGTTTATTAAAATGATTTAATTGAAATGTATTTTAATTAAATAAACTAATTATTCATTTTCATTATTTCAATGTATTTTAATATGGTAATTGAAATGTTTATTTAGTTTGTGGGCATTCTTATTCATTCAATTGTCCATCCATATTAGTAGCCCAATGTCAAGTCCATAGCCCATGTGTCATTTTAGCCAAAAAAAAAAGGAAAAAGCCCAAAACAAAAACAAAAAAGAAAAGAAAAGAGAGAAGCGTGATCATCAGAACACCATCTTCATCCCTCCTCACGTATGATCAACAGAGCCAAAGGAGCAATTTTTCAACAACATCAACAGCTTTTGTCAGTAGAGTATGAAATTCAATCCACAATCCCGGATTTTGGGAGTAAAATCAGTCAAAAGTTAATCCCTAACACCATACCTCACCATACCCACCATTAATGGAGCTTGACCCAAAGCTCAAAATTCTAACCAAAACCCTCTATAAATACAGAACTACATTCACCCAAATTGCTCAAGCAAACAAACTTCAAAGGTTTGCTTCAATCTCTTTCTCTTCTCTTCTAATTTCTGATTTTGTTTTGGAAATTTAAAATAAAATTTCAACCCACCAAAAACTCCACCTCTGTCTCTCTGAACCACCGTCAACCACCACTCGAACCACCTGACCCCACCTGACTTCGCCGTTAAACGCCGCCCAACCGCCAGCCCAATCACACCCTTCCCTTCGCGTCACCCTCTGCTGCCCAGCTTCGCGGCGCCTCTGCTGCTCCTTGACAGCAGCCCGCGCCAGACGCCGCCACCTGAAACCACCCCTCCCCGCCTGATTTCGCCCGTCCACCGCTCGAAACACTAGCCTCCCTCCCTTCCTCTTCTTCTCCCCTGATGCGTTCTCCCCTGTCCTTCCTGCCTTCTTCATTTTGTTTTCTCAGTTTTGAGAAACTGTTCAAAGAAACAGTTTAATCCCTCCTTTCCCCTTTTATTAGTTTTATTAAGTTTTATTATTTTTAAAGCAAAACAAATGACTTTCCTAAATTAGCTTGCTTTATTAAGTTGGTATATCTTAGATTAATTAACTTAGTCTTTTATAACTTGAAAATATTTCTTAATTTTCTAAAACAAAGTAAGAAGTATAATAAGTTAGTTTTCTATGTTTAAAATAATTGTTTAAGTTAATGAAAATTAAGTTGAGCTAATCTTTGAGTAAACTTTGATTTATAAACTCTCTTAAAGTCATTAAGAATTCTTTAAGTTATTTCAATTATTTAAATGGTTTATTTTATATAAAAAGGGGTTATTTAGGTAACTAACTTAGTTTTCGTTAACGTCTATTGTAGACTCCGATTGCGTAGACGAGGAATATCAAGAGTGTTAATCCGTTCGTGAACTTAACTTTTGGGCACGCGTCACGAGGTAATCTCCGATGTCCATCTAAACGTAGATCCCGTTAGAATAAAACGAATTAATTATGTGATTTAGAATATGGATTTGAATATGGTTTATAGTTATGAATTATGCGCGACGAATGAGTATGACAAATGAAATGACTTGTATAACGGACGATATGACAATGATGATTATTATTATAACATTGTTAACACCGTCAATAATGGCAACTAAATCACTAATCTTTTATTCTTGTTATCAACATCGTTTAATGTCATTTAGTAATGTTAGTATTATTATTATTATTATTATTATTATTATTATTATTATTATTATTATTATTATTATTATTATTATTATTATTATTATTATTATTATTATTATTATTATTATCATCGCTATTCTTACCATTTATAGTATTACTATTACTAAGATTATTGTTATCGTTATTATTAATATTGAAGTCATGAGTGACAGTTGGAATTTATCAAGAACATGTGATAATTGGATGGTTATGAGTTAATCAATGTAACCAAGTGACGGTTATGATAATGAATACGAATGCGCTCTCGGATTAAGCTATGTATGAATTGAATTCTGGATTTGGAATAAAAGTATTCACTCTTGATTAAATGAATTGACGCATATGTGTACATGTGCTATGTGATGACTTGAATTAAAAGCTATTAATCACTTAAATTGAAATATCGGAAGGAAATGATGAACAGGTTTCCCTATATGGGAGGTTCAGCGGCCACCTACAGGTTCTCTGGTTACTATGCTGATTTTCTGTTACTTCTCTTATCTAAGTAGAAGGGTGTGCACACTAGGGACTCTATTATTATGCCCATTATGTTATCCGTAGGTGGTTACAGGGGATTGACCCTGGCCTACAATGTTGAAGTAAGTGGTTACAGGGGATTGCCCCCGGCTTACTGGCGTTCTCTTTCCTCTCCTGAAATAATTGAATTAATTATGTGATTATTCATTGTATATATACGTGTAGTGTGCTACGCTTTTCAACCCTATTAACCTACTATTTTACAAAGTATTTTCAACTTAAGTATTTTACGGGATGGAGTTGGAATTACTCAGTTTTTCTGATTTTTAGGAGCTTGTCTCTCTTGTTTCTTTTCAATGTATTTGTGCAGGTGGGTGATCGACGGGGGAACAAAGGGAGATCTTTTAGAGTTGTCATCCACTTAGTTTATGTTTTAGCTTTCACTGGAACTCTGAAACACTTAAGTAATTAGTAATATTTAATGAATATTTTACTTGGTTGTAAGGATTAATTTATTTGGATTTAGTATGCTTTATGCTTTAACCCAGACTTGCATTTATTTCCAAGGAAATAAGTGCGGCGGTAGCACGCCCGTTGAGTCGAACCCTCGTGGATTTTCCCCCATCTCGAGTTTTATTAAATTAAAAAGGGTTCGGGTTGGCAGGGGTGTTACAAGCTTGGCTTCCGTGATATGAAGGTGTTCAACAAAGCAATGTTAGCAAAGCAAGCATGGAGCATTCTCACAACTCCAAACTCCCTTATGGCTAAGGTACTAAAGAGGAAATATTTTCCCCAGACAAGCCTGATGGACGCTCGGGTGGGTCCAAATATCAGCTATACATGGTGGTCTATTCTGGGTGCCAGAGACTTACTGGAAAAAGGTGTGCGCAAGGTGATAGGAAGTGGTTCTACAACTGACATTTGGTGATTTGGGAGGCTCCCTAGGTACCAAAGCTGCCAAAATTTCGTGTGTTCTCGAGACCCCCAACTGATGGAGAAGCACCAAAGCTGGCTAGTGAGTTTATAGATGAAGGGAGATGGAAGAACGCGGAGCTTGCTAATCTCTTTACTGAGTGGGAAGTGCGTGAAATTCTGAGTATACATGTCCCGTTATATGCTGAAGGAGATGCGTGGACATGTCACTTCACAAAAGATGGAAACTACAGCGTGAAGAGTGCTTACTATGTTGGTCTGCAGGAGACAAGAGAGGACATGGATTCATCAACAAGTTCCGCAACAACTCAAGTGTGGAACAAGCTGTGGAAAGCTGGTGTCCCCTCGAAAATCAAAAATTTCGGGTGGAAAGCACTCCACAATGGGTGCCTGTGCGAAAAAAGTTGCAGCAAAGAGGATTGAACATGGAAGAGCAATGTCCTATGTGTGGTGAGGAGGAGGAATCAATCACGCATCTATTGGTGAAGTGTGTTGAGGCACGAAAAATATGGTATGTGTCCCCTTTGAGGCTCAATACAGTTTTAGTAAGTGAGGGAGACTTCATGGATTGGTGCTGTGCTCTGGTGCTTACATATAAGGAAGGGGATCGGTGGAATATTTTTTGGAGCTTGCTATGGGGTCTGTGGCTAAGGAGAAACAAGTGGGTGTTTGAAGGCAAAAAGAATGAGTTCATGGAATTTTTTGAAAAAGCGGTGGGGATAGTAGGTGAATACGAGAAGGCAAATGTGATTGATAAAGAAACAAACACTAATCCACCACTCATATCTCAGTGGAAAGCGCCCCCGATGGAATTTATAAAGCGAACACAAATGCAACGATTTTTGAAGAGGATGAGGTGGAATTAGGGGCTGTCATGCGTGATAGCGTAGGGGAAGTCATGGCTTCCTCGTGTCATATAATACCTGGCAGCTTCGAGGTGGATGTGGCGGAAGCTCTAGCAGCACGTTAAGGACTGGGTAATTCTTGAAACAGACTGCATCAGCTTGCACACTAGTTGAAGAAACAAACCTGTGAAATTTTAGCTTTTGGTATGATAGTGAGGGACATGTTAAATTTAACTAATAGCTGTAATTTTATTGCTTTCACTCATGTAAAACGGCAAGACAATCGTGTTGCGCATGAATTGGCCAAGCTGAGCAAAGATTATGTAGACATGAGGGTGTGGATGGAAGAGGTTCCTCATGAGGTGTTGTCCTATGTAATGGAGGTTACTTTGGGTTTGAATGAATAAATTGGTACTGTTTTCCTGTAAAAAAAAAGTAGGGGTATTCTGGAAAGTTTATGTAAATATTGAGGATATTTTAGTCCAAACAAATTGATAAAAAATAAAAGGGAAATTCCTAATGGTATACCTGTGCTTTCTAAAATTCCTAATGGTATACCTTAATTTTTCAAAATCCCAATCACATACCTCAACTAATGTTAAATGCTCAAATGGAGCATTATTGACAAAAATCGTTAACTCAACTGTTAAATGCCCTCCCCTCAAAAAAAAAAAAAAAAACTGTTGAATGCCCTTACAACCGACACAACAACCCCAAACCGCAAAAACACCACCACCACCAGCCCCCTCCTCGGTTGTCTGACCAAGCACTTAGAAATGCAAAACCAAACACCTCTCCCTACTCCCACAAACTCACCTCCTGGAATCATCAACCTTCATCGCAGCCACATCATCACCATCTCGCCATCGTTCATCCTCACAGCCGCCCATCATGATCATCATCACAAGAAAGACGCATCATCATAATCGAACCCATTGCATCATTCATCATTGCCTTAATCTTAATCAGCAATTCGCATCAACATCGCAGCATCATCATGATCTATCATCAAGCCATTAATCGAGCATCAAATTGCGACATTATCATCGAATCAACCATCATCATAATTAGTGTTAATTTTGGTGATTGAACTCCATTAATGGAGTTTAGAGAGAAGACCTGAAGAAATAGTAGAGAGAGGAATTAAGAAGGGGAGAGATAGAAGGATGAGAGGAGACATAACAAGGGACTACATTGTATTATCTTGATCAAAACATAAAATGAAGTACAAGAAACTATTTATACTTAAACTAATTAGATCTAACTAAAACTAATTTTCCTTGTATTAAGGAAACTAAGTAACAAACTTTGTAACCATCAATATATTCCAACATCCCCCCTCAAACTGGAATGGTGACAAAAACATTCCAGTTTGAACTATAGGACTTAAACCCATTAGCGGAACTTAGCAACGGAAGAGAGGCTGTGGAATCACTGTGAAGACTTGCAAAATCTCTGGAAATGAAGGATGCTGCCCAACTCAAACTGACTTTGGGAAGTCTGTACCCATTACCCAACTATATAAGCTTGGAAAAACAGAAAACCAGGGAAAGTTCATGAGCAGAACCACATATTGCACCAAGTTCAGCATCTCAGCTACCCCAAAAAATCACAACTGCAACTACTAAGTCACCAAAATACGACTAAAGCACTGGGCAACTTCCTTTAATCATCATGCTGCTGCAAGTTTGCTACATCAGAGACCATAATTTGCTGCTGTCATCACTTTACCAATCACCACAACAACCTTAACATCAACACCAGTACACCACTCAAAAATCTGCATACTCAAAATCAGCTCTGATGTTGAACTAACAACATAATTAGTCAAACCTTGTGGAGAGACCAACAAACTAGATTGAACCAACCAATGAAATTTTTATTGAAGAAATATGAATCTGAAGTGATGGGAAGATAAGAGAAATTGAAAGGATTATGCTATAGAATTAGAAAAGAAAAGGAAGAGGAAGGATGATGAAAGTATGGTAAAGAAAATTGAGACAAATGACCGTCTAATAGGTCTTGAAATCGACCTCTATGGGTCATGGAAAAGGGCCTCAATGGGCACAATACGATGACCATCTATGGGTCACAAAGAAAAAATTTGAGAAAATTGAGGTTAAAGTCATAAGACTATCAAGAATTTTGGAGGTTAAAGTCATAAGACTATCAAGAATTTTGGAGGTTAAAGTCATAAGACTATGAATATTGGAGGTTAAAGTCATAAGACTGTGGAGGTTAAAGTCATAAGACTATCAAAAGATCACGAAGGATCATCAACAATGACCTCTATGGGTCCAAGAAAAAGCCTCTAATGGGCACAAATCACTATGGGTCACAACAAGGATCACTATGGATCACAACAAAGCCTCTATGGGCACAACACAAGCTTCTATGGGCGGAAACAAAACCACTATGGGTTGAAAATGGACCTTATCTGGTCACAACAAGCTGAATATCAATTCAAACAAATGAATTGATTAGAAGATTGTACAGTATTAGAATGAGAAAGAAAAACATTAGAAATGGAAGGGAAAAAAAAAACATAGATCAGAGGTGTTATGAAGGATGATTACAAGGAAGTATATGGGACCAGGGACATAATTTTCTCCCATATACAAAACCTCCAACATATTGCAACAAGAAAACCCCAACAAACAGCAAACCACTATCATAGCACAACCCAATATCACAAGACCTCCAAAAACTCAAACAATACTCAACAACCTCCACTAACATCCAACAACATAACCCAACTCAAACACAAACAATCGCCATTAGCATCAATTCTTAACCACCAAGAACAACCATTAATCATCATCACAACAACAAGAAACCCAACACAGCAACAACATCAACACAACAACAATAATCAAGTATTCAACCATCGACTATCATTAATCAACCACAATGTAACAATTGAAGAGCAATCCACATCAACCAAGAATAAAAAACAAGAGAAATATATCAGAATTTGGTAGAAATTATACCCAGAAATATTTGCCAAGAAATTCAGAAATTCAGCGTTTGCCAAGAAGAAACAAATTTGCCAAGAAAAAGCAATCCATCGTTTGCCAAGAAAAAGCAAATATGCACCCAGAAATTCAGAAACTCAAATAACAACCTAGAAATTGAGTTGTCGTGGTTGAGCAATTTGATCAGAATTTTACCCAGAAAAATTACGATTGTTCCATTCATCCCAAATCATCAAGAAAACTTCAACTAGAAGACCTCACACCAGCGAATGGTAGGATCGAAATGTTTGAAGAACAACTCAGCGAAGAACTTCGAGAGAAATCCCCAAATTAGCGCCAAAAATTGAGGAAGATTTGCATTAATCTCAAGAATTCGAATACGAAACACAAATGGGAGATTACTAGACTTCGAACAAGTGCAAGAATTCGAGAATTGAGGTCAAAAATCACCAGAACTAGTCGAGAAATTTACTGGGAAAATGGTGAACAAATTTTCGAGTGAAGATCGAAAAATTAGGTCAATGTTGAAACGAATTTGACAGAGAAATATTCGTGGAAATGAGCTCAAAACTTGGATGAAGGAGCAATTAATCAAAGACAATCAATCGCATAACAAAGAAGCAAGAAATCGAGCCACAAAAGGAGAAAAATTTGATCAAAGAATTGATCGAAAATTTTTGGGGGAAAATGTAAAAGAAATTTGCGGAAATTAGATGACGAAAAAAAACGAGTCAGGATACGCATCCCGCTCTGATACCATGTTAATTTTGGTGATTGAACTCCATTAATGGAGTTTAGAGAGAAGACCTGAAGAAACAGTAGAGAGAGGAAGAAGGGGAGAGATAGAAGGATGAGAGGAGACATAACAAGGGACTACATTGTATTATCTTGTTTAAAACATAAAATGAAGTACAAGAAACTATTTATACTTAAACTAATTAGATCTAACTAAAACTAATTTTCCTTGTATTAAGGAAACTATAAGGATACCCAAGAATACTTACTGCAACCTACTAAACATCAGCAACCAAGAACATAATAGATTACAAATTATTTCTGATTAGCAAGCTCTCAAATAATTTAAAAGAGTATCCTCAATTTCACAACAAAAACCCAATAATAATTATTAAACTAATAAGCTCGAGCAGTAAAATCACGTAAAATTTATCATACGACCCTAATGGCTCTACTGATATGGTACAATTTTTATTTATAATTTTCGGAGTCCAAAAGTATTTTTAAACGTTAATATACAGATTACTCAATAAAGCCAATATAATAATTAAAAATACAAATAAACGCCTAAAAATTACCAAAATTTACATAACATGCATAAACTCACGAAAATACATAATATACAAAGAAATGAATATTTCGGTCTCCAGAAATAATTTTCATGATTTATATACTGACAGAAACGAAATTGCAAAAACAGATATATCAATTAAATAAGCCGGTAAACAGTAGGCAAAAATTATTCTAAGGCATGGAATACATACTACACATATAACATGATCCAAGAAAAATAATTTCAGAAATTTTCACATTCGTTTAATAATTATTATGCAAATAAGCCAAAAACGCACAAAACACCAATTAAATCAAATAAATACTAAAAATCAGACGAAAATTATTTTTCTTTATACAGTATTCACACAGCATGCATCAAGTATATTCATGTCAAATTTCATCAATAATTTCATTCAAAAAGTATTTTAAATAATTCCTAGCGTAATAATCTAATACCGAATAATACCCTAATCACTATGGTTCTAAGATAACTACTAGTTACCTGGATCGTCGGAGGCGAGCTGAATATTACTGGAAAACACCGTTATAGGTGTGCACCCTTCTCCTTCTTTAATCCCCAAGCACCACGTACAAGAAAGAGGCAAGTAGAACAAATTACGAACAATTGATGAAGAGAAAAAAATGAAAAATTTGAGAGAATGATGAAGATGATGTCCGAAATTCTTGAAGTATGGCAGCAATGGAGTTCTGAATTTTAATCAGAATTTGGAGTGTTTAAAGGTTAAAGTTAATAGTTTCATTAAGGATAAATGATTAGGGGGGGTTATGGGGGGTTACAAAACTACAAAGGGTCACAAAAAGAAAATAAAAAGAAATGAAAGAAGAGAAGCTTCTTCTTCTCCTTCCCCTTGGCCCGCTGTCCAAGCCCAAGAGTCACCAAAAAAATTTCGGCCCAAGTCATCAAGATCCATGCAACAAAAGTCCGCCACGCGATAAATCGTTAACTTCCTAAATCGCGCCTAAACTTTGAAAATACTTAATAATGAAAATAATTCTAATAAATTATATTATAAATATAAATATAATAAACACATTAACAAGCCATAAAAATAAAATAATAATTCGGCTCCCAAAATTATAAAATAAAAATCATTAATTTAGAGAAAATAATAATTTTAGAGAAATTTTTTGCGAAAAAACTAGGAGCAAAATTATGGGTTGTTACAATCTCCCCTCCTTAAATAAAGTTTCGTCCTCGAAACTTCGAAAACACACAAACAAGACAAGAACACAAATAGTACCTGAAACGAATAGTTCCGGGTATTTCAGTCGCATCGACTCTTCGGTTTCCCAAGTAGCCTCTTCGTACTTTTGACTTCTCCAAAGTACTTTAACCAAGGGAATCACCTTCCTTCTAAGAGCACGGTTCTGACGGTCCAATATACGAACAGGTCGCTCTTCAAAAGTCAAATTCGGCTCAACTGACACAGACTCAACAGGGATCACATGCGAAGGATCACTACGATACCTGCGCAACTGCGACACATGAAACACATCATGAACCTTCGACAGCTCTGGCGGCAAAGCCAACGATACGCGACCTCCCCGATCCTTTCAAGAATCTCATAGGGACCTACGTACTTCGGACTCAACTTGTGTAACACCCCGTCCTTCTACTACTAGGATACTAAACCTTATTAATTCAAGAAATACTAAAATGACGTTAGCGGAAATAACGTCGGGACGGTATGCTACTCTAAAACAATAAATAAAGATAATAACTCAAAATTCATAGCTTAAAAAGGGAATAAATCTCCAAGTAACATCGTGGTTCCAACATAAAAGAAGTATCCCAATTATATCATACTAACAAATCCAAAATACCATGAGACATGCAAGTCTCCCAAAATAAACTTAAATAACACTAATATCCTTGAAGGCAATCCAAAAATAAGTCTCCCTATGACCTATATAAAGTTCATCTACCAAAAACAAAACTAAAAGCTTCTTCTCACAACCAACTCTCACACTGCTAGCCCAGGCAGTCACAAGCCTAGCAATCATTTCCATCTGCAAGATTATAATACATATTTCCACAGTCAGTGGGGAGTAACTAGCGGTTCTCCCCGGAACAATAGCAATCAAAGCACTATTCAGAGGTAGATTATTAAGAAAGGATTAACATGCAATTCATTACATCATATCATGCACATAGAAATCATAAAGCTCATAGATAAATCGAGAGATCATTAACAATAAGTAAACATAATATAGTGAGTGACATAATTCCAATATAAATAAATACTAATAATAAATCAAAATACAACAAGTTATTGAGTCAGAAACCGAACGCCAGTGATTCGCAAATCACTTCCTAAGGTTTGTCGGATCGCAATCTCCGGTCGGTCTATGGGCTTACGTTCCCCACCGCCTGTGTCTAAGAATGGCCAAACTCCGTGCGAGGGTAGAACACGCGAGAACCCCCTGACCTCTCGGACGACAACAATTAACCCAGGTGTACCCCTAGTTCGCAAACCAGGTGGTTGGCATGTTCTTAACCGGGGACTACATCTATCCCACCGGATATTCTTATCTCAAAATACAATCATGCATACAAACTAAGTATCATTCATCAAAAATATTCGTCAAAAAGGGATGCCACCCGGCCTTATACCCACAATTCATCAAACAGTTCTTCATAATTCCTCAAAATAAATCACTTATAAAATATTCAACAAATAACTCTCACAATAACACTTGAACATTCCCAAACATCAACAATGACAATATACTGGTTTTTACAGCAACCACACTCAATCACAAATACATCACCAATTAACTCTAAATCATAATTCATTAAAAGAGTAATAACAATTAAATCATTTTATTCCATAAATCAAACCTAAACATGTGGTTACTCAAATGATGCATACTGTATACTACTGAAAATCAGCAACCCAGAATATATTAAATTATAAATTATAACTGATTTACAAGCCCTCAAACAATTTAATAGTGTGTCCTCAATTTCATCACAAAAACACCATAATAATTATGAAACTAACAAATTCGAGCAGTAAAATCACACAAAAATTATCATATAACCCTAATAGCTCTACTGACATGGTACAATTTTTATTTATAATTTTCGGACTCAAAAAGTATTTTTAACAGTTAATATACAGATTCCTCAAATAAGCCATTATAATAATTAAAAATATAAACAGACGCCCAAAAATTACCAAAAATTCACATAACATGTAAAAACTCACGGAAATACATATTATCCAAATAAATTAATTTTTCTGCCAATATAATAATTTTCATGAATTATATACTGAGTGAACAGAATTTACAAAAACAGATATATCAATTAATTAAAACAGTAAACAGTAGATAAAAATTATTCCAAGGCATGGAATACATTATAAGCATGTAACATGATCTAATAAAAATAATTTCATCAATTTTAACAGTCGTTCAATAATTATTATGAAATTTAGCCAAAAACGCACAAAATACTAATTAAATCAAATAAATATTAAAAATCATGCAAAAATTATTTTTCTCTACACAGTATTCACATAGCATATGTCACGTATGTTCATGTAAAATTTCATCAAAAATATCATTCAAAAAGTATTTTAGATAATTCCTAACGTATTAATCTAATACCGAATACTACTCTAATCACTATGATTCTAGGATAACAACTAGTTACCTGGATCGTCGGAGGCGAGCTGAAAACTTCTGGAAATCCCCACAGTAGGCGTGTGACCCTCTTCTTCTTCAAATTCCAAGCGCGAAGTATAAGAAAAAAGCCACAAAAACAATTCACGAACAATTATCAAAGAGAAGAAATGAAGAAAATTTGAGAGAATGAAAATGGTGATGATGATGGACGAAAATATGGAGAATGGCAGCCAAAGGATTCTGATTTTCTAATCAGAATTTGAAGTGAATTAAGAGGTTTAATGAGGTTTAATTAAAGAAATCATTAAGGGGGGTTATGGGGGTTATAAGGCATCAAAGAGTCTTAGGAAAACAAAAGAGAAAAGAAAAGGAGAAAGCTCTCCTAATACTTCACTTGGCCGGCTGCCCCAAGCCCACACACCCACAAAAACTTTCGGCCCAAATTCAACAACGATCCATGCTCCGAAAGCCCGATACGCGATAAAACGGTTAATTCCTAAATCGCGCCTAAACTTTGAAAATACTTAATAATAAAAATAATTCTAATAAATTATATTATAAATATAAATGAAATAAACACATTGACACGCCATAAAAATAAAAAAATAATAATTCGGCTCCCAAAATTATAAAATAAAAATAATTAATTTAGAGAAAATAATAGTTTTTAGAGAAAATTCTTGCGAAAAACTAGGAGCAAAATTATGGGTTGTTACAACTTGCCCTTTTGACCAAACCGCATTACTCCCTGCATAGGAGAAACCTTCAAAAGCACCTTATCTTCCACCTCAAAGGAAAGAGGTTTCCGACGCAAATTAGCATACGATTTCTGCGTATCTTGAGCAGCCTTCATCTTCGCTTGAATTACTTTCACCTGCTCAACTGTATCCTGAATTAACTCCGGGCCCAAAATCAATGAGTCACTGATGTCACTCCAACAAGTAGGACTACGACACTTCCTTCCATAGAGAGCCTCATACGGAGCCATTTGGATACTAGCTTGATAACTGTTGTTATAAGAGAACTCCACCAGGCTAAGAGACTTGACCCAAGACTGTTGAAATTCTAAGGCACAAGCACGAAGCATATCCTCCAAGGTCTGAATAGTTCTCTCAGTCTGACCATCGTTAGCTGCATGCAAAGCAGTACTAAGCTTCAACTTCGAACCAAAAGCCTCTTGCAAAGCGGTCCAGAAATGGGATAGGAATCGCAGATCATGGTCAGAGACAATGTCCTTGGGAACCCCATGAAGACGAATGATCTCATTAGCATAAGCTTCAGCTAACTCTTCCATAGACCAAGTGTTCTTCATCGCAATAAAACGAGCCACTTTGGTCAACCGATCCACAATCACCCACACAACATTCAATCCACCATCAGCTCTAGGCAAACCCATCACGAAATCCATCGAGATCGAGTCGAACTTCCAAGCAAGAATAGGCAAAGGTTGCAACAAACCACCAGGCCTCTGATGCTCAATTTAAACCTTCTGACAGACCAAACACCTAGCTACGAACTCGGCAATCTCTCTCTTCATACCAGGCCACCAAAAATTAGCCTTCAGATCCTTATAAAGCTTGTCACCCCCAGGATGAACGGAATAAGGAGTACTATGAGCTTCCTCGAGAATCTTTCTCTTAAGCCCACCATCATTGGGCACACACCAACGCTATCATCAGCACATATCTTAAAATTCTCTGCACGACCTTGCATCTTTGCTTCACGGATCTTCTCCAGCTTCGGATCACCCTTTTGCTTGCTTCTTAACTCCTGGAACAACTCAGGCTCAGCACTCATGGAACCCAACAACGCAGACACATAACCCTGAGGAACAACCTCGATATCCAGCTTGCGAAACTCTTCACACAATTCACGAGGCACCACCATAGCAGCGTTTAATGAATGCTTACTCTTGCCACTCAGAGCATTCACTACTTTGTTCGCCTTACCCTCTTGGTAATCCAGGGTCAGATCATAATCCTTGATAAATTGAAGCCACCTTCTCTGCCTCATGTTAAGATCACGCTGAGTGAAGATGTACTTCAGGCTCTTGTGGTCAGTATACACCTTACACGAAACACCATACAGATAGTGTCGCCATATCTTTAGTGCAAACACCACGGCCCGCTAACTCCCGGATCATGGGTCGGGTAATTCCTCTCATGCACCTTCATTTGCCTCGAACCATAGGTTATTACTTTCCCTTCGTTGCATCAAAACACAACCCGGACCATTCTTCGATGCATCACTGAACACTTCATACCCAACGCCCTCAGATGGCAAGGTAAGAACAGGAGCAGAGGTCAAACTCTCTTCCAACTTCAGAAATGCCCCTTCACAATCCTCAGACCAGACGAACTTGCAGTCCTTGCGCATTAAGCGAGTCAGAGGTTGAGCTATCTTGGAGAAATTTTGAATGAACCTCCTATAATAGCCAGCCAGACCCAGAAAACTCCGAATCTCGGTCACATTCTTAGAACTCTCCCACTCGACAATAGCCTTAATCATAGCGGGATCCACCTTAACTCCTTCCTTGCTGATTACATGCCCTAGAAAATCAACTTCCTTCAACTGAACTTGCACTTAGACTGACTTTGCGAACCACTTTTGCTTGCGCAGTAATATCCAACACCGAGTCTCAAATGCTTCTCATGCTCCTTCTCATCCTTAGAGTAAACGAGAATATCATCGATAAACACTACCACACAAGTATCCAAGTACCCGTGGAAAGAGCGATTCATTTGATCCATGAAAATCGCAGGAGCATTCGTGAGACCAAATGGCATCACTTCAAATTCATAGTGCCCATACCTGGTGCGAAAAGCAGTCTTCGGAATATCCTCCTTCTTAACGGGAATTTGATGATATCCGGATCTCCGATCGATCTTGGAAAATACCCCAACACCTTTTAACTGATCAAACAGATCTTCAATGCGAGGCAACGAATATTTATTCTTAATCGTTACCTTATTCAGCTCACCGTAATCGATGCACAGACGCATACTCCCGTCTTTCTTCTTGACAAACAGAACAGGAGCACCCCAAGGAGACACACTAGGCCTTATGAAGCCCTTATCTATCAACTCTTGCAATTGAGTCTTCAACTCTTGCAATTCAGACGGCGCCATTCTATACGGAGCCTTGGATATATGAGCAGTACCCGGTACTAAATCAATGCAGAACTCCACATCTCCTTCAGGAGGAATACCTGGCAACTCTTCAGGATACACATCAGGATAATCCCGGACTACCGGAATACTCTCGAGCTGATCTTCAGATGACAAATCCCTCACCATGCAAAGGTATACCACATCACCTTTTTTACGCATCTTCCGCATTCTCAGAGTGGAAACCCACTTAACACCCTTCTTCACTACAACACCAGAATAAGAAATCCTTTTTTCCTTAGAATCTCGGAGCACCACCTTCTGATCACGGCACTGAATGCAGGCATGATACTTCGATAACCAGTCTATTCTGAGGATCACATCAAACTTTGACATAGGAAACTCCTTAAGATCAGCTGGCAACTCAGAACCTAGAATGGTGACAGGCACGCCCTTAAACTCAGAATGACAGGGATAATTCTTACCAGACGGAAGAGATATTAGGGACTTAACAGGAGATCTAGAGGAAAGATTAGCTTTTCGAACAATGGAACTAGCAACAAAAGACACTTGTAGCACAATGATCGAACAAAACAAAAGCGGGGGTATTATTTACAAGAAAAGTACCGAGAGATGACATCGGGATGGACATCGGCCCCGGCTTGCGTCATCACATAAATCCTGTTCTTCGGAGGAGCGGAAGAATCAGCCCGGCTAACGGGACCAGGCAAAAAAACACGGAGCTCTAGGGTTCTTAGAACATTGGAAAGACTTGTGCCCCACCTCCTTGCAATAGAAACAAACGACAGTCGATCCATCACAGTTCTTCCCGGGATGAGCAGCCTTACCACAGATTCGACACTTGCTCAGATCAAAACTCGGACGATAACCAGATCCCGAACCCTGTTGATAACCCCCTCGACCAGACGACTCATACTTCGGCTTCTTGGCCGGGAACTGAACATATGTAGCAGCAGGCTTCTTAGCGAGCAGCCTTTTGCGAGAATCCTCCTCTTTCAAAGAGGCATGAATACTTAGAGCTATCTCATAGGCTCCCTGGAAAGTCGAAGCACCCGAACTCGGAACATGGGTCCTCACTCTAGGATCCATTTTCTTGATGTACCTTCTCACACGCTCAGCTTCAGTAGGTACAAATGTGGTAGCAACCACGGACGGCTCGGTGAACTTATCGGTGTACTCTCGCACACTTTCAGTACCCCGAGACAAAGTTAAGAACTCTTCTTGCTTCGCCAACTGAGCTCATCAGGGATAAAACCCGTCCTTCGGCTTAATACGAAAATCATCCCATCCAAAACCCGGTGTAGCCATGCGGCTTGCACGAACAAGTACTCCACCGGTTATCGGCTTTCATCTTCAGATAATAGGTACCCAATAGACACCATTTCAGCAAGCGGGGCAACCAAGATGGCAGCCAAACGGTTTCTCCATCTCCCTTATCCACCCTTCTAGCACCACAGGATCGAAGTCCCGTCAAAAGAAGGCGGACGGTGACGGTCAAATCGATCGAAGACAGATTGCCCACTAGGCGGAGCAGAAGATCGATTAGCCATAGCTATTATAGCGTTCTCAAGTGCTTGGCGCCTTTTCCGGGCAGCCTCCTTTCTAGCACTAGACAAACCTCGAGGCGGCATTCTACAAACACAAGTTAAACATTCATTACTGAACACATTATTAGCTGTAAATTAACAACTTATCACATCAAAATAAGAAAAATATTTTCCCGTGGTTTCCTACCCAAGTGACCCTCTCACCATTACTTTTCTTGAAACCTAAGATTCTAATGACCCTAGTTACTTCAACTACACATTTCCCGGGAGTTTCTTGTTAGTGACTAAGTAAGGGTCTCGGGTAACTTTGCTCTGATACCAACTGTAACACCCCGCCCTTCTACTACTAAGATACAAAACAATATCTAATCAAGATATACTAAAAAGACGTTAGCGGAAATAACGTCAGGACGGTTATGCTACTCTAAAACAATAATTAAAGATAATCCTCAAATCAAAGTTTCATAGCTTCAAAAAGAAAAGTAATATCCGAGAAAACATTATAGTTCCAAATAAAAGAAATATCCCAAATTATATCATAACATCAATCCAAAAACTACGAGACATGCAAGTCTCCCGTTAAAACTTAAATAAAAACTAAATGTCCTTGAAACCTAGCCAAAAGTAGGACTCTCTATGGTCTGCATAGAACTCATCTACCAAAAACAATACCAGGAGCTTCTTCTCACTACAAACCCTCACTCTGCTATCCCAAGCAGTCACAAGTCTAGTAGTCATTTCCATCTGCAAGGATATATATTAAATAATTCCACAGTCAGTGGGGAGTAACTAGCAGTTCTCCCAGAACAAAAGCAATCAAAGCACGATTCAGAAATAGATTAATAAGAAAGGAAATCATACAATCATTATAACAATAACATGCATCTAAAAACCATAAAGCTCATAGGTAATACAAATGATCATCAACATCAAGTAAACAAGACATAGTGAGTGAATCAACTCTAGAATACTTAAATAATAATAAAACAAAAGTACAACAAGTTATTGAGTCAGAAACCGAACGCCAGTGAATCGCAATTCACTTCCTAAGGTTTGTCAGATCGCAATCTCCAGGTCAGTCTTTGGGCTTACGTTCCCCACTGCCTGTGTCTAAGAATGGCCAAACTCCCGATGCAGGGTAGAACACGCAGAACTCCCTGACCCCTCGGACGACAACAATTAACCCAGGTGTACCCCTAGTTCGCAAACCAGGTGGTTGGCATGTTCTTCACCGAGGACTGCATCTATCCCACCGGATATTCTTATCTCAAAATAAAATCATGCATATCATCAAAGTATCATTCATCATAAAATATTCATCAAAAAGGGATGCCACCCGGCCTTATACCTATAATTCATCAAAACAACTCTTCATAATTCCTCAAAATTAATAACTTACAAACTTTCAACAAATGTCTCCCACAATAAACACTTGAACATCTCTAAACATCAACAATGATATTAAACTAGTTTTTACAGCACCAACAATTCAATCAAAAATACATCACTAATTAACTCCAAAACTTATTCATTAAAAGAGTAGTAACAATTAATCATTTTCTTTCATAAATCAAACATAAACATAAGGATACCCAAGAATACTTACTGCAACCTACTGAACATCAGCAACCAAGAACATAATAGATTACAAATTATTTCTGATTAACAAGCTCTCAAATAATTTAAAAGAGTATCCTCAATTTCACAACAAAAACCCAGTAATAATTATTAAACTAATAAGTTCGAGCAGTAAAATCACGTAAAATTTATCATACGACCCTAATGGCTCTACTGACATGGTATAATTTTTATTTATAATTTTCAGACTCTAAAACTATTTTTAAACGTTAATATACAGATTACTCAATAAAGCCAATATAATAATTAAAAATACAAATAAACGCCCAAAAATTACCAAAATTTACATAACATGCATAAACTCACGAAAATACATAATATATAAAGAAATGAATTTTTCGGCTTCTAGAAATAATTTTCATGATTTATATACTGACAGAAACGAAATTGCAAAAACAGATATATCAATTAAATAAACCGGTAAGCTGTAGGAAAAAATTATTCTAAGGCATGTAATACATATTATACATATAGCATGATCCAAGAAAAATAATTTCAGCAATTTTCACATTCGTTTAATGATTATTATGCAAAGAAGCCAAAAATGCACAAAACACCAATTAAATCAAATAAATACTAAACATCAGACGAAAATTATTTTTCTTTATATAGCATTCACACAGCATGCATCAAGTATATTCATGTCAAATTTCGTCAATAATTTCATTCAAAAAGTAATTTAAATAATTCCTAGCGTAATAATCTAATACCGAATAATACCCTAATCACTATGGTTCTAAGATAACTACTAGTAACCTGGATCGTCGAAGGCGAGCTGAATATTACTGGAAAACCCCGTTATAGGCGTGCACCCTTCTCCTTCTTCAATCCCCAAGCACCACGTACAAGAAAGAGGCAAGTAGAACAAATTACGAACAATTGATGAAGAGAAGAAAATGAAAAATTTGAGAGAATGATGAAGATGATGATGTCCGAAATTCTTGAAGTATGGCAGAAATGGAGTTCTGAATTTTAATCAGAATTTGGAGTGTTTAAAGGTTAAAGTTAATAGTTTCATTAAGGAGAAATGATTAGGGGGGTTATGGGGGTTACAAAACTACAAAGGGTCACAAAAAGAAAATAAAAAGAAATGAAAGAAGAGAAGCTTCTTCTTCTCCTTCCCCTTGGCCGGCTGTCCAAGCCCAAGAGTCACCAAAAAATTTCGGCCCAAGTCATCAAGATCCATGCAACAAAAGTCCGCCACGCGATAAATCGTTAACTTCCTAAATCACGCATAAACTTTGAAAATACTTAATAATGAAAATAATTCTAATAAATTATATTATAAATATAATTATAATAAACACATTAACACGCCATAAAAATAAAAATAATAATTCGGCTCCCGAAATTATAAAATAAAAATCATTAATTTAGAGAAAATAATAATTTTAGAGAAAATTTTTGCGAAAAAACTAGGAGCAAAATTATGGGTTGTTACAGGTTTGATTGCTTTCCTCAGGTGCAAGTTGAACATATGACACGTTTTAAGTCGGACCATACTCCAATAATGGTCCAACTTTTTAGGTGCAAGCGAAGGAGAAAAAAGAGGAAAAAGAAGAGATTTTGGTTCGAAACCGCGTGGTTGTTGGAGGACTCTTGTGAGCCTTTGGTTCGAGCTGCTTGGGAGAACTCCTTGGGCATCCCTTTTGAGGCTCGAATTGGTGTTGTAGCGCAGGAGCTCACTGCGCGGACCAAGGATACATTAGATAACTTGGGCCGTGAAATTTGTTCGGTTGAGGAAAATATAAAACGACTGCAGCACTCTTCTCTTGCTGCTGACCGTGAGTTTGTTATGGAGTGTCATGGTAAGCTTGATGATTTGCTCGAAAAACAGGAGGCATATTGGTATTTTAAATCGCGTGTTGCAGAGATAAAAGATGGTGATAAAAATACTAAGTATTTTCATCACAAAGCAAGTCAACGAAATCGGGGAAATTATCTTCACGGGCTATTTGATGAAAGGGGTGAATGGCGAGATGATGAAAAGGACATTGAGCGAGTGGTTGAGACATATTATAAAAATTTGTTCACTTCGAGTCCTCCATCTGATGATGCCTTGTCTGTTGTACTTGATGCTGTTGTTCCCACTATTTCTAATGAGATGAATGTGGCGCTTTGTAGGTGTGTTGTAAAGGAGGAGGTGCGGGAGGCTCTTCGCCAGATGCACCCTAGTAAGGCCCCGACCCTGATAGGATGCATGTTGTGTTTTATCAGCGCTTCTGGTCCATTGTGGGTGACGATGTCACCTCTGTTGTTGCAGGTATTATCCATGGTACTAGACCCCCGATGCTTTTAATAACCAAAATATTCTCTTATTCTGAAGGTGAAGTCTCCAACTCTTGTTTATGAGTTTAGGCCAATAAGTTTGTGTAATGTTATTTTCAAACTTGTTACAAAAGTTAGAGCTAACAGGTTGAAAATAATTTGTCTGGTGTTGTTTCTGAAAACCATAGCGCTTTTGTTTCCTGGTAGGCTCATTACTGATAATGCTTTAATTGCCCTTGAATTACTTCATTCTATGAAGTATCGATGTAAGGGGAGTAGAGGTTTTGTTTGCAATGAAGCTTGACATGAGTAAAGCGTAGGATAGGGTTGAGTGGAGTTTTCTTCGGAGTTTGTTACAGAAAATGGGGTTTGCTGATTCCTGGGTAAAATGTGTGATGGATTGCGTGTCTTCTGTGAGATACTCTTTTGTGGTGAATGGGGATGTGTGTGGTTCTGTTATTTACTCCCGGGGGCTTAGACAGGGTGATCCTATATCTCCATACTTGTTTATTCTTGTTGCAGATGCCTTTTCAGCTCTTGTTAGAAAGGCTATTGCAGACGATAAGTCTATTCATGGCATGAAAGCGAGTCGTAGTGGCCTGGAGATTTCTCATCTTCTCTTTGTTAATGACAGTTTGCTCTTTGCGCGTGCTTGTAGACAATGCTCAGTTATAGTTGATATTCTCAACAAATATGAAGCATCATCTGGTAAAAAAAATAACATTGATAAGTCGGAAGTTTCGTTCATCAAAGGTGTCAGTTCTGTGTAGAAAGAAGAGTTGGTGGATTTTTTAGCTATGAGACAGGTTGACAGGCATTCCAAGTACCTAGGTATCCCTACACTTGCAGGTCGTTCTAAACAGCATCTTTTTTCATGAATTATGGATAGAGTGTGGAAGAAGTTGCAGGGATGGAAGGAAAAGTTGCTTTCTCGGGTTGGTAAAGAAGTACTTCTGAAGGCTGTGATCCAGGATATTCCCACTTATGTGATGGGTGTTTACAGGTTTCCCGTGGCTATAGTAAAATCTATTTTTACTCAGCGATGGCAAAGTTTTGGTGGGGCTCTAAAGGTGATAGGAGGCCGATGTATTGGAAGAGTTGGGAGTCTTTGTGCAATCCAAAGTGCTTATGAGGGATGGGTTTTAGAATCTTTTCAGTTTTTAATGAGGCTCTTCTTGGTCGACAAGATTGGCATTTGATTCAATGTGAGGATTCTCTTCTTAGCAAGGTGTTGAAAGCCAAGTATTATCCAATTTCAAGTTTTCTTGATGCCTCATTGGGTCCTGTTGGAAGCTATTCGTGGAGGAGCATATGGGGTTCGAAGTCATTGGTGAAGGAAGGGATTCTTTGGCGCGTGGGAAATGGAGCTACTATCAATATTTGGGAAGATCCTTGGGTGCTTGATGGAGATAGCCGATTGATTTCAGTGGACGAGTTGAGCAGCTAAAATATGTGTGTGACTTGATTGATTTTGGGTCGATGGAGTGGGATATTAATGTTGTGAACGAGCATTTAAGTGAGCAAGACATCCAAGCTATATTGGAGGTACCTTTGAGTGAACTCCTCCCTTATGATCGTGTGGTTTGGGATTTCACAAAAGATGGTCAATATTCAGTCAAAACGGCCTACATGGTGGGTAAGTCTGGTAATCTTGATCTTTTTCATCGAGCTTGGGTCACAATTTGGGGGTTGCAAGTTTCTCCAAAGATGAGACATTTTTTGTGGAAAATTTGTTCAAACTCTTTAAAGCATAGACACATCATCACGGATGATACTTTAAAGGAGAGACACTTTAAAGCATAGACACATCATCACGGATGATACTTGCCCTTTGTGCTTAGAGGGGCTTGAAACTATATCACATGCCTTGCTTCATTGTTCGAAGGTGCGAGATGTTCGGGAGGTGGCTGGGCTCACGAGCAAACTGCCGCAAGGGGAAGGGGAGAGTTGGCTGGATTTATGGGATGAGTGGCAAGAGGTGGAGAGTGAAACTTTGGTGGCTTTGAGTTATGTGGCCTACTATGTGTGGCATAGGCGAAACAATGTTGTCTTTGAAGATTGGTGCAGGCCAAATGATCAAGTGGCAGCCCTTGCCATGCGAGCTGCAGCATACTATAGCGAGTACTCTCGGCATATATATGGTAGCGTGGCTAGGCAGAATTCGAGGAGCTCAAGAGTGTGGCAGCCCCCCTGGGTGTGCCAAATTAAACACGGATGCCTCGATTAGTGATGATGGGTGGGTTGGCATGGGTGTTGTTTCCCGTAATGATGCTGGAGAAGTCTTGTTCGCGGCTACTCGTAGGGTGAAAGCATGGTGGCCCGTTGAAGTTGTGGAGGGGAATGCTCTTTATCTTGCAATTAAGTTGGCTCGGAGTCATGAGTTACATAACGTCATTTTTGAAACAGATTGTCTTACTATTGCAAATAGGGTTTTGTTTCTGTTAAGTGGTCTCATGTGATACGAGATGGTAATTGTGTTGCCCATCACCTAGCTAGACTCATTCCTTTTGGTATCGAACAACGTTGGGAGTATCATTGTCCTGCGGAGGTGACCCCTTATGTTCTTATGGACACTCTGTCCATTGATTAATATAATGCACCAACTGTTTTCCCCTTAAAAAAAGTGTCTTACACCACACTAAATCTAATTGACTAGCTAGCTATAGCCTATATATATGAGGAAGGAACTACTTACTTAGTCCAAACTCAATGAGTAAGCAAACCAACGTTTAATTAATGTGGCAAACTATCTGTTAAATATGTCATTATCCATACAGCCTAATTAAGATCACCTACTGTAGTTTCGCCAAAACTGACCAAGACATCATCAATAGATCAAGTTGTAGTAAAATGGTTCCCATGCAATCAAATTCATGAAAGCTATGTTTGCTTCTTTTAAGGTTATTTTAAGACATTACAACAAACTGTCTACTATTTTTTTCTTTTTCTTAATTCTTTTTCCTATTGAAAAAGAAGGAACAATATTTAAATTTGAAGCTATATATGACCAAGACAACGCAAGCTATGAGGTGATATCTAAAATCTATACTAATATATTAAAAGACGTTCCTAAACAAGGAACTGTGTCACGTGGCACTATCCTTTAGAGTTTTTACTGCATGTACTCCACATACAATAAAAAATTAGAAAATGCATCGTATAAGATTTGATCTCATGACTTCAAGTAACTATATTAAGGTCTTTAACACTAAACTAAGTAATGTTTGGTGTTATAATTTTAAAATAAAATATCAATAAATGAAAATTATTATTACCCGTGACATAGCCTGGACCTAAAAACTAGTTATTATATACAATTACATCTAAAATTTTTATGTTGTATTAATTTAAGGTAATTACTATGAAATCAGTAGTCAATATTTCAGATATAACATGTGCAATGTGTTCTTTTTATAAAAAATATCAAATCTTAACGCGAACTTTTTTAAAACAAAAATCGATTTACAAATTTCAATGCTAAAGTTACAAATCCCAATCTTGAAGCTAAGTACGACTTTATTAGTAAAATTCAACATCATAAACACCCTAAAACAATCAATGGAAGATCATACAGGACGAAGCCAGGAATTTAAAGTTAAGGGGGCCAATTCTTTTAATATACGTTTTTTTGTATTTTACCCCTTTACTTTTTTTTTTGCTGTTTTTAAGGCATGCATTTGACCACTTCTATCTTTAATCACATTTTACCCCTAGTTATACCATTCAATATGCCCAATTCCCTTGCCTTCAAGTAGGGAATGAAAAGAAAGTGAATTAATTACCCATGGAGGTATTTTAGCTTTATTTAGAGAACAGATGGCTAGCAGTCAGCAGCTTATGTGACTTATATTGATAGTTTGATACTATGATTTTTATTGATTTACTATGTTTACTAATTACTACCAGGCATGCAAAATAGTTGAAGGACAAAGATATACAGGAGATTGAATGACAAGCAGATCGATAGCTTTTTTTTACTGAAATTTACTTGTAGACAACCATATGACCATAAAACATATATAAAAACACATAAGCAATTAACAAATCAAACAATCAACAATTAACAGAAGACAAAAAAGTACTTAGAAAAATTGCTAATAAATTTAACAAAAACAAATAAACAGTGAATCTTACTATATATAATATATTGATATTAGAAAATTAAATTTTAGAAAATAGGGAGAACCCAAGAATTGAAGAAAGTATCCTCTCAAAAAAAAAAAAAAAAGAATTGAAGAAAGTATACATTACCTCTACTCCTCTAGTGAATTAAGGTAGAAATAGAATCTTTGTTGAATTTGATGGATTAGAAATTCATGCTTTGGAGAATTGATGCTTTAGATTTTAGAAATTAAAGAAGCAACTAATCCTCAAACGTTTGTAGTAGAAAATAAGGAAAAAAAAGAAAAGGATAAAATAAAAAGAAAAGGAGGAGGAGGAAGTCTAACAGACATATAGCGTAGAAGGTGAAGTGAGGTACAGTACAACCATATAGCTTCTTTAGAAGCTTGGTAAAAAAAAAAACCAACTTAATGGCTACCATGATTTGATCCTTTGACCTTACATTAAAAAAACTATTTCTATCTATCCTACTTTACCACTAAAGCAAGAGTATTTATTTGACATAAAACCCAATTTAATAAGATATAACTTAAAATTCTGCAGGGGCCTTCTTAAAAATATATGGGAGTCTGCCGGCCTGCCCATGTAGCTTCGCCCCTGAGATCATATATCTATACTAATATATTAAAAGGCGTGTTTAAACAAGAAACGGTTCCACGTGGCGCTCTCCCTAAGGGAGTTTTTAAGCCATGCAATCCACAACAATTAAAAAAAATTAGAAATTGCGTAGTATAGGATTTGATCCCGGGACCTCAAAAACATATACTAAAGTCTTAACCACTAGACCAAATAACATTTAGTGTTATCATCTTAAAGTATAATATTAATAAAGGAAATTTTTCCTTACCCGGGGCGTAGCACGGGCCTAATAACTAGTTCTTTCATTAATAGTAATAGAAATACAAATTAAACGGATGGTTAATAGTTGTCTGCCTACACCAAGTAACATAAAGGTAAGCTGTCTTTATTATAAGGGTGAGAATATTGGGAGTCTTGAGGGCAGTCTTGTGGCAAGACTCAACAAGACTCAGGGATATTTGGGTATAGTCTTGGATAGAGTCTTGGGTTGGATTTTGATATTCAAGACTCCCCCCAAGACTCTTGCCATGCAAATGATATTTTTTTGGCAAGAAAAAAAAATGCCATGTGTCTTCTCCTTTTCTGTGGAGTGAGTCTGAAGAGAATCTGAGGGATAAAGTATAAAATTAAAATGACTCTAAAGTGAGTCTAAAGAATTAAAAAGTAGTGAAAAGCTGATGTGACACGGTCTGAAATTTAGAGTTGAGTATGAGGGATAAACTCACCCTAAGCCCAAAAAACCAGATAACCAAAAATATTGCAATAGTGTTTCTTTGTATAATGTCACACACTAGTAGAATTTTTGCTTATTGCTGCGGTGGTATTGCTGCGGTTTTACCCGTACGCAGCAATAAGCCAAGAAAAAAAAAGGAAAAATTGGAATTAAACATATTGCTGCGGTTGTGGCTAGAAACCGCAGCAATATGTGTCAACGGAAATTTTTTCAAAATTCATTGACTGATTTGACCGAATCTATTGCTGCGGTTTCCACCCTAAACCGCAGCAATAGATTAAAATATTATTTTTTTAATAATATTTTAACCTATTGCTGCGGTTTCTTAAAGAAACCGCAGCAATAGGGTCATTAGGGTTTCTTTTCAAACTCTTAATAGTTGAGCCGCGCCGTCTTCCCTCATAATTTACCCCACTTCACGCTTCTCTCTCACTCCTCTCACAGCAGTCTCCTTTCTCCCCTCTCCCCTCTCCCCTCTCCCCTCTCATCGTCGCCGGCCTTTCTATCCTCTCATCTTCGGCGGCCTTTCTCCCCTCTCGTCCAAACACGCTCATCCTCTCATCTTCGCCGGCCCTCTCTTCTCACTCATCGTCGCCGACTCGTCGTACCTCTCTCCTCTCTCATCTCACGGCGGCCTTTCTCCCCTCTCGTCCAAACACGCTCATCCTCGTCTTCCAACTTGGCTCGTGGCTAGGGATCGCCGTTGCTCGTGGGTCGTGGCTCCTGATTCGCCGGCGCTCGTGAGTCGTGCCATCTTCGACTTATCTTCGTCATCCTAGTCGGTGTTCTTCAAGATTTCCGGTTGAAAATTTTAGTTTGTTTTGTTCTAGGCACAAAGACTTGTAATTTTTGAATCGTTCTCAACTTTTTTTTTCGGGTTTTTTTTCGTTTTTCTTTTTTTTTCGTTTTTTTGATCTGTTTGTGATTTTTTGTTTTAGGATTTTTTTTTTTGATTTTTTCGTTTTTTTAGATCTGTTTTTAGATTTTTTTGTTTTAGGATTTTTTTTGATTTTTTTTCTTTTTTTTAGATCAGTTTCTTTTTTTTTTGTTTTTATTATAATTTTTGTAATTAGTCATTAAGTTGTAATAGTTGTTTTGTTATTTTTGCTTTTTCATTTTACTTTTTGATCTTTTGTATTATATATGTAATTAGTTTTTTTAGCTTTATATATTAATGAAATTCATGTTATTTAATCTTTAGTTTGTCTGCGAATTTGGTCGATAGTGGATGGGTTAGTTGCATGATTTAAATCTTTCAAATTTAATTGCGAAATAAAAAAAAAAAATTTTTTTACTTGTACCAGGACCTATTGCTGCGTTTTGGATAATAACCGCAGCAATAGGCAAGATATTGCTGCAGTTTCTAGCCAAAACCGCAGCAATACGTTGTACGTTTTTAATAAAAAATAAATATATTGCTGCGGTTTTGGCTAGAAACCGCAGCAATATGTTCAAATATTAAACCGCAGCAATATATTAATTACCTATTGCTGCGCCCTTTATTGCTGCGCAGCGAAAACCGCCGCAATAGGCCACTTAATGACCACAACAATAAACAATTATTCTACTAGTGACACTAAAAGACGTCAAATCCTCTTATAGTAAAGAGATATGACATAGTGGGGTAAAGAAAGGGGGAAGAAAGACGTCCTGGAATTAACCACTATACTCAAGTAAGTTCCTAATAATTAAATCCTAAAGTTTTAAAACATATTATAGGAAGGATTAAAGGAAGCTGGAAAGCAAGCTAAGAAGTATTACCTACCCATTTTGGGACTTTTTTTTGCTACTTGGGGAGACAAGATGTGACCATTTGCCATAACTTTTGGTTTGTAATGGTGACTAGTGAGAAATGAGGAGGCAACGTAAACAATGAAAATTACATTTACAAATATATGCATGACTTTCCTTTTCTAATTATATTTGTAGGCCATTTAGTGTCATGTTACAAAATAGGATATATACATGATCACTCAAAGATAATATCGGTATGTTGTTTAGATAATTTCTAAAATGTTGATGATAACACCCGATCCATACAAAGTCAAGTCTATTGTCATTAATACGTATCTAAGACCGACAATTGTCCTCAATATCCAACACAAGAACTTTCGGCGCATTTTATCATCAATAACCAACACAAGTAATATGGGGTAACTAAGGAAATGAGCATCTTAAAAGAAAGATGCATCTTGTTCGAATGTGTAGTATGCTAAATTATTGTAAAGCAATCATGAAGGACATTACACTAATAATGTTATAAAGTGAAGAATTGAGCAGGTTTAGTTTGAGGTTCAAACAACCTCCATTAGAGAGTTTAGAGAAAGCTATATAGTTGTAGAAAACTTAGAGAGAGAGAAATGTTTAGAGAGAAAGAAGATTGATTGTATTATGATTAAATGAATCTAAAATACAGAAGATTAAAGCTATCTATACTATACAAATATCAACTAGTACATAGCTAAGCTAAGTAACAAGAAACAAAAGTTTGTTATAACTAACTGTGTTGACATGGACAGTTAGTTAGAATCAGTTTGTAACTGATTGAGATCTTCAGTATTTGAGCTATTTGGGCATAGCTCAACATCCCCCCTCAAGCTGGAATATGAGAGAAGCATTCCCAGCTTGGACAGAAGTGTGTTAAACTGAGAAGAGGGTAGAGCCTTAGTAAAAACATCAGCTAATTGGTGTTTGGTTGGCAAATAGAAAAGCTGTAGGAGTCCTTCCATAACTTTTCACGAGTAAAATGGCAATCAATATCTATATGCTTTGTCCTTTCATGAACACATGATTTTTAGCAATATAAATAGATTATTGATTGTCACAATGGAGTGTAACAGGTTTCAAATCAGACACTCCTAGCTCAGTCAATAATCTTACAAGCCATGTAATTTCTGAAGTGGCATTAGCCATTGCCCTATATTCAGCTTCAGAGGAGCTTTTAGACACTGTGGCTTGCTTCTTGGACTTCCAAGAAATTGGTGAATTTCCAAGAAGTAGTAGGTAACCTGAAATAGACCTCCTTGAGTCAGGGCAAGCACCCCAATCTGAGTCTGAAAATGCTTGTAGCTTCAAATCAGCACTGGCATGTAATAGTATCCCTTGACCAGCAGTGCCAGCAACATATTTCAATGTATGATGAAGTGCATTCATGTGAAAAGACCTAGGATCATGTATAAATCGACTCAGGGTTTGGACAGTAAAAGAGAGGTATGGCCTTGTGTGAGTTAGAAAATTAAGTTTTCCTACTAGGCATCTATAAATGGCTAGATCAGGTAATGGCTCCCCATCATGAGTTGGTAATTTTAGATGGAGTGGAAGAGGAGTAACTGTGTGATGGGAAAGATCCAACTCAGAAGAAGAAAGAAGTTCCATAGTGAACTTCTTTTGAGTCATAATGATCCCAGATGCTGTTCTGGTCACCTCAATACCCAAAAAATAGCTAAGTAAGCCCATATCTTTTAGGCTAAAAGCAGTATGAAGATGATGCTTGAGAGAAGTAATGTTGTCAATGTCAGTGCCAGTAAGCAGAATGTCATCCACATAGACTACTGCTATGGTGATGTGATGAGTAGTCCTTTTATTTAAAAGATTGTAGTCATTCTTGGATTGTATGAAACCTTGGGCTTGTAAAGAAGATAAGAGCTTGGCAAACCACTGCCTACTTGCTTGTTTTAGCCCATATAATAACTTTCTAAGTCTACAAACAGAACCAGATGGACAAGGTAAACCCTCAGGAACCTTCATATACACTTCTTCATGTAGTTCACCATGAAGAAATGCATTCTTAACATCTAGTTGATATAGAGGCCATGATTTGTTAGAAGCAATATCTAAGATGCATCTGATGGTAGACATTTTCACAACTGGAGAGAAAGTCTCTTCATAGTCCAAACCATATTGTTGTGTGGAACCTTTTGCAACCAGCCTAGCTTTACATCTTTCTAAAGAACCATCTGCCTTGAGCTTAGTCTTGTATACCCATTTACAACCTATTGGTTTCTTGTGTGGTGGTAAAGGTACAATATCCCAAGTATGAGTATCAGCTAAAGCTTTTAATTTTTTTTGCATTGCTTCCACCCAAACAGGAGACTTGGAAGCTTCTGTGTAAGAATGAGGTTCTGTGTATGAATCAACAGTAGCTATGAGAGAAAGATGTTGTGAAGGAATGGATATATTTGAAACCAAATTACACCAATGCAAAGAAGAAGGTGTAGTAGCCCCAAGATCACAAATGTATGACTGCAAGTAAGATGGATGTTTAGAGGGTCTTGTGGATTTTCTGATTGGAGGAGGAGGTATATCTGCTGTATTATCTGCAGGAGAAGAAGGTGAGAAAGAAATAGTAGGAATAGAAGGTGGTGAATGAATAGAAGGAGAAGAATCAGAAGATGTAGTAGGTGAAGAAGTAGTAGGAATGGAAGGTGATGAATGAGTAGAAGGTGTAGAAGATGATGGTGATGATGGAAACTGAAAACATCAGGAATATCTTCAAGAGATGAAGATAATGTGGTAGAAGGAAGAAATATATGAAAAGATTTAGTGGTGTTAAATGAAGTGGGAGAAGGATGTGAAAAGGAAAGTGTTTTTCATAAAACACTACATCTCTTGAGACATGGATGGAATGAGTATGAAGATTTAAAACTTTATACCCTTTTTGGCTAGAAGAATACCCAAGAAAAACATGAGGTTGTGACCTGGGATGAAACTTACTTCTGCCTTGTTCAAGTGTGGCAACAAAACATAAACATCCAAATACTCTAAGATGTGAGACATCAGTTTTTTTGTTATGGAGTTTGGTAAAAGGAGAAGTGTGTTTAAGACAGGCTAAAGGCATTCTGTTTATGAGATAGGCTGCTGTTAAGATGCATTCACCCCAATAAGAAATAGGAAGATTAGACTGAAAGAAAAGGGCTCTTGCTATCTCTAGCAAATGTTTGTGTTTTCTCTCCACAACTCCATTTTGTTGTGGAGTGTCAACACCGTTTATTTGGTGATGTATACCCTTCTTAACATAAAATTTGCTGAGGTACCATTCACAACGTTCCTTAGCATTATCCGTTCTTATGCACTGAACAAGAATGTGAAACTGAGTTTGCACATAAGAGACAAAATTCCGTAAAATATTCACAAACTTCGGACTTGAATTTCGGCATATGAATCCGGGTACACCTTGAGTAATCATCCACTATAGTCATGAAAAAGGTGCATTTATTGTAAGTAGACACCCTATAGGGCCCCCAAATATCTACATGTATCAATTGAAATGGTGCAGTAGTACATATAGAACTTGAAGAGAATGGGAGTCTATGTTGCCTAGCAGCAGGGCACACTTGACAAATGCGTTCTACAGCAGCATTTATTTGTAGTGAAGGAAACATATACTTCAATTGTTGATATGGCATGTGGCCAAGCCTGAGATGTAGAAGCTTTATTTCTTCAAGGTTAGAAGTAGAGATAGTAGACAATCCATGAGCAGTAGGAACATGAGACTTGTTACTTGAAGCTTTAATACCAACAGAAGAGCAAGAAGTAACAACAGTGCAATATAAACCACATTTGAGTTTACCAAGAGGCATTCTTATTGAATGGTCCTGAAGAAAACAATCAGTAGCAGGGAATATGACTTCACAATTAAGATCTTTGCACAGTTTAGGAATGGAAATAAGGTTGAATTTGAAGCATGGAACATATAGTACTTCTTGTAAATCCATCACATTAGCATTACCAATATGTGTTACTTGCACTTTGTTTCCATCAGGAATGGTAATACTATGCTCTCCAGATGTGACCATTTTATAATTGTCAAATAAAGACATGTCACAGTTCATGTGGTAGCACCACTATCCAAGACCCAGTCTGTAACACCCCCAAATTTCTCTCTTTCTAAAAAGATATTTTAATATAAAACTCCTTGAGAAACTTGAGAGTATTACCGCCACGTGATAACGTTAAAGGCTTTAATACCAACTACTAACTGAACTTTTAACTAATGCAGCGGAATAACTGAAATAACTAACTCTTTATTGAAATAACCTTTATTGTACAACTATAACAATGGAAATATAGAAAATAAAATAATAACTCCTTGACTAATTATGATTCCTCACTAGCTCCCCCATATGAAGTATGCATCATATCAACCTCAGTAAATTCTCGCTCGCCGAAATAGGGTCATCACAGGGACAAAGCCATAAAACAAAACAAACAAAATGCGTGTCGATAAAAATACTGAGTACATGTATATGCGGAATAGAAAAACACTTTAGACATTTGAAATATTTAATTTCGAAAATCCTTCCTTGGATACTTGATAATTATATAACATAAAGTGTTTAACTTTAATAAAAACTCATTTTCCTTGCCTAGGTACCTTTCCTAAAGTGTGCACACCCCCAAGTTTAGTATTCCTTAATGAGTCTATGACGAGGGGAACTACCTTGTCCACATGACTTATACAAAAAGTACATGGGTAAAATATAATAGCTACCGTTCTTGTTAATAAATAACAAGCCGTTGCCTCTTTATAATTGCGATCATAAAAGACCATATAACTAATAAAAATCCTTTGGAAATAATCCTCCTTTAAAAGAATAATAATTCTTATATAAAACTTTAGCCATATAAAAGGCATAAATACTTGCTCATAAAATTATCTTGGAAAAACATTCATATTAATAATGACAATAACAACAATGATAACCACAAATTCAGATTAAGGTTATTCGATCTAAGTAATACCTAAAAAGTCTTAGAGGTCAAACTTCACAATAGTACCAACTACCAACTTAGTACTCGTAGGTTTTCTTTTCTAATAATACCAAGACAATCGTTAATATTTCCATACTCTGCCATCACAACCACTAGTTACCATTAGCATGCTTTATATTTAAGCCTTCGACGCAAGAAATAAGTACTAGAGATTAGAGAACATATAATTAAAGGTCAACGCAACACTCGGTATTCGATCGGCTAACTATAGTGTTCCTAGTAACACATGCATGCATATAAAAATTCATGTTGTTCACATTCAACAAATAAAAAAAAGAACATGTATTTCGATTCAAAATAACAACCCTAGAAATAAGATACTACATATGCAAAACACTATTTAATGATCTACATATACACGCACCTTGAAAATTAATAACTACTAGGGAGACGAGAAAAGGTAGGCTAAGAGAGGGAGAGAGAGTTTAAACATGAGAAAAGAGATGTATTTCTCAAATTTGGTGAAGAATATGATGGGTGGAGACCCCTATTTATACTAGTTGGACAGGTAGAGTCATATTAGAGTTAGGAAACTAAAAGATGGGTTTTTGAGAAAAGATAATTAATTTTTAACTAAGATACACTAGCATCGGGGAATATTCCCTAGGATAAATAATCTAGATGCTTAAAATCAAAAGATAAATAAAGTTAACTAAATTTTGATAATCATGACTTTGGTTCCTGGCGGTGAATTGCCGTCGGCCAAGTTTTGATAATTTTTTTTTTCTTTTTATAAATCCTTTGTAAATCTTTTATAAATCCTTTTTGAAATTTTTTTTTTCTTATTAAAATATTTTTAAGTTTTCCAAACTAATTACTTGGATTAGATTTGTGAACTTAGGCCCAATACCTAATTTGGGCTAGAGTCTATTTGAAAAACCCATAATCTATCATAAAAGCCTATTTAAAACTTTTATAATTAATAAAAGAATAAAAAGCCTTTTTAGTATATAAAACCTTTTAAAAAAATTATAACTAATAACTTACTAAAAATACGGAGTATTACAAACTACCCCCCTTAAAAGAAGTTTCGTCCTCGAAACTTAACGCATGCAATTAAGAAATAAAGTAGGTAATTCACAAATACTATAAACTTCCTATAAAAGTAAGTCGACTCGCTTAATAACTCATGAAACAAGTCAAAATTAGATCAAAAATAGCGTTCTAAGGTCAAACGCGCGAAACTCTATCGCTCCGATACCACTTTGTAACACCCCCAAATTTCTCTCTTTCTAAAAAGATATTTTAATATAAAACTCCTTGAGAAACTTGAGAGTATTACCGCCACGTGATAACGTTAAAGGCTTTAATACCAACTACTAACTGAACTTTTAACTAATGCAGCGGAATAACTGAAATAACTAACTCTTTATTGAAATAACCTTTATTGTACAACTATAACAATGGAAATATAGAAAATAAAATAATAACTCCTTGACTAATTATGATTCCTCACTAGCTCCCCCATATGAAGTATGCATCATATCAACCTGTAAATTCTGCTCGCCGAAATAGGGTCATCACAGGGACAAAGCCATAAAACAAAACAAACAAAATGCGTGTCAGTAAAAATACTGAGTACATGTATATGCGGAATAGAAAAACACTTTAGACATTTGAAATATTTAATTTCGAAAATCCTTCCTTGGATACTTGATAATTATATAACATAAAGTGTTTAACTTTAATAAAAACTCATTTTCCTTGCCTAGGTACCTTTCCTAAAGTGTGCACACCCCCCAAGTTTAGTATTCCTTAATGAGTCTATGACGAGGGGAACTACCTTGTCCACATGACTTATACAAAAAGTACATGGGTAAAATATAATAGCTACCGTTCTTGTTAATAAATAACAAGCCGTTGCCTCTTTATAATTGCGATCATAAAAGACCATATAACTAATAAAAATCCTTTGGAAATAATCCTCCTTTAAAAGAATAATAATTCTTATATAAAACTTTAGCCATATAAAAGGCATAAATACTTGCTCATAAAATTATCTTGGAAAAACATTCATATTAATAATGACAATAACAACAATGATAACCACAAATTCAGATTAAGGTTATTCGATCTAAGTAATACCTAAAAAGTCTTAGAGGTCAAACTTCACAATAGTACCAACTACCAACTTAGTACTCGTAGGTTTTCTTTTCTAATAATACCAAGACAATCGTTAATATTTCCATACTCGCCATCACAACCACTAGTTACCATTAGCATGCTTTATATTTAAGCCTTCGACGCAAGAAATAAGTACTAGAGATTAGAGAACATATAATTAAAGGTCAACGCAACACCGGTATTCGATCGGCTAACTATAGTGTTCCTAGTAACACATGCATGCATATAAAAATTCATGTTGTTCACATTCAACAAATAAAAAAAGAACATGTATTTCGATTCAAAATAACAACCCTAGAAATAAGATACTACATATGCAAAACACTATTTAATGATCTACATATACACGCACCTTGAAAATTAATAACTACTAGGGAGACGAGAAAAGGTAGGCTAAGAGAGGGAGAGAGAGTTTAAACATGAGAAAAGAGATGTATTTCTCAAATTTGGTGAAGAATATGATGGGTGGAGACCCCTATTTATACTAGTTGGACAGGTAGAGTCATATTAGAGTTAGGAAACTAAAAGATGGGTTTTTGAGAAAAGATAATTAATTTTTAACTAAGATACACTAGCATCGGGGAATATTCCCTAGGATAAATAATCTAGATGCTTAAAATCAAAAGATAAATAAAGTTAACTAAATTTTGATAATCATGACTTTGGTTCCTGGCGGTGAATTGCCGTCGGCCAAGTTTTGATAATTTTTTTTTCTTTTTATAAATCCTTTGTAAATCTTTTATAAATCCTTTTTGAAATTTTTTTTTTTCTTATTAAAATATTTTTAAGTTTTCCAAACTAATTACTTGGATTAGATTTGTGAACTTAGGCCCAATACCTAATTTGGGCTAGAGTCTATTTGAAAAACCCATAATCTATCATAAAAGCCTATTTAAAACTTTTATAATTAATAAAAGAATAAAAAGCCTTTTTAGTATATAAAACCTTTTAAAAAAATTATAACTAATAACTTACAAAAAATACGGAGTATTACACAGTCAGTCTGTAAAGAAGAAAATAAGCATGTTTTACCTGCTAGACATGCAGAACCATGAATGGTATCCTCAGCAGCAGGTTCTTCATGATTATCTGATGTAGCTGGAGTATAGTTGTTGTGCATTATATCAATGATATGATTGTATTAATCAAGAGTGAAAGATGCAGTTGACCATTTCGGATCCAAAACCAGCTTGAGTATCATAACTCTCACCTTGTCAACGAGTAGCATTGTTGACTCCTTGTGAAATATGAGCATATTTCTTGTTGTGAGGTTTGAAATCTTGAGGATATCCATTGAGTTTAAAACATCTCTCAGTAGAATGACCTATGATCTTGCAATGATCACAATAGTATGGGAAATTCCTTTTGTTGCTGTTGTGTGAGAACATCTTCCCTTTATTCTTATTATCATTAGATTGATAATAAGGTTGCTTGTTAGGCTGCTGATAAGTATTATGATATGGTTTTGCTCTGTTGTGATCATAATACTGCCTTCTATCAGCAATCAAGGCATGATTCTCAGTAGGATAAGAACTAGAACTTTGCATGTCATGAGCAATAGTTTTGTTTCTCTCTTCTTGAACAAGAAGCCTGTATGCATGATTCACGCCTACTAAAGGCTGCATCATCAATATGTTGGCTATCACCATAGCATAATGTTCGTTCAATTTCATTAAGAATTGAATGAGTCTTTGATTTTCTCTAGCAGTCAACAACTTTTTATTGACATTACAACTGCAGCCATTACAAGTGCAGACATGAATTGGATTTACAATATCCAATTCATCGCACAGCATCTTCATTTTGGTGAAATATTCAGCAATATTCTCACCACCTTGTGAAACATCATACAACTGCTGTTCAAGAGAGAAAAGTTATGGCCCACAGGATTGGCCATACCTTTCTTCAAGGTTGCTCTAAATTTCTCTAGCAGTGGAGAAATATAACACACTCCGAGCAATGGTTGGCTCTAAGGCACTTAGTAACCAAGTAATAACCAAATCATTACATCTTTTCCATGCATGATAAGTAGGATCAACAACAGTAGGCATTTCAAGTGTTCCATCAACAAAACTAAGCTTATTTTTAGCAGATAAGCCTATAAGCATAGCTCGTTTCCAATCACTGTAACCATTACCATCGAACTTTGTAGGAATTGAGCACATTTTAAGGTTGTCATTAGGATGAACATAGAAAGGACTAGAGTAGTCTTGTCCAGGATCAACAGTTGGAGTTCTATTAGAAACTTCATCATTTGAATCTATTTCAGGCATGATTTTAGACTTGATTGAGGATTTTAGAAGTCTTTTTCAAGGAATAGAAATCAATGAAAGAAAGAAACAAGATATGATTGACAGAATGAAGATTAGATCAGGAAGAAATTGATTAAAACATAATGAATTTGATCAGAAAAGATTAGAGCAACTGAACAACAGAATTAGGAATGATCAATGATCAACGAATTTTAGTTATGGAGTAGAATCTAAGCAAGAATTGAACTACAACAACTTCAGATTCACAACAATTTCTATAATTCTGCAAATTTCAAGTAATCGATTGAAAAGAAAGAATCGATTTAGATTTTTATAGATTTTCTGAGATTTCAACTAAGGATTAGAAATTCAGATGAGAATTTAATTCAATATTGCAGAATCAATCAGATTGAAGAATCTTTAGCTAAGAATTGGAAATTAGATGAGAATTTAGATCAATTTTGCAGAAATCACAAGCAATTTCAACAGAATTTCTCAGAACATAAGTGTAACGCCCTGTAATTTAATATAATTCTAATAATGAAACACTACATGATAGTACCAGGATCGAACCAAATATTACATCTTTTATTTATTATATAATATAGAGTTTACAGGACATTACTGCCGTATTCCTAATAATAGAAATACTAGGCGAAGACAAAATAAAACATGATACTAATATAACAAATAAAAAAAAATATAGTATATTAGTCCTTATATTTTATATTCCTCACTCCTGCCCATTCCCATCACTGGTACCTGAAAACAAAACATTTTATAACAGTCAACCCAAAAGGGTCCAGTACATTCCCAATACCATGTAAAAACACTTTGTAGATAATTATATAAAATAATCAGTTACGATTATATAAACTTATTTGTTATAGTTTCTCCCGACAAATCTCGTGTGCACACCCCTACAATGACGTACGTCACTCCGGATAATATTTTCAGGCCTTTAGCCCCTCCTAATACTTCCGTGTGCACACCCCTACAATGACGTACGTCACTCCATATAATTCATTCCTCCAACACAAACCACGAACCTCCATTTTATAATACCACGAACCTCCATTTTATATTATCATAGTAACATCTTTATATAACATTATTATTACCACATATGATAGTATTTTTAGAATCACCTTGTATATAAATCATAATGTGACAAATACCATTTGTATTATAAACACGTTATTTGCAAATCACAATATACCTTTACTAATTAAGGCAAAACTATTACTAATAGTTTATCTAAAAAGATTAATATAACAATACATTGTAGCAAAACAAAACAACATTAAGAAGGGGTATTCAAGAATGTACCTAATAATATCGATGATACCTAATATTTAACTTACGGTGCTTCGTCCTCACACGCACACACTCTCTTTCTTTTTCTTTGTTTTTGTTTTCCTTATCGCTCTCTTGCCAAAATGGTGAAATTGGAGTGCTATTTATAGTTTATGAGTTGCGGCGTAATGGCGGCAAAAGAAACTTAAGTAGAGTACTTTGCTATGAATGTGTAGTAATACATTACGTAGTTGTGGCAAGTTTGTACTCATGCTTTTTTTTCTTTTTTTTCTATGAATTACAGTTAAGCATGCCTAGGAGCTAGGCTAAGTTTGCTAAGCAAAGTCAACTATTACAAGTTGGTAATATTGTTTCACACGATTACGTAGATGCATGGCTCATGTTTATCACAACTCACTTAGCTACCGCCAAGTGTTATAATTTCACTCAATCCGAAACCCACTAATATTGTATTCTCGCATATTGTCTTAAAATGGGTAGCGATCGTCCGTCCTTAGGTAAAGTCATTAGTGACGATTCTAAAAACTAAATTACGTTGGTCATTAGCTTCACCGACTATAAGTTAGGAGCATTGTAGGTTTATGCAAGTACTTACTAAAAATCCTACTAGATATATTTATAAGCTCATAAACTAGTAATTGATAATTTTATTAATCTTTGACCCTTAAAGTACTTTATAAACTATAATGTTAATATAAATGATATATGTATGCACATATAACTTGCCCTGAGCAAATGCACAAAGCCAAGGAAACAAATAACTTCATCTAAAATAATCATATAAATGACAAAATAACGTAGATAAGATCTTAGGGACTAGTTTATCTTATAATAATACTTTAACCTTCAATCCCTTACTAATAATAAATATATTTTTTTTTCCTGGTTATTACATTATCCCCTCTTTAAAAGAAGTTTCGTCCTCGAAACTTAAAGTTAAATTACCTTAAAATAAGTGTGGGTACTTGTCTCGCATATCCTGTTCGACTTCCCATGTAGCTTATGTTTCGACGTGATTAGACCATAACACCTTTACTAACGGAATTACTTTGTTGCATAGTACCGTATCTTTATGATCTAGAATTTGAACAGGTTGCTCTTCATAAGTCAAATCTTATTCAACTCGAACAGGGGGTATATTAATGACATGGGATGGGTCCGGTATATATCGACGTGAAAGTGAAACGTGAAACACATCATGTATTCGAGAAAATTCACTAGGGAGTGCTAATCGGTAAGCTACGTTTCCAATTTTCTCGATAATCTCAAATGGCCCAATGTATCTAGGACGAAGTTTTCTTGCTTTGCCAAACCTCACTACTCCTCTGGTAAGGGAAACTTTTAAAAATACGGACTCACCTACAGAAAATTCTACATGTCTTCGTTTAAGGTCAGCATAACTTTTCTGACGACTCTGTGCAGTTCTCATTTTCTCCGAATGATTCGAACCTTGTCGAGATGTTTCTTGTATCATTTCGAGGTCCAATTATCTTCGATTCATCTATGTCGCTCCAACATAAAGGGGTTCTATATTTCCGTCCATATAGAGCTTCGTAAGGTGCCATATCAATGCTAGCATGGTAACTATTGTTATAGGAGAATTCTATTAATGGCAAATACTTTTCCCATGAACCTTTGAATTCTAAAACACAAGCTCGTAACAAGTCTTCTAAAGTTTGAATTGTTCTCTCAGTCTGGCCATCTGTAGCTGGGTGAAAGGCGGTGCTAATGTTTAGTTGCGTACCCAATGCTTTCTGTAGCTTTTGCCAAAACTTAGACACATATCGGGAATCTCGATCAGACACAATAGAGCTAGGTAGTCCATGAAGTCTAATAATCTCTTCAACATACTTTCTTGCTAATCTCTCAAGATCCCAAGTATTATGAATTGCTAAGAAATGAGCACTTTTTGTAAGCCTATCCACTATAACCCATATAGAATTCATCCCTTGAGGAGTGTTGGTAATCCCATAACAAAATCCATTGCTATTGACTCCCATTTCCAAGTTGGTATATCCAAAGGCTGCAAAAGTCCTGAAGGGCGCTAATGTTCTATTTTTACTAGTTGGCAAGTTAGACATTTGGCAACGAATTCTGCAATTTCTTGCTTCGTGTTACTCCACCAAAACATACCACAAAGATCTTTATACATTTTATTTCCACCTGGATGTACAGAGTAAAGGGTATTATGTGCTTCATTCAAGATTCTCCTTTTTAAATCTATCTGATTCGGTACACACAATCGTCCTTGAAAACGAAGTGACCCATCTTCTTGTATCACAAAACCAGTCTTTTTCCCAATCAAAACTCTTTCATGAATCTTCTTTAATTGTGGATCTGTTTTATACAACTCCTTAATTTCTTCACTCAAGGTTGTTTTGATTTCTAAGGCTGCTAAATATCCTTCCAGATCACCTACAATCAACTCAATTTTTAACCTCTGAAGTTCTCTTTGGGTAACAGGCTGAATGGTAAGTGAGTTAAAGGTAGCGTAATTTTTTCGACTAAGAGCATCGGCTACCACATTGGCCTTTCCAGGGTGATATTGAATATCCAATTCATAATCCTTTATGAATTCTAACCACCTTCGTTGTCTCATGTTTATATCTTTCTAGGTGAAAATGTATTTAAGGCTTTTATGATCTGTGTAAATTTTACACTTAACCCAATATAGATAATGTCTCCAAATTTTCAATGCAAAAATAATGGCGGCAAGTTCAAGGTCATGGGTAGGGTAATTCTGCTCGTAACGTTTTAACTGACGAGATGCATAAGCTATCACTTTCCCATGTTGCATCAACACACATCCCAACCCTTGTCTAGAGGCATCACTATATATTTCTAAACCTTCGGTACCACTAGGAAGAGTAAGAATTGGTGCTGTGGTAAGACGAAATTTCAGTTCTTGGAATGCTACTTCACACTTGTCACTCCACTCAAACTTCGTAGTTTTCTTATGAGGTTTGTAATAGGTTGAGCAATTCGGGAAAAGTTTTCCACAAATCGACGGTAATATCCTGCTAACCCTAGGAAACTTTGTACTTCTGACACATTGGTGGGTCGAGGCCAATTAATGATTGCTTCTACTTTCTGGGAATCTACTTGCACACCTTCTCTAGACACAACATGTCCTAGAAATGCTATTTTATCTAACCAAAATTCGCACTTTTTAAATTTTGCAAATAGCTGATTCTTTCTCAGAGTTTCCAGAACTATTCTCAAATGTTCTTCGCGCTCTTTCTTATCTTTAGAATACACTAAAATATCATCAATAGACACAATAACAAAATGATCTAAATAAGGTCTGAAAACTCTATTCATAAGGTCCATAAATACAGCTGGGGCATTGGTAAGACCAAAAGGCATAACAAGAAACTCATAATGTCTGTACCTCGTTCTAAAAGCAGTTTTCGGAATATCTAAAGGCCTGATTCTTAATTGATGGTATCCAGATCGAAAGTCTTATCTTTGAAAATACCGACGCACCATGTAATTGGTCAAAAAGGTCATCAATATGAGGCAAAGGATATTTATTTTTAATGGTTATCTTGTTAAGTTCTCTGTAGTCTATACATAACCTTAAGGTTGCATATTTTTTCTTTACAAATAAAACGGGTGCTCCCCATGGTGATAGACTCGGTCTAATATATCCTTTTTCCAATAACTCATCAAGTTGTATCTTTAATTCTGCAGGTGCCATTCTATATGGTGCTTTTGAGATAGGTGCTACCCCAGGTACTAACTCAATGGTGAAATCAATTTCTCTTTGCGGAGGCATACTTACAATTTCCTCAGGAAAGACATCTTGAAATTTTCTAACAACAGGGATGTCAGAGATTTTAGGTTCAGATTTTTCAATACTAATAACATCACAAAGGTATCCTTCACAACCTTGTCTCAACATTTTTTGTGCCTGAAGAAAAGAAATGATTCTAGATTATGGTGTTGTCTTACTATTCTGAAATGTAACTATCTTTTCTTCAGAATTTACTAAGGTTACAGATTGCTTTTGACAGTCTACTATGGCACGGTGTTTATTCATCCAATCCATTCCTAAGATAACATCAAATCCCTTAAGGTCAAATTGAATTAGATCAGCATGCAATAGATTTCCCTCTATGCATAAAGGACAATTTCTATATATAGTTTGACACGGGACAATATTTCCTGTAGGGAGGCTAATGCAAAATTCTAAATTTGACTCACTAGGATTCAAATGCAGATTTTCAGACATGGTAATGGATATAAACGAATGGGATGCTCTGGTATCAAATAAAACATGTATCGGGAAAGAGTGTATAGAAATGTTGCCCGTAACTACTTCACTTGAGTTTTCGACCTCTTGTGGATTTATCTTAAACACACGACCAGAGGTTGGATTTTGACGTTGGATAGCTCCACCTTGATGTTTAGAGGTAGGTTTTGAGGTATAGGGATTAGGTGTAGTTACTTTTGTATTTGGCATTCTACCTCTCTCTAATGGGCAATCCTTTCTTAAGTGACTTGTACTCCCACAAGTATAGCAACGATTATTTGCAAACCTACACTTTTCAGTTGGGTGGTTGATATATCCACATTTGGCACAAGGGGGTTTTTTTATAGTGGATTGGAGGTACAAAGGGTTTTATATTCCCGACATTAGGCCTTTTCTGAAAATTTCAATTTGTAGTACGTGTTCCTTCCCACTTCCTTTTATACACTACATCTTCTACCTCTCTTTCTCTAATTATTCTCTCAGCATTTGCTGCCTTATCATACATCTCTTGGTACCTATGACAACTATGGGTGGAAAGTCGGTCACGGAGTTCCCAATTAAGACCTCTCTCAAACTTATTCATTCTTAACTCCTCAGTTGCTACCAGGTGTGGTGCAAATCGAGACAATTCCATAAACTTTGCTGCATACTCCATAACAGATCTATTACCTTGCTCTAATTGATTAAATTCTTCCTCTTTCTGTGTTTTCAGGGCTGATGGGTAAAATTTTGCTCTCATAAGATCTTTCAACTGAGTCCATCCAAAATCTTCATTATTTTTCCTTTCCTTCACAGTTTCCCACCACAGATCTGCCTGCCCAACTAGATAATAAACAGCAAATCCTACCTTCTATTTTTCAGGACAATTTATAGCATCAAACAATTTATCCATACTTCTTATCCAATCCTCAAACTCTACAGGGTTAGGTTTTCCATCGTAGGTTTTAGGATTATAACTAGCCATTTTTCTAAAATACCTTGCACTTTCTTCTTCTTCTTCATGGTTTTTGTTGTTTGTAAGCATTTCAAATAAAAGTGATGTGACTTCCTTAACATTTCCCTCTCCGTTATCATGGTTTGGGACTGGTTGGTTCTCTTGTGTAGATTGGTTATTTGCAGATTCCATTATCCTAAATACATAAAAGATTGAAGTTAAAATCGAATTGTAGTTAGGTTAGTATAGCATTTGTGAAATGAATAGAAGCACAATAAACAAACAAACACACACCTATATATATATGTATATGTATATATACATGGAATTATACATAGCACAGTTAGTACATAAACTAAACGTATTCCTATTCAACCATCCGATAGGGTGAAAACACAAAATATACACCCTACATCACCTTAAGCCGAGTGTCAACATATATTTACAAACAAAAATGGTTGACACCTAACATATAAAAGAGTTTCTTCAACTTGATATCTTCCTTACTCGTCATCATCATCTCCTGGGGCATCTGGGTCCTTATTGAGATCAACACTTCCACATGATTCTGTCTCATCATCGAGACAAATACCATGTGATCCCTCTCATAAGCTAGCAGTTCTCCAGATAGTTCTTCAAAAGTCGGGGTGCATCTTGGCCTCCCTAATCCAAACCTTAAGTATTTCTCCCAATTTGGAAAACCATTAACAAGTAGGTCACTATTCTTATTCTTAAAGGAGTCCCACGGAGCATTCACTGGAAGAGTTTCGACTAAAGCAAAACTAAAATAAGGCGCAGTCATTCCACATTCAGGGAAATGAGTATTAAACGCATCGATAGCTCTCGCTAAACGGTTGATATGATCCATGACACTATAGTCAGGATCCATCGTTAGTGCTTGTGGAGCAATTGGCCCTGCCATCTTAAGATAATAAAATCACATGATAAATATCATGAAATAACATCAAATAAGCAATACACCATAAACACCCCAACCCTTTCTCTCAAATAGGTTACTAATGTAATTATTAAGATTTTATTACATTTACTTTCTATTTTTAATATTATATTATTTTAAAAGTGGCTCGATACCAAACTCGTAACGCCCGTAATTTAATATAATTCTAATAATGAAACACTACATGATAGTACCAGGATCGAACCAAATATTACATCTTTTATTTATTATATAATATAGAGTTTACGAGACATTACCGCCGTATTCCTAATAATAGAAATACTAGGCGAAGACAAAATAAAACATGATACTAATATAACAAATAAAAAAAAACATATAGTATATTAGTCCTAATATTTTATATTCCTCACTCCCCGCCCATTCCCATCACTGGTACCTGAAAACAAAACATTTTATAACAGTCAACCCAAAAGGGTCCAGTACATTCCCAATACCATGTAAAAACACTTTGCAGATAATTATATAAAATAATCAGTTACGATTATATAAAATTATTTGTTATAGTTTCTCCCGACAAATCTCGTGTGCAAACCCCTACAATGACGTACGTCACTCCGGATAATATTTTCAGGCCTTTAGCCCCTCCTAATACTTCCGTGTGCACACCCCTACAATGACGTACGTCACTCCATATAATTCATTCCTCCAACACAAACCACGAACCTCCATTTTATAATACCACGAACCTCCATTTTATATTATCATAGTAACATCTTTATATAACATTATTATTACCACATATGATAGTATTTTTAGAATCACCTTGTATATAAATCATAATGTGACAAATACCATTTGTATTATAAACACGTTATTTGCAAATCACAATATACCTTTACTATTAAGGCAAAACTATTACTAATAGTTTATCTAAAAAGATTAATATAACAATACATTGTAGCAAAACAAAACAACATTAAGAAGGGGTATTCAAGAATGTACCTAATAATATCGATGATACCTAATATTTAACTTACGGTGCTTCGTCCTCACACGCACACACTCTCTTTCTTTTTCTTTGTTTTTGTTTTCCTTACTGCTCTCTTGCCAAAATGGTGAAATTGGAGTGCTATTTATAGTTTATGAGTTGCGGCGTAATGGCGGCAAAAGAAACTTAAGTAGAGTACTTTGCTATGAATGTGTAGTAATACATTACGTAGTTGTGGCAAGTTTGTACTCATGCTTCTTTTTCTTTTTTTCTATGAATTACAGTTAAGCATGCCTAGGAGCTAGGCTAAGTTTGCTAAGCAAAGTCAACTATTACAAGTTGGTAATATTGTTTCACTGATTACGTAGATGCATGGCTCATGTTTATCACAACTCACTTAGCTACTGCCAAGTGTTATAATTTCACTCAATCCGAAACCCACTAATATTGTATTCTGCATATTGTCTTAAAATGGGTAGCGACTGTCCGTCCTTAGGTAAAGTCATTAGTGACGATTCTAAAAGCTAAATTACGTTGGTCATTAGCTTCACCGACTATAAGTTAGGAGCATTGTAGGTTTATGCAGTACTTACTAAAAATCCTACTAGATTTATTTATAAGCTCATAAACTAGTAATTGATAATTTTATTAATCTTTGACCCTTAAAGTACTTTATAAACTATAATGTTAATATAAATGATATATGTATGCACATATAACTTGCCCTGAGCAAATGCACAAAGCCAAGGAAACACATAACTTCATCTAAAATAATCATATAAATGACAAAATAACGTATATAAGATCTTAGGGACTAGTTTATCTTATAATAATACTTTAAACTTCAATCCCTTACTAATAATAAATATTTTTTTTTTCCTGGTTATTACATTATTTTCGATGAATAAGAAGAAATCAGTTCAGATTTTCAGAACTTACAGACAATTACGAGCTATTAAAAGATAGAATGATCTTCAATCGCTGATTATATATGTAGATTCGTAGCTCTGATACCATGTTATAAAGTGAAGAATTGAGCAGGTTTAGTTTGCGGTTCAAACAACCTCCATTAGAGAGTTTAGAGAAAGCTATTTAGTTGTAGAAAACTTAGAGAGAGAGAAATGTTTATAGAGAAAGAAGATTGATTGTATTATGATTGAATGAATCTAAAATACAGAAGATTAAAGCTATTTATACTATACTAATATCAACTAGTACAAAGCTAAGCTAATTAACAAGAAACAAAAGTTTGTTATAACTAACTGTGCTGACATGGACAGTTAGTTAGAATCAGTTTGTAACTAATTGAGATTTTCAGTATTGGAGCATAGCTCAACAGATAATAATAATAATAATAATAATAATAATAATAATAATAATAATAATAATAATAATAATAATAATAATAATAATAATAATAATAATAATAATAATAATAATTACGGTTATTTCACCATATACCCACGACAAATCAAGAAATTCACCATATACCCTCAATGTTTCAAAAATTCACCATATACCCCGAAGTTTTCGAAAATGTTCACCATATACCCTTTTGCTAATCGCCATTAACTCACCGTTAGCTTTAATTACGATTTTGCCACCATTAACCACTAACCCTAAAATCCTAATACCCTAAACCTAACCCTAACCCTAATTATAACCCTAATCCTAAACCCTAACCCATCCTCCCTTCCTCCAAACCCTAACCCACCCGACCCACCATCCCACCCCCGACCACCAACCCGGCCCCCACCCCCTCCTCCCTCCTCTCCACCACCGCAGCCCCTCCACCACCCCATCCCCCTCCCCCTTCCCCGTCGATTTCCCCCTCCCCCTCCCCCCTTCCCCGTCGATTTCCCCTTCCCCCTCCCCCTCGCCCTCCCCCCCCTCCCCCTTCCCCGTCGATCTCTTCCTCCCCTTCCCCCTTCCCCGTCGATCTCTTCCTCCCCCCTCCCCCACCCCCTCTTCGCTCACCATTGAAATCCCCCATCCTCACTCCCTCCCGGTCGATTTCCCCTTCCGCCTCCCCCGTCGTTTTACATCCCGCCACCAATTTTTTCGCAACCCCCCTTGAATTACCCCCTCCACGAATTTCGCAACTCGGGCGAGAGATCTCCGCAACTCGGGTGAGAAATTCTGCGGCGCCACCCCCCTCCCTTCGATTTCCACCCCCTCCCTTCGATTTCCACCCCCTCCCTTCGATTTCTCTCTCAATCTCTCCCGTCGTTGTTGTTGTTGTTGTTTTGGTGGTGCGAACGCCAAGGAAAAGCCGACAAGGCGGTGCGCAGTGTTATTGTTTTGGTGGTGCGCAGGTGTGAGTGCGTCGGGGAGAGAAATCAGGGGGTGGGGGGCTAGGGAAATCGACTTGGAGGGGGAGGGGGGGAGGGGAAATTGACGGGGAGGGAGTGGGGGGTTGGGGGCGCGGCGGTGGAGGGGGTGGGGAGGGGTTGCGGCGGTGGAGTGGAGGGGAGGGGGAGGTGGAGGGGGGGGGGTGGAGGGCTGGAGGGGGTTAGGGTTAGGGTTTAAGATTAGGGTTACAATTAGGGTTAGGGTTAGGGTTAGGGTTAGGGTTAGAGTTAGGGTATTAGGATTTTAGGGTTAGGGTTAGGGTATTAGGATTTTAGGGTTAGGGGTTAATGGTGGTAATATCGTAAATAAAGCTAACGGCCACTTAACGTCCGTTAGAAAAAGGGTATATGGTGCACAGTTTTTAAAACTCAGGGGTATATGGTGAATATCTGAAACATTGAGGGTATATGGTGAATTTCTCAATTTGTCGGGGGTATATGGTGAAAAAACCGTAATTATTATTATTATTATAAGTAGTAGGAGCAGCATTATCAATAGTACCCCTAACAACCTTTAGCTTGCATACTTAAGTTATAACTGGCCTATTAAAGGATTAACCTATTAAGTAACACGTTGTCTTCCAGCTTTTGATTAGAACTTAATGACTTAGTTAAAAAAAAATTGAATTTTTGGTCCCATTTCATTCCCAGCCCATGGGTGGTTGACATAGCTCAAGGTTGTGTTGGAGTATGAGTCTGAATTATCTAGCCACGTTTCAATTAAGTATTCTTGTAAAAGTTATATTCATACTTGAGATCCTAGCTTATCCAAATAAATAATAAGGTTCAATTAGTTTACGCTAAGTTATAATAAATCAAATTAACTTTTAGTTAGGCTCCCTAACATTAGGACTAGAAACACCATATATTGCATCACCTCCCAACATTATATTGATTAGCTTAAATGTACAGGTTACAAGCTATGTATTAATGTATTACATACTAGTTTAGATAACTAAATCAGAGTATGAATCGTTAAACCTAGATAATCTAGGAACCACGCTCCTAACTCTAGCTAAAGACCTATTCTTATGGTAGTTAACTAACTTGACTTAATACTATCTTCAACATATATAACTAGCTGCATGCCTGCATGAAGTAATCAAGTAATTAAGTAGCAATTACGTAACTAGTCCAGACGTGTTCTTAGGATCAAGTTTTTTTTTTTTTTTTTAAAGTAAAATTAATTCATTAATAAAAGAGTCATACGACATCTACAATAAAAATCAGAAATAACAAAAACATAACAATTTTGAACAAATAAAATTCAGAATTTGCAAAACCACGATCTTTGTGTAGTAGATCTAACAATTCTGCATACCCTCTTCCGCGTCGCGGTTTCATACAGCCTTTAACGAGGGGGTCTTTCGACATGCTGTAGTTTTGAAATAGAATTGAATCTGATACCATTGATTGTAATTGTAGATCTGAAATCTGCTTCGACACCGCATAATTCCTCATCAACGAATCAAAATTACGATAATTCATCTAGAAACAAAAGGAGTAAACTAAAGTATCTCCCAAGAAGAAGAGAAAAAAACCCTTTATTTCAAGGGAGAAACGATCATCTGTTTAAAAGAGGAAGTATTATTTAAACAAGAACGAACATAAACAAAGTTAAACAACAATGAAAATTAAAATTAAAGTGGGGCTATCTACCGATAAAATCGATGGAAGCCCCTTTGAAATTCACTAATGGAGGCTAGGATTTAGGAGAGAAAGGAAGAAGGGAGAGAAGGGAGAGAAGAGGCGGCTTATAATTAATGTTCTTAGGTACAAATTAAGCAAACAAAAGCTTATAATTAATGTTGGCGAACAGTTAGTTAAAAATGTCATTATCAATACAGCTTAAAGACAACTACTTTTTTAAAATTAAACATTATTATAGGTTCCCTCTAGGGTTTCTCCTTGGGAGAGTTTTTTCTCTCTAGGATTTCTCCTTGGAAGGGTTTTTTCTCTCTAGGATTTCTCCTTGGGAGGGCTTTTTCCTAGCCTCCATCGCTAGGTTTTTCTTCTTTTTTGAAGGTTTTTCCTTCATTCTTTCTTCTTTCTCTTTGTTTTTTCATCACTTTTCTTCTTGGTCTCAATTGTGAATCTTTGTAGGGGCTTCCACTGGTGTTCGTACCGGTGGTAAGCCCCAAAAACCCCTTTAATTGCTTCCAATAAGTATATCACATCCTTAAGATGGTAATTATTTTAGGGTGTTCAATTTCTTTTTTTGTTCGTCTAATGAACAAGGAAGATCTAACAATCACTATTCCCTGTAAGAATCTAGAAGACCACGGAAGTATTTTCACCCAAACGACTATGCATCAGCGGAAGTTAAGTCGAATTAGGGCGAACTCACAGATTGTATTGCTTCATATGAAGTTTTTTATTAAGGCTATTTTTAATCAAATATGCGATGTATCTAGTTCTAAGATGTCATATACCTATGTTGGAATTTTCGATTTTTCAGGAATTGATTGTAAGTGCCATTTGGCTATCCCTTATGAATGAAATTATTTTTCTTCCTGTCAGAAAAAAAAAACAACTACTTTAATTTTACCAATAATGTTGACAAACTAATGAACATCAAGTTGTAACAAAATAGATCCCAGGTAATATAAACCAACAAAAACACGTTTCTTTATATGTCTTCTTCATATTTGCATGCACAGCAAATTTTCTGCTTTTTACCTCCTATTTTCTCGTCAAATTATTGGTTTTTAACTAGACTGTCATCTTTGTTTTTTTTTTTTTTTTGCAATTCATCCCACGTCATCTATGTAACGGTGCATTAAATTAGACTTCCACTCTTTGCTTTATACTAGTTGTTGTTCGCCACGCATTGCGCGCCGAATCCCAAGAAAGCGACAATTAGTATGAATAGTTTTATGCTAATATAAGCGAAAATAATTTAAGGCATCTTAAAGTATATGAACGGATAGGTTAGATAATAAGGCAATCGGATTTTAAATTGATAAAAGGCCCCATTGGGTGTTAATTTTGCCAAAGAAGAAGGGTTTAACGGTACGATTAACGAGGCCCGCAAAAAGTTACGGGTCAACGGCACGGGCACGGGCACGGCTATTATCTTTGCGTAAGTGGCTAACCAAAAATCCCAGCTTTTTTGTCATCTATTTGATTATCGTGAAAAGTTGTCAACAATTATATGAATTCTAAGAGCGGTATAATCTCATTAGGAGTAATGTAAAGGTGGCAAATTCTTCATAATGTATTTTTTGTTTTGTGGTTGTAAGAATGAATGTAGTGATTTCGTGCAAGGTATAATTGTAATGTAATCATTAAGAGGAAATTGTGCATAGTAACTGTTCCTAAAACAAAGGGTACTATGTAATTTCTAAAAATCGCTAATTTTTAATAGGAATAGGGAATTGCTCATAGTAACATTTTTTATAAAAAAAAAGTATTACGGGAAATTATGAGTACAATTTTTTTTGGTGTATAATATCTATCATGGGGCTTATCAATGGGCTATTAAAAGTGGTATAAAGAGTTTAAAGGGGTGGGCCAAACTAAAGACAATAAACTGGCAAAGCCCAAAGAGAAATGAATTTGGCTGACGTGCACCAAAACAAAACACATCGTTTGGTTTACTTATGATAGGCACTATATTGGCGCCACAAGACATTTTTGATGAAACAATATATAAATAGCGACAACAATATTGTTAAATAGAAATTCCTGCTATTCTATTCATGTTTGCTACATTTAATTTATATCTAAAATAATTTCTCTCAAAGCACCCATTTCTTTCAATGTCCTAAAAATAAAGTTTCTAAATCAAATAATATCCATTAAAAATAAAATTCTAAAAAATCTAATAATATGTACAATTTAAACTTGACCGTCAACACCAAGTTTGTGGCTGTGACACCATCCCGCAACTTTCCAGTCACCTTGAATCCAACAACACCAGGCAAAACCATGCTCATGGGCTGTCAAAATAAACCATTACCTAGCATCGATGTCTGCAAAAACAAAATGTCCTTACAAAAAATTGGGAAAAAAAGGTAAAAAGGAGTGCACTAACACATACTTTTTCCCTCAGTAATCTTCACATCTTGGGTTTGCACAGAGATCATAAAAAGTTGTTAAGTGGATAGATAAAAAAAAAAAAAAAAAAAAAGAAGTAAGATTAAGCGAATAGAGTGAGAGAAGATTAAAGAGAGATGAACATTACTTTGTTATAACCTAAAATAGATGATGTTGAATTTATTGAAGACATAAACTATCATTTAGAATAAGATTTTTGGTAAAGCAAGCAACCTTACCAATGAAACACTTAACTCTTGAGCAACACCTCTTCAAAACTTGAACTTTGCTCCCCCTCTTCTGTTTGGGTTTCATGAAAGGCAGCAGCTCTTGTAGCACGTATTAAATAATTGCAGGTCATCCTCACATGCGGTATCAAGTGAGCACATTGAGGCAAAGATGGCATATTACTTGATTCAAAAAACCCTACCAGAAAGAAGGCCAGAATTATATAGAAGGCCACTAATATATATATCCATTATCCTCGATCCATGGCCTTAAACAAGGAGCGCTACCAAACAACCAATGAACATTTAAGGCCTACACACTAAGCACAAACTACTTATAAGACTAACCAACAATTTTAGAGGTTGAGGCTGATGAACCATGTCCGAGAAGGCAGGCTGATAAGGCAGCCATTTTATAGACTGCAGTTGCTCACCCTAGAAGCCAAATACAGAAAGTAATTAAAAGCATAAATCAACTAAGAAACAAAATGATATAAAATTAAGCAAAGCAATTGTGGAACAAGATTCCAGTAAGAAAAGGAGTCCACATGTAATAGGATTCCATTACTATTAGCCCTTTCTATTACGTAGCAGACGTTCTCCCTTAGATATCATGTATCATGTATACAGCTGGGAAACTATCTAAAGTTTTTTCTATCCTGCAATGTCAACAATCAGAGTCTTTTGAGTCTTGAATCTGAGCGCCATGCCTCCACAGAAAATAACTGATGCAGTACAAACATAAAAAGTGGACGTTGACCTTCATTTTTTAAACATAGTGTTCGAGTTGATTTATTTATGCACTCTGTTTCATTTTAAGAAATTATTCCTACTTCATTTTCTAGACGGAAACCTTTTTTTGCTGAAATAAACAGAAGCACTCCAAGATTTAAACTTTGTTTCACTTCAAAAGTCAAAGCTACGAGGTCCCTGTTGGGTCTCGAATCTGATACAAGATGGCAATTCAAAATTTGAGGGTAATAATGAAGCAAAATTCTAGAGACACCGCAATAACATAAACACCACTCTTGCTCCTCCCCAGCTCCTCGTGATGTTATCTAATGTATCTATCATAAGGTTGTTTTTCCTGATTCACAAGAGAAAACCCGGGGAGGAAGAGCTAGAGGAAAATGAGAATAATAACAAAACAGGAGTTAGAGAAGAAGGTTGCATCTTTTCAAAGGATTTGCAATTGCGAAAACGACCGCTAACAGAAAAAGGAAAGCAACTTTGCATGGTTATAGTTAATGGTAGAAGGTCCCTGTTACTGTTAGTTTCTTGGCGACTTTTTCTCTTTCTTGTTCAGATTGCGCACAGAATGCTTTCTCTTCAACGAGAACAGGTTCTGTTGCTTTCTCATTACTGGTTCATTAGTTGCTAAAACAGCAAAAACCTCCTTTTCTAGTGAGAGTTATGTGCAAAAAGCATGCAATCGATTCTCCGAGGTCCTTAATCATACTTTTTTTCATTATTATTATATAGTGTATAGGCTATATCTTCTAATTGATGATCAAACCAAAGAGATAAAGGTCATAAGCTTAATGTATCACAATCTACATCATTGTTTTCACAATAAGAAAACTACAGTATCTTGAAACATGGGTAATTTGATCATCTCATCATTGTCAACCCCAAATATGAATGCGTAAAGAGATCAAACAAGCCATACACAAAAGGAATCTGGTTATTCAGAATTCCAAAAAAAGAACGAAAAGAATGAGGCATAGGATAAAGCAAGAAAGGTTGAAGGCGACATAAATCAAGGGAACAAACAACAGCAGATCAAAAAGAGACATGGGATTATCTGAGTTTAGCATCCCACCTTGAATTTTAACTAAAGAAATAAAGTGTTCAATTGACAAAATCAACCAAGACTATAACAAGATCGACAAATTCGTAGCCGATTTGATGAAATCGAAACCTCAAAACTCGAGAGTGGAACAATGAAACCCTGAAGTAGCAGGTTACCTAATATGTCTTTCATTTTAAGTATGCAGAAGAGAAACTCTATAAGTATATAAAAAGAAAACTCGATTATCATGTTTACCAAAATAAAAATATCTTATTTCCTAGGGAAAAAAAATCTCTTAAATTACCAAAACAAAAGCTAATCTTACCCATAGTATAGTTGTGAATACATGTGTGCCATGTGCTTTCTTCAAGGCCCAACTCAAATCCAGGCAATAAATGCTTTATTGGCCTAAAAATTGAAATAGAAGATCTGAAAAACAAACACACAATTCTCCTAGTCATGCCATTTTGAACCAAATTCTCCTAACCTGTAACAAATTAGCGAATCCCACCCACTTTGTCATTCAGAATTTGGCATACCTGTAGACGTAGCATGTCGTGGAAATCGCATATTCTTTGCCCATATCTAACAAATTGGCAAACTCCATCCATTTTCTATCCTCATCTATTGCCTCCTTTTTGGAGAAATCACATATAAGTTACTCATCTCTAACAAATTGGCAAATAAATTAAGCCGGATTTCCCTTAGAAAAGGTAACAATATGAACCAAGCAGAATTTTGAAAAAGAGCAGCAATGTTAGAAAAAGGAAAAAAAAAAAAAAACATCAAATGCAACAATAGTGAAGAAGACAAAGAGATGGAGGAAAAGAAGAAGAAATGTAGGAATACCTTTAGCAATAGGCGATGGTCAAACTGATAAACCCTAAACAAGACATAATAGACATCTATAGAAGGAAATGGAAAAAAAATAAAGATAATACATAAAGAATAATCAGGGAAGAGGCAATATATTAACTCTATAAGATAGAAGCATACAAGTTTAATATTGTCATGTGAGACTCTCTTACACCCGTGGCTCGAGAAGGATGAAGCTGAGTTGGTTTGAGCCTTGGATGCGCTGCGTCCATGCTCACCATCACAGTTATTCACTAAGTCAATTGGTTGTCTCTCCGATATTGGTAGCAGTGCAGCACCTTCTTTCAAACCTTAAGTAGTCAGCGATTGTAGCTAAATTGCATAGTTTGTCTACCATATACATATCAAGAAAAAGCCAAGTTCGTAGGAACGATAGATACAAATATGAAATTAAGAATGCTCCAGCAAGGCAACAACAATGTTAACCATGACCTTGACAAAGATCAACTCAAACTAATCCTATTTATCCGTGCTCCTATAAGTAGTGAGCGATTGTAGCTAAATTTTATAATTTGTCTACCATATTCTTCCTCCGTTTAGAAATAGATGCACCATTTCATGTTTCACGCATGTCGATTCATGTTTGTGCACTAATAATATATTATAGAGAATGAGAGGAGAAACAATAAATGCCTGGCTTTAAGGGAAACAAAATATGAATAATATGAATTATGAACACGAAAAATATTCTAAAAGAGTGTGTTCTCATTCATCCAATCAAAAAGAGATGACTGTAGATACTCATAACATTTGCTCTTAACAAGAAGTAACAAAAAATAACATTAGCAATAAAGAAATAAAAGGAATCACACACAAGAATTATCAGGCCCCAAGATATTCAATTGGTAATATGTTCACAAACTAAGGAAAAATTGCCACTTCCAAACCATAACTCACTTATGTATGGCTAAATTCTCAAATAATAAATAGGAAAAAAGAAAAATACAATTAGAAACCAAAATGCTTTTTATCTACAGTCCCTGGTTCTTATGTACACATATCAGCATAACAAGATATCCTTGAAAGATATGACATGCAGACTACTTGTTTTATTAGATGGTGGAAATCTTATCTCTGCTAGGAAGATTTCCACTTCATACAAATTGTTGGGTACTAATTTCCCAACCTCAAACTATTAGGTTCCCGTTAATCTTTACCCCAACCTCAAAGACTCTTTTAATTTATCACTTTATATGGATCGAATACATCAACGTTTTCAGACTGCCAAAGTTCTAAAACAATTAAGGGAGTAAAAAGGAAATAAAACAAACCCCTTTCATTTCTCACATTATAAGGATCATATACATCAACATTTTCAGACTGTCAAAGTCCTAAAGCAATCATGGAAGTAAAAAGAAATAAAAAAAGGTGGCACAATTTGTAAGAACAAAACTCAATTGTTACATTGTACTCATCCCAAGTTCACATTTCCTGCATAAAAGCTAGAAAAGAAATAACCTAAGAAAATCAAGAACAAAAGAATTGTACTCAGAAACAGAGATATGTAGATAAAAGAAGGTTATAGATCATAAACCAAAACAAATCAGAAAAATCATTATTTAAAAATAGCAATCAACTCCATTTTAACAATGAGACCAGATTTTTGGCATAAACATAATCAATTTAAACTTTCTTATCCCCCCCCCCCCAAACACACACACACACAATTATCTCTGAGTGTGTAAATGTACATGTGCACCGGTTCAGAAGCTATGTAGCACAGGTACTTCTTCTAAGTCACGTACTCGTACCTGCACCCGTACCCGTATTTATGTCGAAAATCTGGTTAGCATTAGGAAAGAGTGGTGAAGGTGGAAGATTTCAACTCATAAGCAAAAAGAACGGAACAAAAGATAATTGACCAGCATAACGCACCAAAGCAAAAGCAAACAATCACAAGTAACAAAAACCTGGACTTTCAACCTTTTCTTGCTACAACCATATGAAAGCATGAGAAATCTTATCCAAGTGTCCAACTAATGAGCATCCATCATGACCTTGGACTTGATACCTTAAGGTGATACCACAAGAAATACTACATTAGCGAAATTGCAGAAAATATACAAGCAAGGGCTATTAAAAGAAACTATCGAATATCAGCATCTAAAACTCTAAAAAAAAGCTAATCAACACCATAAATCACAATGAGCTAAACCCATTTGAAACAAGAGTGAAATTGTCACCAACAACTAAAAAACATCCCAAAATCCAAAATTGAGACATAGAAAGTCAAGCATTAAACACTAACCTGTCTCTAATGTCGTTGTTCTTGTTGAAATCTGCCTTTGTTGTTCTGCTTTCATTGCGAAGTCGTAGCGGAGGATGACGACAGCACCGGCGATGCGATAGCAGACTCAGATTCCGGCCATTCCGACCGGCGTCGGTGTGCTTGAATGAAGTGAAAATCAAACAAGCAAAACAAATGATGAATTCAGACGACTTAAAAAGAAGAACCACTTGCTTGCATTCGGGGTAGAGTCACCTGACCTTTCCAATACTGCAGAGTACACAGTGATATCATAGTTGTTCAACTCATCACTGTTGTCTGTTGCAACAGCAAGGAACGGTAAAATCATTAGTCAAGCTGAAAAAAACTCTACAACCATCGCGCAACGGCAATGGTTATTTGTGAATGATAGCTAATTTTGACACATAGTGTATCTTTTCAGTTAATCTTACACACAGCAAAATTAATCAATCAATATAAACTTAGTAGCATTTTAACATTGTATCAACACAAAGTGACACTTAAATTGCGTCGATTTCGAGAGCAATAACCTAGTTTTGTAAAAGATTTTCCCAGTTGGTTGATTAATAGGAGGATTAGGAGTTGTTCTATAAATATGATTCATGAATTGATCATCACCAGAAGTTTTTGGCCTTCTCAATGGAGGATTATCACGATCATTATCATATTGGTAATTTACCTCAGGTTGTTCATTTGAGAAATGAAACTATTTAGTCAACAAATAAATTCCCTTTTCGCCGAAAAATAAATACATTCAAACAGATTAGATTATTACAATACAGTTGTATTCAAATCTTGTACCATATGAGAGGTGAGTAATTGCTACATCATCCAGAATGATATTGAAATCCTTTGCCCTGCACATGATAGCAAGATACAATTAGATTCAACCAAGTGATGAGAAAATTTCAGAATCTCAAGTTACTTTCCCCAAAAAGTAGTCTATTTCAAAAATGGTAGAGAAATTTTAAGCATACTGATAAGGGTCTTTGGGCTTAGTTGCCTTTGGCGCCAAAATAGAATTTAGAATTCTGTTATGATTGTTATAGTTAGCTGCATTTTGTTATGCACATATGATTAAGAGCAATTGTATATAATCAATTGAAATAAGTTTGTAGATTTCATTCAATCATTAATAAAATACAATTTCATCTCTCTCTCTCTCTCTCTCTTTGAATTATTTCTTCTCTCTCTCTAAATTCTGATTCTTTCAATCTCTCTTATACATTCTGTTTTCTTGTGTAGTTCTTAACTGAACTAATATCCAGTAGTTGGGCTTAGTTCCTGCATCACACACATACTGGCAGCAATCGTCTTCATCTCTTTCCAGAATCGCACATTAGGTAATAGCTAAAATCATTTCTCAAAGCATATAATATACAATTCCTGAACTATTACCAATCATATTCGTCTCAAAACCTCAATTGTTCTAACAACCAATTGTTTTGCAAATCCACAACAAGAAATCTGATTCAAAGAATATGAATATGAAACGAACGATTCCAAAACAAGTAACATAAATCTAGTTCAAAGGTCGTGACTATTATAACAAATAATACAAATATTTAAAAAGGAAGACAGATTTGATTGTCAAATGATTTTAGTTGCTAGTATTATCAAGGGAATGTCAATGATGAACATGTAGTTGGAACTTTTAGGTGATTTCCGTAACATTTTTCCACGATCGAAATATCCTATTGAAAAGTTCCCCCTTGGGATTCAATCATCCATCTGTCAAAGACTTCTTAAAGAGAAGGAAATTGAGTTCTACCATAATGTAGTAGTTGTCGAGGGCGAAAGTTCAAGTAGCTAATCTTACGCCCAACCAACAATGTTAAGCAAGAAGATTCATGCTTAACACACTTGGACATCAATGATATACTACAGCTCTACAAACCTAAAATCGAGTAGATAATTTAAAGTCAACAAGATGATTCTCTTGAGATGCACAGCTATAATGATACTACTGTTAATGAGGAAATTGATCATTTCAAGTCTACTTGGTTTATGCTTACCATTTACCATGACTATAAGATTTGATTATCTATTATCAGCCAATTATAAAATATGATAGACATTAAAAAAATTCTGATTCAATTAAATTGATTCAAGGTGTATCTAAGATCATAACAAATCCAAAAAAAGACTAAAACTTTATTTACATATAGCATCCTAGGCAAAGGGAGGACAGGAAAGTGGTTTTGTCAACAGCAGAGGGTAGATCCGTCCCGTCACTGTTCTTAAGCACAGTAACTTGAACTCCTTGCTTTTTAATGGGTATAGATATACCATAGTTTCTCACTCTTTCAAGTGCACTCTCCCAAGGCAACCTTACAAAGTCTCTCTCTCTTTTCTATCTAGTAATTCCTCATCTTCTTCCTCAGATCCCTCATTCTATTTTTTTTTTTCGCCTCAATCTGCAAATTCAGTTTGCTTCTTAGTAGATAGCAACAACATCACCAATCGCTTACTTGAACTTTTTCCAAAAGGTACATAAGGTTTTCTTTCTTTAATGCATGAAAATGAGATCCTTATTATAATTTACAAACATGATTTGATGATGATGATTTAGATTTGGGCATACACTTTTGTTTCGGTGATGAAACGCAGCCGGACAAGGAAGTGTCCGGTAGTATCAGAGTAGGCGTCCGAGACTGGAAGTCTGCAAGAAAGACAAACGTGAGCTACCCTCGGGGGGGATGCGAGGAAACCCCCTCCGACGCTCAAGTCAGTAAGTGCCCGATAAGGATGTTAGAGAGAGAGAGAGAGAGAGAGAGAGAAAGCTTAGAGTGTGAGAGAATTGTCTTTGTGAAATAGTACCATTTGGCTATTTATAGCAGTACTATTCATCTGACAGGGTGTGTAATCCTGTGACACGTGTATGACTGCGATGAGCTTGATTGGAGGAAAAATTATCCTCAAATGTGGCTGTGAACTCCATCTCGGACAACTTTTCATAAATGGTCTGGACTCTACTGAAGAGGCCGCGTTTGAAGTTTGTTGGTGTCGGCCACAAGAGATGTGTCCGACAGTGAACTTGGGTATACCCATACAACTAGCCCCCCCAGCATCATTGGGGGTTGTGACCGGCATTGATGTTGCATTGTGGTCGCGAGTGAACTTGTGCCTGCTGGAGGCAATTTTTGCGTTGCCACGTGTTGCCCTGGGGAGAACTTCGAATTTCAAAAAAGTGTAATCATTACTTTTTCCTAGAATCCCGCCCACTTTTATTTTTTATTTAAGGGTTTGACACTTGGCGCGCATCCCGCAGGGTAGTTAATGAGACTTCTGATCCTGGCCGCTGAATTTTGACCTTATAAAGCCATTTTTCATTTTCTTTTTGTTTACTCTTCATCTTCAACCTTAAACTCTCTGGTTTGCACGGCTTCTTCAAGAACTTCAAACCTCCTTTTTCTTGCCAAAATCTTGCCTTTTTGTGACTAAATTTCCTTAAAAGTATTTAGGTGACTCTTCGTTTCTTATTTCTGAGGAATTTTAACGTTTTCGCCTCTCTTCGTCTGGGTTTATTCGAGGGTCTCTCTTCAAAGATTCCAATTTTCCGGTAAATTAGCTTCCCCCGGCGTTTGTAGGACTTGAAGATTCTTCTGTTCGTGCTTTTGGGGCACTTCACTGCGCTTTTTGGGAACCAGCGTGATTTTCCGGTCATTTTTCACCGGTCTTTCTCAGGTACCTTTTTCCAACTTCCCTTCAACTGTTTTTTGTTTCTTTCTTCTTGTAGAAACATGTCGGACTGCTCAGATAGCCAAAATACTTTGAGTGATAAGCTTATGTCCGAAAGTGAGCCCTCGTCTCCTGCCTCCCTTGGTGGCGGACACAGTTCTTCTACCTCCAGTCCTAGGGAGGGGAGAACTCGTTTGTTAGCCGACCTGCCCCTTACTGCTGATAGGGATAGGGAACTTAGGTCTAAATTTCTTAATGACCGCTCTACCCCTGAGCAAGAGAATTTAACTTCCCAATATCTGTCCGCGAGGATGAGTGGTATAGACAAACACTCCGAGAACTAAGGCATCAAATTTTAGCTCGCCGAACTGCTAGAAATCCTCCCCCGATCTTGTTCCCGGACTAGATGTTACGCCTTTGAGGGAGCATGCCTGGTTAGATAACTTAGCGAATCTTTGGGGTTGTAGTGGCGGATGACTTTTATGACCGTCTTGCTCATGAAACCGGCCCCTTCTCATCCACCGTTATTGATTTAGGTTCGACAACGATTCTATTGCTACAATGGACGAGGCGAGGGTCCTTCTATTTCTGGTCGGGATGAAAGTATTCGTCCAGACGAGATAGTTTTGGGGGAAAGTTCTAGCATGCCTCCGAGCTCTCGGCCCGAGCCGATCCCTGACCGCGAAGAGGACGAGCATTCTGGGATATGGCTGCCAGTAGATTATAGTAGTGGTCCGAGATCTACGGTTATCTGTAAATCTTGGCGACAATGCGCCATAGATCTCAACTCTTTGCGATGTTGCTTTGAGAAGTTGTATGCCTTCCCTCCAGTACAAGTTGATAATCCCGGACAAGGGATCAAAAGTGACTGATTGTCCGGCGGGGCATGTAGGCTGTTTATGCGCACCATTTTGAATTTGGGTTGCGTTTTCCTCTAGATTTAACTTTGGTACGGATTTTGAAGGCGTTCAATGTGTGTGCGGCTCGGTTGACACCCCCTGGCCGTTAGGAACCCTGATAGCTTATATTTGGACTTGTCGCTATTGAGGGTTTCCTGAGACACTCAACCTCTTCCGTCGCCTTCACTAGCTTCGACGGAACGGCTCCACTGAGAAGGGGTGGTGGAGTTTGATGACAGCCAAAAATAAACCGACCGTCTACCCTAAGTTGACCGGGTTGAAAGGGTGGCGGCCCGCTTTTTTATTGGGTTAAAGTGCTTCGAATAATTTCCCTATCCGCCGCCACTTTACTAAACCGGTTACTCGGATGGAAGACGTTCCCTCTTATGGTCTTTCGTCGGATGAGCAAAAGGCTTTTGATTATTTTGAGTCTGAGGTCGGGACTATTACTGTCGTCGGTGAAGACGCCGAGGGAAGGATCCCTTGCAAATGGCTTCCCCATGCCAGTACATCTTTGGGAAATGAACCCTTGTCGGCTTTATTTCTCTGCTTGGACCCACCCGGAAGGTTTGCCTCTTGACTTATGGTCCGACGTGGGACTTGTACCCTTGTTTTTTGTTAATTAATATGATATTTAATCCTTCTGTTTCTTTGTTTCGAGTCCCGTCGGTTTAGATCTCGAGGAATTGGGTCTTAACGAAGATTCGACGCCAATGTCTCGAACCCCGAGGAACCTATATTTGATTACGACACTTTGTTCATAGCCTCATTGGGGGTCCGAGAGGTGCGGACCGCGATCGTGGTGGTCGCCAATCTGGTCGGGCGAGGTGTTCGTCGTGCCGGCCGTACGCCGGGCGTACTCCCGGCCGTCTGCGGGGACGTGGGGATCGGGAGTCTCCTCGCCCTGTTGTTCACGTTCTGTTCGTCGCGGCGGGGGTAGCTCGACTATAGGTCGGAGACGGCCTCGCGAGCCTTCCGACAACGGTCCCAGGCAAGAGGCAAGCCCTCGACGCTACGCTTCAAACGCAGCGGCTGAAACCGCCATTCTTGCTCCGGAACCTAATCCCATTACGGAATCATCCGCTACCGGGGTTTCTCCCCCGAACGCTGCGATCGGCAAGACATTGGGACGGCAGGTGTCGGGTTCTTCCATGCGCCAAAAGATTTATGATATCCTTAGCTCCCCGACTTCTTGACCAACCTTGGACCGGGGAATATTTTCTCGGATCCATGAGTGGATTGAGCATAAAGAGGTTATTCTTAGTGCCATTGTGAAGGCTGCATTTTTTCGTCCACCTTCCGTCCCGGGAAAATCTATCAACCCAATGGGACGTGAGGGAAGACGAATCATTGTATCTTGATATTCCTGCTAATGGCGGTACTCTTGGATATCGCCTTTTGAAGGGCCTTCAGTTGCCAATCGATTGCCCGGCCGACAAGCTAGTAGCGCCGGCCGCCCAACTTGCTCACGACCTTCTTTGTGGTAGGGTTCATGATTCGACATTTTTTTTTTTTTTTTTTTTTTTTTTTTTTTTTAATATCGTCTTTCGATGCGGACTAACAATTCCGCCATTGAACTTATTGAACAATTTGTCCATTATCAAACTGAGTGTGATAGACAAAAACAATCCTTGGACGAGCTTCAAACCCAACTCGATCTTTGCCCGAGTTCATTCGACGATATACGGCAGCAGCTTGATGCCGAGAAGGAATCGCGGGCAGTTGTTGATGTTGAGCGGCGGATTTGCGAATTAAGGCTGCCAAGGTTGAGCAGGCCGAAAAGAAATCAGCGAGCTTGAATCTACACTTGGTTTCCATCAAGGATGAGATGGCCACGGCTATTTCTAAGGCAAAGGATGATGCCGGCGCTCAGGTGTGGCGGATTTTAAAAAATGCGAAGAGTTTGTTGGTATGTTGGGAGAAAGATATGACGGCGGATGGGTAGGCTGCTAAAAGATGTGTTTGTCACTCTCATCCGAATTTCAATTGGGACGAGATGGAAACCGCTTTTGCAGAAGGTGTTCATACGCGCCCTTTGGAGGGTGAGCCCTTTATCTGCGATGAGCAAGTCATTGCTAATGTTCTTCCCGTCGCTCAGGATGAAGAGGTGCTTCTTCCTTGATGTTTTTGGCGGTCATCTCCGGGCTCTTCAGTTGATTCTAATAGCTGTTAGAATTTTGTTTTTCTAATATTTTGTAAACCTTGAATTCGGCCCAATATGGCATGTACCTTGGATAAGCTTTACTATTACAATTCTTGTTATGAATTTTTGGTGCCTTTTTAGTGGCTGCCCACATTTTTGCTTGTAGTTGGCCGCCATGCCGGTAATTAGTAATGAAGCTTAATTTTTGTGAGCTTACGTGTTGTTTTCGTTCTTGACCTGTTGATTGGCCGTTTTCGTACTTAGACCTGTTATATGGTCTTTTTGGTACTTGGACCTGTTATATGGCCGTTCTTGTACTTGGACCTGTTATATGGTCATTTTTGTACTTAGACCTGTTATATGGTCATTTTTGTACGTGGCTTTGTTATGTGGCCGTTTTTGTACTTAGACTGTTATATGGTCGTTTCGTACGTGGCTTTGTTATGTGGCCGTTTTTTACTGATGGAACGTGGCGTACTTAAAATAAGTGTAAAATAATTAACGGAATGCTCATGGGAAGGCTGTATTATTGATATAAAAAAGTAACGGCCCTTGGCCTTTTACATGAGATATCTATGCATAGTATTTCTTTAAAACACTTGTGTTCCAGCAATTCTTAAGTTCAATGCCGTCCATTGTTTTCAACACAAAGGAGCCGGGACCAATTTCTTTGGATATACGATATGGTCCTTCCCGGTTTCTTTGTTAACTTTCCCTCGGCGTGAGCTTTCCGGTGGCTGCCGTTCTTCGTAGTACAAGATCTCCTTTTGTTAACGGCCTTTCAAGAACTCTCTTGTTATATGCTCTACTGATACGATCTTTGTATGCGGCAGCTTTGAGTTCCGCTATCGGCCTTGTTTCAGCTAGAAAATCTAGATTTTCTCTTAAGGCTTGATCATTGTTCTCTAGATCTTTGAATTTAATCCGATATGAGGGTAGACCAACTTCTACTGGCAAACCGCTTCCGTTCGAAAGCTAGCTTGAATGGACTTTCTCCCGTTGCCTCCTTTTGTTGTTCTATTGGCCCATAGTACTCTTGGGAATCATATCGGCCCAAGCTCCCTTGAGTTCATCCAACTTCTTCTTCAAGGTGCGAGAATCTGTTTGTTAGCGGCTTCAGCTTGCCCATTGCTCTGCGGGTGACATACGGCCGAAAATGCAAACTTGACTCTGAACTCGGACAGAAAATTTTTGATTGGCCGACAGTCAAATTGCGCGCCGTGATCAAAGACTATCGCATTTGGTATCCCAAACCTTGTCATTATACTCTGCCGGATGAACTTTTTGACTTGATTCGACTTTATTTTTTTTGTCGGTTACGCTTCTATCCATTTTGTGAAGTAATCGATACCAACAATCGAGGAATCTACGGCCGGCGGTGGCCGTTGTAAAAGGTCCCGGGATATCCAAACCCCCTTTGTGCAAACGGTATCGGACATATTATAGGTTGGAGGTCGTTAGGCTGGTCTATTGATGATGGGAGCAAATTTTTGACACTTGTCGCATTTCTTGACGTAATCTTGCGCGTCTGCCAACATACTCGGCCAATAATATCCAGCTCTCAATGCTTTTAATGCTAATGCTTTACCCCCAATGTGATTTCCACAGATCCCTTCATGAATCTCCTCCAAAAATTTTCTCGACTCCCATGCCGTTGCACATTTCAATAGCGGTAAGCTAAATGATTTCTTATATAGCTCATCCTGGTAAATGACATACCAATTTGCCTGCCTCCTCAGCTTCCTAGCTTCCATCGTGTTCGAAGGGAGTGAGCCCGTGAGTTTATAAGCCACTATTTGACTGAACCATTCGCCTTGCTGATTGACAGTATTTACAATCACGGTTTTTTCAGTGATGCTCTTCTCTTTCAAAACCTCCACCATAACAGATCTTTCAATGTTCAAAGAATCAGAACTTGCTAGTTTCGAGAGTGCGTCAGCTTTAGTGTTCTCGGCCCTGGGGATGGCTTGGACATCAAAGTGAATCAGCTGGGCTATCAACTCTTTGGCCTTTTCCACGTATTTTTGCATGTTTGCTTCTCGGACCTCAAACTCTCCTTTCAACTGGCCATTAACTAGCTGTGAGTCCGTTTTCAAAGATACGCTTTTGGCCCCAGCCGATATGCACATCCTCAACCCTGCGATTGCTGCCTCGTATTCTGCCTCGTTGTTTGACGCTGGGAAGGTGAACTTGATGGCGTATTCAAAAATATTTCCTTCTGGACTGGTCATTACAATGCCAGCCCCTGAGCCACTTGCTGCTGACGAGCCATCTACTTCTAACGACCACGTGCCATCTTCCACCTGCTCTTCGTCGTAAGATGCCTCCACAATAAAATCCGCCAGTGCCTGAGCTTTTATCGCGGTCCTCGGCTTGTACCGTATATCATACTCGGACAATTCCACTGCCCACTTCAAAAGACGTCCTGAGCTATCCATCTTTTGCAATGCCTTTTCCAGCGGTTGATTTGTCAAGACCTGAATGGGATGACAATCGAAATATGGCCTGAGCTTTCTGGCTGCTATGATCACGGCCAATGCCATCTTTTCAATCAGCTGATAGCGGCTCTCAGGTCCGTTTAGGATGTGACTGATAAAGTATATCGGTTGCTGCCTCTTTTCTTTTTCTACCAATAGAACAGCCGCGACGGTTTTTGAAGAAGCCGAGATATATAACTGCAATGTATCCCCCATTTCTGGCCTGGTGATGGTGGGTAGAGTCTTTAAATGATCCTTGATCGCGACGAAAGCTTGGCTTTGCTCCTCACCCCATTCAAATTTCTTGTTTCCTCTCAGTAATGCGAAGAAAGGCAGGGCCTTGTCTGCCGACTTGGAGATGAAACGAGTTAATGCAGCCATTCTCCCAGTTAATCTTTGCACGTCTTTTATTCCTTTCGGCTCTGGTAGATCCATGATAGCACGCACTTTATCCGGGTTAGCATCGATTCCCCTCTTGCTGACCATGAACCCTAGAAACTTTCCTGCCCTAACTCCGAATACACATTTTTTCGGGTTGAGCTTCATCTTGTATCTTCTCAGAGTACTAAAGGTTTCTCTTAGATCATCAATATGCTCGCGGTCTGTTTTGCTCTTGACGATTGAGTCGTCCACATAGACTTCGATATTCCTTCCCTTCTGCTCAGCAAATACTTTGTCGACCAATTTTTGGTATGTGGCCCCTGCGTTTCGTAGGCCGAAAGGCATTGCTTTATAATTAAAGACTCCACGATCGTGTGATGAAGGCTGCTTTCTTTCTATCCTCTTCCGAAGACGATCGATGGTAACACAGAAAACGTCCATAAAGCTCAAAAGAGCATGTCCGCTAGTTGAATCTACCAATTGATCAATTCTTGGCAAGGGATAACAGTCTTTTGGACACGCTCTATTAAGATCCGTGAAATCAACACACATCCGCCATTGACCATTCGCTTTTTTCACCATAACGACGTTTGCTAGCCATTACGGGTAATCCACGGGACTTCAATAAAGTCGGCCGCTAATAACTTATTAACCTCTTCTCGACGGCCTTGTTCTTTTCTATTGAAAAATTCCTTTTCTTACGCTTGATCGGGCGGACCGAGTTGTCGACATTCAGACGATGAACCATCACGGCCGGGTCTATTCCCGGCATCTCATCCGCCGAGAACGCGAATACATCAGCGTTTTCTCGAAGGAGAGTTACCAGGTTGATTCTGACCTCTGGATCCATGTCCGTTCCGACAGCCACAGTCCTTTCTGGATCATCTGCCAGCATTTCTAACTTGGATTCTCCATCAGGCTTGGGCCTTGGCCAATCCTCTGGTCGTACTTCTAGCTCCTCCATGGTTACTTCCATGGCGTTTTCATTCTTTTCCTCAGATGGTTCTTCTGCCGCGGCCTTTTTCTTAACTCTCTTTTCCTTTCTTGATGGCGGACAAAGTTCTTCGACAGGGACCCTTCTTGCTGGGCCGCTTTAAAGCCGTTAAATAACATGACCTTGCTTTGCTTCCTGGTTTCCCCGATCTTGCTTGTTGTACCCGAATTGGATACGTACAGCATAGTCAAGTGATAAGTAGATACCACACCCTGTATGTCATGAATTAATGGCCGTCCAATGATTGCATTGTATGCTCCCGGAACGTCTACTACCAAGAACTCGGCCATCACATCCCTGGCTTCACTATTTTCGCCCACCTTGACCGGCAATTTTATAATGCCTTCGGGTATTGCAGATGCCCCAGTGAATCCGATCACTGGGTACCGGACTGGCTGTAAGTGCTCCCGGCCAATCATTAATTTTTCGAAAGTGGATAGGAATAAAATATTGGCGGAACTACCTCCATCCACCAAAATTCTGTGAATTAAACAATTTGCAACTTTTAAGGTGACCACTAGCGGGTCGTCATGAGGATAAATCACGTGCTTTGCATCCTCTAATGAGAACGACATGGCAGGCATGGCTGGCGGCTTTCTCCAGCGGCAACTCGGTTAAAATTCACCCGATGTCGGAACTCCTTTAAAGCGGCTTTTGCCCCACCGACACTTCCGCCATGAATTGGACCGCCACTAATCACATGAATTTCTCCTATCCGGGACTGAACATTCTGGTCTCTGGGTTTCATTAAGTCGCCTTCGCTTGTCTGAGCTTTATACTGGGTGAAATACCCTCTGCGGATGAGATCCTCCAAATTATCCTTGAGGTGTCGGCAGTCTTCAGTTAAATGTCCGTGATCTCCATGAAAATCACACCACTTGGTCTTATCCCGATTTTTATGAAACATCTTCTTCGGTCTCTGCCATTTGTCACTTTCCTTGTTCATTGTGAAAATTTGTGCCCGGGAGGTAGTGAGCTGAGTGTACGCCTCAAACTTATCTTTACGTTCATTTTTTTCTCGACCATCCCGCTCCCGGTCATTTCCTTTTTTGACCATATTGGATTCTCTTCTTTCATCTCGACCACGATCAACTTCACGACCTTTATCTTTCCGTGACTTATCTTCCTTCTTCTTCTCAGACTCCCCATGCCGGCTACTAGCTGCCTTGTCAAATTCCTCTCCTCTTATGAAATCATTTGCTTTGCCCAGCACTGGCCCTAACGACGTGAAAGATTTTCGTCCGAGATAACTCCTGAACGCAGTCCCTTCTCTTAACCCCGACATCAATGCTAAAACTGCTACATCCTGCTGTAGCCGAGGAATAGATACAGCTTCCACATTGAAACGCCCGATGTAATCTCGGAGAGATTCGGTCTCGCCTTGTCTGATTGACAATAATTCCCCAGTCGTACGCTCACGACGCCTGTTGCTTACGAAGTGAGTACTAAACATGGACGAGAGGCGAGAAAAACTGGATACATTACCGGGTTTGAGACTTTTAAACCAAGTCTGAGCTATCCCGTGAGAGTGGACGGGAAAACCTTGCACCAGATAGCATCTATCTGCGTGTACAAATACATGTGTCCTTCGTAAGCTGCGACATGATCGTCGGGATCTGAGCTGCCGTCAAACTTGCATGATGGCATTTTGATTCGCGGCATTGGGTAATTAAGAACCTCAGGAACAAATGGGGAGAGTTTCGGCTTGATTAGTAGATGTCCGCCACCCGAATAGTTACTAACACCTGTGGTGCTGTACTCTCGGTATGAGCGACTGCGAGACTCTTCTGAGTGATTGAGATCCTCAGTTTCCAAATCGGCTTCCTCGTACTCTGGATTGTCAATTTGTTCTTCCATCTGACGGTCTTCCGGTGTTAACGTGCGCATCCTTCTTACTGGCGTACCGTCAACGTTTCTACCGGCCATGGCCAGTGATCGTTTACGGTGCTGAACGCCTCTTGTGTTACTAGCAGGAATGCTACTAGGCTGTGGAGTGCCTTGTAACATCTGGATGAAGGACGCCACAGTTTGCAGCTGATCCGGCGAGAATTGGCTCAACTGGGCCAAGTTGAAAGGAACAGCATCAGGACTTACCAGAGCAACATTGTTCTCCGGAGTACGCTGGTCATTGCCCTCTGGCATGTTGGGATGGAACTGAGGTACGCCGATGGATCTGGTGATAGGCGGATGAGAAGATCCTTGCCCGATCTCCAACCCCGATGGACCACGATTGGCGTCATTTGTCTTCTCCATGACTGCTTCGCAAGGGTAGGAGGCCCCTCCTTCTAGCGCCAAGTTGTTTCGGTGATGAAACGCAGCCGGACAAGGAAGTGTCCGGTAGTATCAGAGTAGGCGTCCGAGAGACCGAAGTCTCGCATGAAAGACAAACGTGAGCTACCCTCGGGGGGGATGCGAGGAAACCCCCTCCGACGCTCAAGTCAGTAAGTGCCCGATAAGGATGTTAGAGAGAGAGAGAGAGAGAAAGCTTAGAGTGTGAGAGAATTGTCTTTGTGAAATAGTACCATTTGGCTATTTATAGCAGTACTATTCATCTGACAGGGTGTGTAATCCTGTGACACGTGTATGACTGCGATGAGCTTGATTGGAGGAAAAATTATCCTCAAATGTGGCCGTGAACTCCATCTCGGACAACTTTTCATAAATGGTCTGGACTCTACTGAAGAGGCCGCGTTTGAAGTTTGTTGGTGTCGGCCACAAGAGATGTGTCCGACAGTGAACTTGGGTATACCCATACAACTTTAATTCAATTTTTATCTATAAATATTATGTTTAATTACAAACATACTAGATATGAGTCATTGTCACCTCGTGGAAGGGCATATCTTCTCTGATATAGGTAAGGATAACAATTTTTTTCAATTGATACTTTATTTGATAGGTATGTATGTATGCATTGTAATATTATGAATTATCATGGTTTATGAATTGGCTAACAAATCTCATCATCTAGTTTGTTGGAGATTACGTAGATATTCTAGTCAATGTTGTTAGCTTTAGCTTAACATTCTCCTACTTTCTAGCTTAGTTTTTTTTGAGGGACTTTCTAGCTTAGTTATAGCTTGTTAAGTTATAGTTTTACTTGCCGCCTATATAATGTGGGAATTTATCATTCAATAAAATCATTTGATAAAGATTTTCTTATATGGTATCAAGTTAGCATAGTGCAACTTTTATCTTAAAAAAAATTATTGGCGAGATTTACATGTTTTTAAATTTAAAAGGTATGTTCTTTTAAGGTAAATTAGATATTTAATTTTAATAGATTCTTTTCATTACGACCTATGTTCTTTTTATAATTGGAGATTTACATGTTTTTTAATTTTAAATTGTATGTTTTTTTATCTTGAAAAGTTGTTGAAAAAAGTTAATGTTCTTTTTATATGAATGGTATGTTTTAATTTTTTTGGGTGCACAATGAGTATTGTACACTAGGTGCATAAGGCAAAGTATTATGTCAATATTTAGTGGAGAAAATCATGGGCCGTGATTATCAATTATATCTCAATTTAAGTTTGCACGGGCAGTTTATTTATCAAAGAAGACCTTTTCAGTGAAGATAATATTGGCTCCTTTAACAATCCATTAAAGCTATAAAGATGTTTTATATTTTAATTTTTGTATTATAAAATAGAATATATTGACACATTAACATCAATAAAGTACGTAAAATCAAAGGCACCCTTTGAATAGCTATCTCTTTAGCTTTGGACTCCATTGACTAGGCAAGAGCTTATAGGATCAATTGCCATGTGTTACAATCTTGCTTTATTACAATCTATTTTAATGTTTTTGTAGTTAACTAGTTCATAGTTTTATCAATCTTGAGGAGTAATATTCTTCCTACGGCAAGAGAAAACAGTGGTGGAGCCGATGGTCTATCGACGTGCCACCCCAGCAAATACCTCATCTAACCCTGTTTTGAAAGAGTATCGTAAGGAGTTCATACCCATCGAAGGGTAGCTGGGACATATGAGGTGGTTTTTAGGGTCCTTAAAGGCATACAACCCCAACGTTGCTTGGTTTGAGTGAATCGTGTGATAAAAATCATATTTATGTTTTGATTTACACAAAATTAGATTTCAATTAGGAGTGCTTAAAAGGATAGATCTAGTGTGTAATCCCTTCATCAATAATGAAACTATACGCAAATTAGATTAAGCAAAGGCTCCAAAAGATAGATCTCAATCGAATTCAAAAACCGGCACATATATGTTGATACTTTATTTGATAGGTATACAAGTATCCATTGTAATAGTATGTATTATTATGGTTGATTCATTTGCATGTTGACCTTGGACGTTGATTAGGTTGGCGGTCTTAGAGGATAATTATGAATTGGATAACAAATCTCATCCTCCAGTTTGTTGAAGATATTTTTGGTGTTTGATATTATGTTGTTAGCATTATTTACATAGATATTCTGGTCAATGTTGTTAGCTTGAGCTTAACATTCTCCTACTTTCTAGCTTAGTTTTTTTAGGGACTTTCTAGCTTAGTTATAGCTTGTTAAGTTGTAGTTTAACTTGCCGCCTATATAATGTGGGCATTTATCATTCAATAAATCATCTGATAAAGATTTTCTTATATGGTATTAAGTTAGCATGGTGCAACTTGTTTTATCTTAAAAAAATTGTTGGCGAGATTTACATGTTTTTATATTTGAATTTAAAAAGTATGTTCTGTTAATGTAAACTAGATGTTTATTTATAATAGGTTCTTTTCCTTACGATCTATGTTCTTTTTATAATTGGAGATTTACATGTTTTTTAATTTTAAATTGTGCGTTTTTTATCTTGAAAAGTTGTTGAAAAAAAGTTAATGTTCGTTTTATATGAATGGTATGTTTTTTTGGGGTGCACAATGAGTATTGTACACTAGGTGCATAAGGCAAAGTGTTATGTCAATATTTAGTGGAGAAAATCATGGGCCATGATTATCAATTATATCTCAGTTTAAGTTTGCACGGGAAGTTTATTTATCAAAGAAGACCTTTTCAATGAAGATAATATTGGCTCCTTTATTGATCCATTAAAACTACAAAGATGTTTTAAATTTTAATTTTTGCATTATAAAATATAAAATATTGACACATTAACATCAATAAAGTACGTAAAATCAAAGGCACCCTTTGAATAGCTATCTCTTTAGCTTTGGACTCCATTGACTAGGCAAGAGCTTATAGGATCAATTGCTATGTGTTACAATCTTGCTTTATTACAATCTATTTTAATGTTTTTGTAGTTAACTAGTGTTATGAGAGGAATTATTCTTATGTGGCAGCAAAATGAAAAGTTATGTTGCGTTAGTTTAGGCAGTGAAGTGGCAGCGCTCAAGTGGATGAATGAAGGGAGTGAAGATAAGTGACGTGTCAATACAGTTCCGGAATTCTCTCCAAGTAAAGATGTGCATTGCGTTGAGGGGAAAGTGGAGTTAGTTTCAACCACCGAACAAGAATATCTCAAGGGAACTCGTACAAAATAGGATATGAACCAATAAGAAGCAGGGAGGAAAACGGCTAGTAAAACAACGTTCATCTTGTAAATTAGTATAAATAGTTCATTAGATCATGCTTTGTAAATCACTACTCACTGCTCTCTCAATTCTCTCTCTAGCTAATACTTGTACTCTGTTACAAACTCGAGCAACTTAGTGAATTGGCAGGATACAAATTTTCCCGTGGTTTTCCCCTCATTTCCAAAGGGTTTTCCACGTAAAACTTGTTGTGTTCTTTTCTTTATTTCTCGCAACTTTACTTTGTGCAATTTACTTTCATTCGCAAGTTAATTATCAACCCCCTCTCCAAGCAAATTAGCCTTAGTGCGAAATTTGCCCTAAACAATTTAGCGCCCACCATGGGGCTGGTAATTAAAAAGCAATCCTAACACTCTACCAATTTGTCACGAAATATGTCTGGAAACAATGCTGATGAGTCGCCCGCAACTCCTATGTCACCTGTTGATGTGCCAGGGCAAGAAGCCATGGACCAAATCATGGGGGCCATTGACAAGATGAAGCAATCTCTCAGAGATGAAATTGCGGCTCAAGGTGTCCAATTTAGAAAGGAAACAGAGGAGCTCCGGTCCCAAATGTTGTCCAACGCATCCAACGCGTCCAACTATCGCAAACATCGGAGTAATATTGGCAGCATAGCCAAACAACTTGATATGGAGGATCCCATCCATGAAGACGATAAAGATGTCGTGCTAGAGGAAGGAGCGCCAGCTGTCGGCAAGTATCCTAGCTTAAACCGCCGGGTCGCCTATGAGTGGGTCTCCCCGTTCGAAGAAGATGCTGGCAAGATGCAAGATCAGCCATCTCGTAAGGAGTCGACATCCAAAGTATTCGCGGAGCAGCTTTCACCGGTGCAAGATTCCCGAAGCAAGCAACCTGTGCCCAACATGCCAAAGGCCACCCCTGCAGTTGTCAACGCAAATCCCTTATACGAGCGCCTCAGGCAGGTCGAAGAGATGATCCTCAAGATTCCTGGAGTGCCAAGACCCGTGGAGAAAGCTGCCTTAACTAACCATGCCGACTCGCCATTTGCAGATGCCATCACCTTGCTTTACCGTTCCCGCTATGAAGTTGTACGATGGAACGACAGATCCCAGCGAGCATTTCGCCCAATATAAGCAGAGAATGATCACCATCTCGGTCCCACGTGAGATGCGTGAAGCTTGCATGTGCAAGGGCTTTGGGTCAACTTTATCAGGTCCCGCTCTTCAATGGTTCATTAATCTACCTAATGGTGCTATTTTGACTTTTGCAAGTTTGGTAGACATGTTCAATCTCCGGTTGCCAGCGGGCGCCTAGAAAAGCAAACCCGGCGATTTGTACCGTGTCGTACAAAGATATGGTGAACCGCTGCTATATTACCTCAAAAGGTTCAACCGCGAAAAAGTTTCCATCTCGATATGCGATGCTCCTACCGCCATCGAAGCTTTCCGAAGAGGTTTGCTAGAAGAGTCGGAGCTGTATATGGAGCTGACGAAGTATCCTTGCCCAACCTGTGAAGATGCCCAGGCAAAGGCCCTCGCGCAAATCAGATTCGAGGAAGATGTTGATACCAGAAAAGGTGCAGCAGAGTCTAGATCGAGGCGGCAGGAAGGGCCCAAGTAACAACAATCGTCGGGACAACCGATATCAATCATATCACAAAGATGCTGTGCAAAATGTCAACGTCGCAGATTCAAATCGTCCTCCAGCTATCTGAGAATACAACTTCAATGTTAGTCCAGCAAGACTAACCAACAGCCTTGGCAAATTAGGAGATGCAGTCAGGTGGCCCAAGAAGTCAGACAAGCCCTTGGACAAGAAGGATTCATCAAGATGGTGCGACTTCCATGCACATATTGGTCATACAACAGACGAGTGCATTGCCCTCAGAAGAGAAGTTGCTTACTTGCTCCGGAAAGGATTCTTGAAAGATCTCATGACTGACAAGGCCAAAGCAACCATGCAGCGCGAGTCATCAACTTCAGAAAGGCCGCCAGCTCCACCTCACCCTTCTAGAATTGTCAATCTCATTTCAGGTGGATCGGACGTGTGCGGCCTAACATATTCAGCTGCAAAGCGTTATGCCAAAGAAAGTGCCATGGAAAAGCTCGTCGGCCCATGCAGAAAAGCGAAGGCAGATTGCATGCGATGAAGAAGATGCAGCAGACTTTGCGGATCCGCACCATGACGGACTCGTTATCTCACTCACAATTGGAAACTGCCTCCTGAGAAGAGTGCTCGTAGACAATGGCAACTCGGCAAATATCATCATGTTAGATGCCCTCAAGGACATGGGGCTAAGCGAAAGCGACATCACAAAAAATCCACAGTGCTTGTAGGATTTAGCGGCGAGGCTAAACATAAATTCGGCGAAATCACTTTGCCCACTTATGCGCAAGGCGTTAATATCCAGGAAAAATTCCTAGTTATTGATTGCTTGTCATCCTACAATGTCATTGTTGGCAGACCATGGGTCCATGATATGAAGGCAGTGCCCTCCACCTATCACCAAACCATCAAGTTCCCCACCAAATGGGGAGTGCAAGAGATAAAAGGCAACCAAAAGTTGGCGAAGGAACGCTACAAAGCAGCCTTGAAGGCTTCAGCAATTCGTAAGATGCCTGCATAGCAACTACAGCAACGACGGACCATCGAAGAATATGCTGAACCAGAAGCTGAACCAATTGATGAAATCATCCTTGATCCGTCTAAACCTAAGCAAACTGTCATGATTGGAGCAGACTTGCAAGGCAAATTGCGAGAGCAATTGATCGAATTCTTGAGGCAAAACGCCGACTGCTTTGCTTGGTCCCATGATGACATGGTTGGCATCAATCCTGAGGTAATACAGCATAAATTAAATGTTAATCCTGATCACTTGCCTGTCAAGCAAAAACGCAGGAAGTTTGCACCTGCGCGCAACCAAGTCATCAACGAAGAAGTGCAAAACCTTCTAGAAGCAGGCAAGATACGAGAAGCAAAATACCCCGACTGGCTTGCAAACGTGGTAGTGGTGCCAAAGAAGAATGAGAAGTGGCGAGTGTAAATTGACTTCACAGATCTCAACAAAGCATGCCCAAAGGACCCATTCCCACTGCCTCGCATTGGCGCCATGGTGGACGCAACTGCTGGTCACGAGATGCTCACCTTTATGGACGCATTTAGCGGGTAGAACCAGGTCCTTTTGCATCCTGGAGATCAAGAAAAAACGACATTCATCACAGATCGAGGCATCTACTGCTACAAAGTAATGCCCTTTGGCTTGAAGAATGCTGGCGCAACTTATCAAAGGTTAGTAAATAAAATGTTTGAAAAACAGATTGGGGGCACCATGGAGGTGTACATTGATGACATGCTGGTGAAGTCCAAAAAAGCCAACGATCACATTCAGCACCTTGAAGAAGCATTTGAAATCCTAAGGCGCTACCAAATGAAGCTGAATCCCAGCAAATGTTCCTTCGGTGTCACCTCCAGCAAATTCCTGGGGTATGTCGTAACCCAGAGAGGCATCGAAGCAAGTCCAGAGCAGATCAAAGCCATTGTCACCTTGCAGTCTCCAAAATGCGTCAAGGATGTGCAGAAGCTGACCGGGTGAGTTGCGGCGCTTAACAGATTTATATCCAAGTCGTCAAATAGATGCAAACTGTTCTATGATGTACTAAGAAAGAACAAATCATTCGAATGGACCAGCCAGCATGAAGAAGCATTCCAAAACTTGAAGACCTACATGATGACGCCACCACTTCTAGCAAAGCCAAAGGACAAAGAAGAGTTGCAACTTTATTTAGTTGTTACGCATGCAACTGTAAGCGTCGTTTTGGTAAGAGAAGAAGATGGAATTTAATCTCCCATATACTATGTAAGTAAAACACTTGTAGACGCTGAAACAAGGTACACTTCATTAGAAAAACTTATACTTACCTTGGTTATGGCCTCTATTAAGTTGCGCCCTTATTTTGAATGTCATTCTATTTGCGTTAAAGCTAACTATCCTATAAGATCTGTGATGAAAAAACCTGAGTTGTCAGGCAGAATGGCCAAATGGCTAGTGCACCTAAGTGGCTACGAAATCAGGTACGAACCAAGGACAACCATTAAGTCTCATGCTTTGGCAGACTTTGTGGCTGATTTCAGTCCAAATTTGCAAACTGAAGCCGACGAAGAACTCTTGCAGTTGCTGGAGCAAACTGCAAGTCCCACATGGACACTATGCACTGACGGAGCATCAAATACAAATGGAGCAGGACCTGGATTTGTACTAAAATCGCCACGTGGGGACATCATAGCTCAAGCTGTGCATTGCGAATTCAAAGCAACTAACAATGAAGCAGAATACGAAGCTTTGATTGTTGCCCTCAATGCAGCGGCAGAATTCAAAGTAAAACGTATCGAGGTAAGTTGCGACTCCTTACTAATTGTCAATTAATTTAATGGGTCCTATACAGTAAAAGATCAGAAGATGGCGAAATACTTGGACATTGCCAAGAGTGTTGCCAGCAAGTTCGACGAATTTACCATAAAGCAAATACCAAGGGAGCATAATGTAGAAGCAGAGGCCTTAGCCAACCTAGGCTCGGTTTCAGCAGCGCTCAACTTGAGCAACATTCCTATTGTGCATATCCTGCAACCTACAATAGACAGAGGACTACGTTCAGTGGCTAAAAGAAGGCATCTTACCCCAACAACTCGGAGATCTGCGAACTTTCAAGGTAAAAGCATCCCACTTCATCTTAATCGATAACGTACTATTTGGCAAGTCAGTTGCAGGTCCCTACTTGAGATGCCTCAAAAGGCAAGATGTACCCATTGTCTTGCGCGAATTACACGATGGCGAGTATGGCAACCACGCTGGAGGCAGGAGTCTATCTAATAAAGCACTCAGGGTGGGCTATTTCTGGCCTACTATGAGAAAAGATGCCATGGAGTATGCTAGAAAATGTGACGCTTGCCAAAGACACGCTGCAGATTCGCACCTGCATGCTGAGCAACTTCACCCAATCCTGGCACCCTGGCCGTTCATGAAGTGGGGAATGGCTATCGTCGGCAAAACTTCCGCAAGCTCCAGGGCACGCGTATTCATGCTAGCCACATGACAGATTACTTCTCCAAATGGATTGAAGCAGAAGCATATCGGAACATCACCGACACTAAGGTAATATCTTTCATAAAACCCAACATATTATGTAGGTTTGGCATCCCTTCTGAGATAATTTGCGATAATGGATCACAATTCATAAGCGGCAAGACGAAAAAGTTCTACCAAAAATGGAACAAGATGCTAGATTGACTAGATTATGATTCTTAACCGAAGCACTTCGCTTTTACTTTTGAGGAACATTATTTGTAAGCAAGCTATTTCTTTTATTCATTACTTGTAATTTTCGAGTTCTATTAATAAAACGCGCAAATCATTCGAAATTGTCCAAATCCAAATTATTATCTTACTGCAAGTTATGCTAATTATTGAAAAGGTTATAACACGGCAGTTGCAAAACAAATGGTTTCAAAAAGCAACTTCAAAACGGGTCGACGTTTTAGTTTGCTACAACATGCATGCATGAGACAAAATCAACCAAACACAAGCTATTCTCAAAAGCAGAATGACATTAAGCAAAATAAAGCAAATTTGATAAAAGTTGCCTCCCTTAGGGAAAGCAATAAGACAGTTCCTAACATTCTGCTCCTAGCAAGCAGAAGAAGCACGCAAATTAAAGTTGCTCCTATGAGCAAATACCAAACACACTAATGTCTTAAACCTTGCTCCCATGAGCAAGTAAAGTAACATGCGACATAAAACATTGTTTTTAAATCCTAAGCAAAAGGCAATAAACATCAAGCAGCATTATCCTGGGGCTTGTCGGCATCAACATCTATAGGCTGGGAGTGTGCGCCAACAACATAAGCTGCTGCTTGAGTGGACACGTCATCAGCTATGTCTTCAAGAATGGTTGTAGTCTTTACATTTTGGCTCTTTTTGGCCTCCTCATAGGCCAACCTCTCCGTAACAGGGTTCCATTCCGAGTGCTTGCCAGCAGCATACTCCTCCATAGCCTCAACCCCGGCCAACCACAGTTGCATGCCAGTGTTGTCAAGAAGTTCGTTAAAATTCACCTCGTTTTCCTCAGCAGCCTTCTCCACCTCTATCTTCAAACGCTGCACTTCTTCTTGCTCCTTCGCCAGCTGGTCCAACCAATGATGGCATCTTCCCTCAGCCTCTTCTTTCTCCTTGGTAAGAGCGGCAACTTTAGTGGTCAAGTCAAATAGGTTTTGGTGCGTGGCAATGAAGGCTTGCATGCACTGAAAGCAAGATGCACCAAAAGTCATTATGCAGCAAAAACAAGGAAATAGTTAAAGGTGGGAGTAAAGTTAACCTGGAAAGATAAGCTGACGCCCTCAGATGCGATGGCTGCAGGTGTCATAGTTTCATGACGCGACTTGGCAGCTGAAAACCACAAGTTTTTGGCGCTTGGCCATATTGGAGTTGCTTCAGCAGCAATAGAGCAGAAGTCTTCAAGGATTTCGATTTCCATGTTCTTTCTCTTCTGCCCAGTCAGCATAGAAGTTGCAGGTGTTGCAATTGAGCGAAGGGTCTGAGAAGCAGGTGGACGGATCGTTGTAAATGGCGCAGGAGGAGTAGCGAAAACTCCACTTCTGTTACGCATCCTTGAAATCAGTTCGGAGTTTGAAATTGGAGCAGTTCGCTGGGATGCAGAAGTTTCTACCAACAAGAGAAGAAAAAATAAGCAACTTATGAAGGAGAAATATGCAAGGAAATAGAAAGGTGCTCGCATACCAGAAGACATGTTAGAGGTTGAGCGAGTTCAGGTACTTCTTCTTCTCGGAGAGTTGGACGAATCTGCTTGTGCAGGCAAATTGGCACTAGGATACGAGGGAACAATAGGGAAAGTTCTATCTTCAGCACTGAGAGCCAAGATCAAGTTCGTAAAATAGGTAGATTGTTCGCGCTCGGAAGAATGCAGAGAAGCGCCTGCCCAACAAAATGTGTAAGCAAATTGTCAAAAATCAGTATGCAAAATTCACAACAAATTAAGCACATTACCTTCGGATCTCCAAGTATCCTTGAAAAAACCACCAAAATCACCCACGAGAATATGCTCTTACAAAAAAAGTATCTTGCGGCCCAGCCCCTGTCTCGACCCTTGTCGATTTTCTCTACCAGTGCATCTTTGCCTTCGTTAGTTTTGAGGGTGAATATCCCTTTCCCAAAAGTTTTGATTTGGTAAGTGAAGGCCAAATCATCTATTGTGAAGCCAATACCCAAATTCTTGCTTAGAGTTTCTATACTCGTCAAAACCCTCCATGCCTTAGGGAGAATTTGGCAAGGTGTCATGTCAGTTGCAATAGAATTGGCGGATAAAAGGCGAAAAAGGGAATTTCAGTCCTAATTTGGCAAAAGGGTAGTCGTAGAAAACCAACCAACCTGGGCAAACCCAATCCATTCTTTCTTGATTTATTGGCAACCTAATCACAGCGCCAGGGGGAAAACCATAGTTCTTTCTAATGGTTTGCAAATCGGTCGCATTTAGCACGCTAGGGTAACGGTTCTTGTCTTCTAAAATTTCTACGAGGAGAAAGGTATTTGCTCCTTCAGGGGAGGAACTGGTTCTTTAATAAGACCTAGGGTTTGCTCTAGTCATGGTGAAAAAGGAAGAAAAAATAACAAAGGCAAAATTTTGCAAAATCCAAAAATAACTTGAAGAAAAAACACAAATAAAACCAGAAGAAAAGATGAGGTTTTTACCTGGATGAAGGAAGGAGTTGAATTGTGCAAGAAAGCTAAAGGAATTTTATTTTGAAACAATGTCCTGCATTTATAGAAGAAGGGAGAAGTTAGATGTCTAATCAATCCATGCAAGTAACCGTCATAATTGCGCGCGTTCTTCGAAGCAGTTTTCTTTTAAATCTTGAAATTATTCCGTCCTTGGTTTACCGCCCAAACAGAAAAAATTTGGGGCTATTGTTATGAGAGGAATTATTCTTACGTGGCAGCAAAATGCAAAGTTATGTTGTGTTAGTTTAGGCAGTGAAGTGGCGGAGCTCAAGTGGATGAACGAAGGGAGTGAAGATCAATGACGTGTCAATACAGTTTCGGAATGCTCTCCAAGCAAAGATGTACGTTGCATTGAGGGGAAAGTGGAGTTAGTTTCAACCGCTGAACAAGAATATCTCAAGGGAACTCCTACAAAATAGGATCTGAACCAATAAGAAGCAGGGAGGAAAACGGCTAGTAAAACAACGTTCATCTTGTAAATTAGTATAAATAGTTCATTAGCTCATGCTTTGTAAATCACTACTCACTGCTCTCTCAATTCTCTCTCTAGCTAATATCTGTACTCTCTCACAAACTCGAGCAACTTAGTGAATTGGCAGGATACAAATCCTCCCATGGTTTTTCCCTCATTTCCAAAGGGTTTTCCACGTAAAACTTACTGTGTTCTTTTCTTTATTTCTCGCAACTTTACTTTGTGCAATGTACTTTCATTCGCAAGTTAATTATCAACCCCCTCTCCAAGCAAATTAGCCTTAGTGTGAAATTTGCCCTAAACAACTAGTTCATAGTTTTATCAATCTTGAGGAGTTATATTCTTCCTGCGGCAAGAGAAAACAGTGGTGCAGCCGATGGTCTATCGACGTGCCACCCCAGCAAATACCTCATCTAACCCTATTTTGAAAGAGTATCGTAAGGAGTTCATACCCATCGAAGGGCAGTTGAGAACTCTCCGTATCAACTAGCCAACTCCCTTCTCGGCCAGGATAACTCGTTAGTGTGGTGTCTCCATTTGAGACTTGTAACTTTGGATATTAGGTCTATGAGTTGTACTATTTTAAGATTTTATGAGTTATTTTTTAAATTTTGTTTTGATTATACGATGCCTCACAACGAGGGCCCGACATATGAGGTGGTTTTAGGGTCCCTAAAGGCGTGACAACCCCAACGCTGCTCGGTTTGACTGAATCGTGTGATAAAAATAAGGTTTATGTTCTGATTTACACAAAATCATATTTCAATTAGGAGTGCTTAAAAATATAGATCTAGTGTGTAATCCCTTCATCAATAATATGAAACTATACGCAAATTCGATTAAGAAAAGGCTCCAAAAGATAGATCTCAATCGAATTCAAAAATCGGCACATATATGTTGATACTTTATTGGATAGGTATATATGTTATATACATTGTAATAGTATATATTATATATGGTTGATTCATTAGCATGTTGGCTTGGAATTTGATTAGGTTAGCGGCGTCTACTGCACTTCGGACTATGCATTTGTCCGAGGGTACGTCAGTCAACAAATAGAGTACTCCAAGCCTAATTTTTTTGTTAAGTTGGAGTTTTCTTATTAGCTATGTGAAGGGGGGGGATACAAAAAAGTTACGGTTTTTTCACCGGTGTACCCCCGTGGTTTTTCAAAATTCATGGGAACCCCTGTTTTTAAAAAAATGCACCAGGTACCCTTACTATTTCAATAAAATGCATGAAATGCCCTTAATGACTAACGCCGTCAAGTTTCCGTTAGTCATTAGGGTTAATTAACTCCTCTTACCCTAATAAAACCCTAATTAACTAACTAACCCTAACTTCTAACCCTACCCCCTAACTTCAAACCCTAACCTAACCTTAACCCTATAACCCCACCACCACCCAACCACCACCACCTCCCCTCCCCTCCCCACCCCCCCCCCCGTAGCCCAAAGCGCAGAGCCCCTCCCCCACTCCCTGCCCCCTCCCCGCAGCCCCCTCCCCTCCCCGCTTGAGACCCTTTCCACCCCCCCTCGACCTCCCAGCGACACCCCTCCCCCCCCCCCCGCAGCCACCTCACCTCCTCTCACCCTCCCGCCGCACTGAGACCGCCACCATCGCATCACATGTCGCCGCCCATACACGGGAAATCATTTTCGAAATCAGTTTTGAAATTTGTTTCAAAATCATTTTCGAAAACGAGGATTTTCGGCCAGGGGGATTCCGATGGGGGTGGTGGGGAGGGGGATCCGACGGGGATGGTGGGGAGGGGATTCGGGGATGGGGGGGTTGACGGGTTGGGGGAAGGGAAAATTTCGACGGGGGTGGTGGTGGGGAGGGGTGGTCCAAGGGGTGGTGGGGGGAGGTGGGGGAGGGGGATCCGACGGGGGATGGTGGGGGAGGGGGAATTCCGACGGGGGGTGGTGGGGGGGTGTTGGTGGTGGGGGCGGCTAGGGTGGGGGGGGGTTAGGGTTGGGGTTAGGGTTGGGGTTAGGGTTGGGGTTTATGGTTTAGAGTTAGGGTTTAGGGTTTAAGGTTTAAGGGTTTAGGGTTAGGGGTTGACAATGGCAAAATGATAAATAAAGCTAATAGAAACTTGACACCGTTAGTAATTAAGGGCATTTCATGCATTTTATTGAAATAGTAAGGGTTTCTGGTGAATTTTTTTAAAAATAGGGGTACCCCATGAATTTTGAAAAACCACAGGGATACCTGGTGAAAAAACCGAAAAAGTTACCTTACATCCTTATATGAAAGAGGAAAATTCATATACTCCAAGCCTAATTTATTTGCATGTTCATGCTATCAACTAGATCATATCACTAGTGAGCTAATTATGTAGGTTTTACCGGATGAGTAATGTATACAGTACATTATTGCATGGTTCGCTTGTAAAATGTACTTGATGTTAGCGAATATTCAAGGTAGAAATGAAGCCATTAGTACGTAACTACTGTTTGTTAATGCCCAAAATCTCTAGTAACTATTGTGTTTAATGCCCAAAATTTTGAGGATCGGGGACCGGACCAACAAAAAAGGGCAACCGGACCGGGACCGGACTAGAACCCCGATCCTCAAAATTTTGGAATTCGATTTTCTGGTCCGGTCTAAAATCGGATTTTTTTTGTTCAAACCGGAAAAACCGGTTACTTTAAAAATGCCTTTTTTATTATTTTTATACAAAAGTTTCACTAAACTTTCAACCAACTTATATTAAAATTATGAGATAATATTAAAATTATTATTAATATGAAAGTATAATGAAAGGAGGTTAAAATAGTGCATGAATTAGTAATTTAGTATTAGGAAGAAGAATAAGATTAATAAGAGAAGGAAAACAAAAACAAAAAAAGGAAAAAAACGAAAACTTGCAAAAAACACGAAATCCCGGTCCGCAAGGAACCGGGCAAGTCTGGACTGGAACCTCCGGTCTGGAAAAATCTGTGATTCCAGTTCCGGTCCGGTCCGGTTTTGGATTGGTGCACAGCCCTAATGATTATCTATATCTATATCTATCATATTCGTATTATCTACCCAACTATGCTATGATTATCCTTTGGCTTTATCAAGTGGTTGGAGTCATGGGATCGAGTCTTATTCAGATTATCTTTGAAACAGGTTGGTGGAATTCCATTACCCTCCCCCACAATCAAGGTGTTTGGGTTAAAGACTGGATTGGAAGTACTTTGAACAAGCCCGCATCCCAAAGCAATAAAATTATTTATTAATGTAGGAGCTTGCTAATTTAGTATAAATGTATAAACTTCTAACATGTTTACGGTGATTTTCAGGAGAAGATAATTGACGAAAGTGAAGAAGCAGAATATACACTTGATGGAACAGTAGATCGACATGGTAATCGGGCAATACGTACTAAAACTGGATGATGGGGACCTAGAATTCTAATTCTTGGTATTACGCACTACTACTACGTACTACATTTTTTTTGTCACAATGTCATTTTCTCTCTAACAATATATTCCTATTTTTAATCAGCTTATATAACATATACAATAATACAGGCACGTAGTAGATATACTAATTATCTTGTACAAAAATTTATAAAAAGATTCCATTTTGTTAGAAAATGTTAGCTGTAAATTATATAAAAATATTATAATTTGAAATAATGAGATCAACGCATATTTTTGAAATATTATTTTTTATATGTAATAATATATTTGTACTCATATGTAATTAAAGATATATGTAGCAAAATATATCCATAAAAAGTCAAATGGGTATACTTAAAAAAGGAGTAATAACAAATATGTGAGAACGTGATTGTAGTCTTTCTATGTATAGGGGAGGTTTTACTAAAAGTTTCTAATACCTAATGCCAATAATTACAGTGAATCAAAGGCTAGCTACACTGGCATTTTTCAGCGTCGGAGTAAACTTGGTGTTGTTTTTGACAAGAGTGGTAGGCCAAAACAATGCTGATGCAGCTATTAGTGTTAGCAAATGGATTGGAACTGTCTATTTATTTTCCTTAGTTGGTGCCTTCCTTAGTGATTCCTATTTGGGTAGATACATAACATGCGCCATTTTTCAAGCAATCTTTGTACTTAAAGTTTCGCGCACCAATAATTTAATTTTTGTTTATCTCTACTTCAATTTTCTTTTGTGTATCATTCCCCTTTGATCTGAGTTAGCTATCTTGGTTCGTCAAACCAAATAGTACACTCGAGTTTATGTAAGAAATCGTTTGGAATTCTAGTATATCAATTTTAGATTTTTAGTATTTATGTATTATTACTTACTGTATGTAATTATGTTTAATGTTACAGGGTTTGGCATTATTGTCACTATCATCATACCTATTCTTGCTCAATCTTAAAGAGTGTGGTGATGAACAAACTCCATGCACCTCCCACTCTGGCTTCCATGTAGCACTCTTCTACATCTCATTATACATGGTGGCCCTTGGCAATGAAGGATACCAACCAAATATCGTCACATTTGGAGTCGACCAATTTGATGAAGAACATCCTAAGGAAGGGAGATCCAAAATCTCCTTCTTTAGTTATTTTTACTTGGCCTTCAACTTAGGATCACTTTTTTCCAACACCTTATTGGCCTACTATGAAAATGCTGGGAAATGGGCAGTTGGTTTTTGTGCATCTGCTACTACTGCTCTGATGGCTTTGGCCTTGTTTTTTGGTGGTACGCCTCATTATAGCCACTTTAAATCCCAAGGAATACCTGTTGCTAGGTTTTGCAAAGTGTTTGTTGCTGCCATTAATAAATGAGTGTTTGTTGCTGCCATTAATAAATGGAAGGCTCATGTGCCATCAGAAGGAGGAGGTTTATATGAGTTAGATGCAAAGACATACTCTAAAAATGGAAGTAGACAAATCTCGCACACTAAAGGATTAACGTAAGTTTTGATCTTCTTAGTTACGTACGCAACACTTGAGTACAACTATGACTGGACTTAAGACTATGTTAGACAACACTAGGTGTAAAGAATTTGAAACTGATAGGAAACAATACCAATTGAAATATATAAGTGGATTAAATTGATTATTGATTAATAAGTTAAGAATTTATTTTTACATGATTTCTAGATCAATAAGAACTTCCATTATAATTTGCTTGTAAAACTTAATGATTGTGACCATTTTCATGCCATAGGATTTTGGATAAAGCTGCAGTTATGAAATACACTCCAGAATGTATTTCTACTAACAACCATACAAAGTACGACGAAAGGAACTTGTGTACAGTTACACAAGTTAAAGAAGTGAAATGCATATTAAGGCTCCTCCCAATATGGATTTATACTATTATGTACTTTGTAGTCTTCACACAAATGGCTTCACGTTTGTGGAGCAAGGTGCTGCAATGAAAGCAACCATTGGAAATTTCCACATTCTACCTACGAGCATGTCCATTTTCGACATCCTTAGTGTCGTATCCTTCATATTCATCCATCATCGTGTTTTGAATCCCTTTGTCACCAGCTTAAGGAAGAGAGGTCTCACCGAGCTCCAAAGAATGGGAATCGGCCTAATTATTGCGATATTGGCAATGTTTGCAGCCGGAACTGTAGAAGTTTTCAGGTTAAAATTCACGATAGTTGATTGCAAGAACTGCAAAGATGCTAGCTCTCTTAGCAGTCTTTGGCGAATACCCCAATACATGCTTATTGGAGCATCCGAGGTTTTCATGTATGCTGGTCAATTAGAATTTTTCAATGGATAGACACCTGAAGTACTAAAGACCTACGGAACTGCACTTTGCATGTTGTCAATGTCGTTCGGGAACTACATGAGCAGCATAATAGTGACCATACTTATGAAGATAACCATGAAAAACAATATGCCTGGTTGGATCCCAAAAGACCTAAACAAGGGTCATTTAGAGAGGTTTTCTTCTTGTTGGCAAGTCTAACTGCAATAGATTTTTATGGTCTACTTGTTCTATGTGAAAGTAATGTAATTCCTTGAATATTTCATTACCCAAAAGCTTAGTTATATACATCATACGTTTACATAAACTAAGGCTAAGATTATGGTAACAGTTTATACACTTTCTATATACAAAGGGAAGAATATTTACTTCACTAAAATAGGATCAAGAATATATGTGCATATATTCTATCACACCCCCGCAAAGGGAAGCGGGAGGTTCTCGGACGCCGAGAGGCGTCCCCGAAGTCCGGAACAATATCAAAGGTAGACCCTTTGTAAAAATGTCGGCAATTTGATAGCGAGATGGGACATGTAGAACACGAACTTGCCCTCGACTACGTTTTCTCGAACAAAGTGGATATCTATCTCTATATGTTTTGTGCGCTGATGTTGGACTGGATTACCCGAAAGATAAATGGCGCTAACATTATCACAATAGACTAAAGTAGCTTTTTGAATAGGACAATGAAGCTCTAGAAGCAAATTACGCAGCCAACAAGATTCTGAAACAACATTAGCAACTCCACGATATTCCGCCTCTGCACTAGAGCGGGATAATGTAGCTTGTCTCTTCGCAGACCAAGATAATAGATTGTCTCCAAGGAAAAGACAATAACCAGACGTGGATCGTCGGGTATTTGGACACCCTCCCCAATCAGCATCAGTATAAGAAACAAGAGTAGTGAGAGAAGAGGGGTATAGATGAAGACCGTGATCAAGTGTACCCTGAACGTAGCGCACAATGCGCTTGAGAGCATACATGTGCTCTTCTCGTGGGTCATGCATGAATAAGCAAATCTGTTGCACAGCATATGAAATATTCGGCCTTGTGAAAGTGAGGTATTGCAGCGCTCCAGCAAGACTACGGTAATGAGAGGGATCCTCATAAGGTTGGCCACCGTTAGCACTAAGTTTGGGTTTAGTGTCAACTGGAGTAGGAGAGGGCTTACATGAGGACATACCAACACGATCAATAATCTCTGTAGCATATTTTCTCTGAGAAAGGAATAATCCTCCTGCATGACGAGTAACAGCTATGCCCAAGAAATAACTCAAAGGCCCCAAGTCTTTCATTGCAAATTCAGAGCTAAGCAGAGAAATAATATGTTGGCGGAGAGTATCAGAAGAAGTAGTCAAAATAATATCATCCACATATAATAAGAGATAGGCCATCTCACTACCATTACGGTAGATAAAAAGAGAATGATCAGACCTGCTGTGAGAGATCCCCAAAGTAGATACATAATCGGCAAACCATTTGTACCATGCACGAGGAGCCTGTTTGAGGCCATACAAAGATTTTCTCAACAAGCACACATGATTAGGATAAGTAGGATCTTTGAAACCCAGAGGCTGATGCATGTAAACAGTTTCTTGGAGCTCGCCATGTAAGAAAGCATTTTTGACATCCAGTTGATGTATAGACCATGCTTTTGATAAAGCTATACTGAGAACAGTACGAATAGTGGCCGGTTTGACTACCGGGCTAAATGTCTCACCACAATCAACGCCAACCTGTTGAGTTTTTCCATCACCTACAAGACGGGCCTTATGCCTCTCAAAAGAGCCGTCAAAACGTTCTTTATGAGCAAAAATCCACATAGAACGAATAACATTAACATCAGAAGGACGGGGCACCAACTCCCACGTCTTATTTTTAATAAGAGCATTATATTCATCATCCATAGCCATTTTCCAAATCGGGTCTTTAAGAGCAGACACAGGATTATGAGGAAGAGGGGAACGGTCTATATGAGTGTGAAGACTGTATTTTTTATTGGGTTTAAAAATCCCATGTTGACTCCGAGTGGTGACCCGAGGAACGGTAGGAGATGTAGGCTGAAGAGGAGGAGATGAATTTTGGGAGTTGGAAATTGGGCCAGTGGCAGCGGGCCCAAGAGGGGACTGATGTAGGTGAGGCGAAGGAGGAAATAAAGGAGAAGAGGAAGCTGGACCAGTAGGCCCACTAATTGGAGTTGGGTGGACCGAAGATTGGGGAAGGTTTTGTGTTTGAGGGGAAAGGGGTGCTGGGTCCGTGGCAGGAGGCCCATAACCCAATGAGATAGGATTATGCGCTGGAGAGGGGAGAGAGCCAGAAGGGGCTGCTGGGTTATTTAATAGGAGATTTGGGCCGTAGGATGGGAGGGGCCCAGGAGGAGAAGGATTTTGTGTTTGGGGTTAGGTGAGATCAAATGGTGGACTAAGTAGGGGGATATGTCATCAGTAAGAAAATCATATGATTGGGGCACACGATTATTTTGTGAGGCAAATGGGAAATGTTGCTCATCAAATAAAACATGACGACTAATAATGATCTTTTTAGATGACAAATCATAGCATTTATAGCCACGATGATGTGACGGATAGCCCAAAAAACACATGGAGTGGAACGAGGTTGGAGTTTGTTGATAGTAGTAGAGGGAAAGAGAGGGAAGCATAAACGTCCAAAAACCCGGAGATGAGAGTAGGAAGGGTCCCGTTGATCGAGGATTTTGAGGGGGGAATGGTAGGCTAAAGTCTTGCTTGGAAGAATATTAAGGAGGTAAGTAGCCATTTGTAAAGCATGATGCCAAAAATTGGGAGGTATAGAAGCATGTGCCATAAGAGTGCGAACAATATTGTTAATGGTGCAGATTTTGTGTTCGGCTTTTCCGTTTTGAGAAGAGGTGTAAGGACAAGATAGGCGAATAGATAAACCATGGGTCTTACAAAATTCCCAAAAAGGCGCATTGTCAAACTCCCTCCCATTGTCACATTGGATATTTTTTATTTCCCGTTCAAACTGAGTGTGGATAAATTTTCTAAATGTGAGAAAAGTGGAGTAAACTTGGGATTTGCGAGATAATGGAAATGTCCACAAATAATTAGAATAATCATCCAACACAACAAGATAATATTTATGGCCCAACGAACTCAAAACGGGAGAAGTCCAAAGATCACAATGTACAATGTCAAAAGGCATATAAGTGCATGAAGATGAAGCAACAAATGGCAATTTAATATGTTTTCCAAGAGGACAAGAGTGACAAACATGATCTGGAGATTGTTTATTACACTCAATAAATTTATTTAGCCTAAGAGACTCAAAAACGGGAGCTCCTGGATGACCTAACCGCTCATGCTAGAAAGAAGGAGCTAAAGCAGCACAAGTAGATGGTGAAGATGTAGTATAGATGGTGGTGAGAGGATATAACTCGCCATGACTATTACATCTCATTAGACGCACCTCCGTCTGAACATCCTTCACAGAAAACCCAAAAGGATCAAATTCCACAGAAACTTAATTATCAGTTGTAAATTTTCGAACGGAAACTAAGTTTTTAATAAGATGAGGAGCATGAAGAACATTGTTTAATGATAAAGGAGGGTTGGGGGGAGACAATGTAGTGTGACCATAACCACGAATTGGAATAGAATGACCATTTTCGACAATTATACCACGATTATTATTGCTCAAATTAAAATAAGACGAAAGGTTACCTGGTGCAGATGTCATATGAGAGGTGGCACCGGTGTCCATGTACCAATTTGCATCAGGAGGATTAAGAGCAAGAGTGTGCATCGCAGATTCAATGTCAGTGGGCATAGGAGAAGCTACTGCAGAATAAGCTTGGGATGGTCTTGGCCCAAGAATGCTGGAATTTGAATTAGCTTGTTGCTGCCCATGTGGACGGAAATTGGGTCTGGCCCATGTCATAGTTGGGTATGGGGAGGGTGGGACAGCCCAAGGCATATATTGCCATGGCCAAGGCTGTTGTCCACCATTCCACGACATCCACTGCTGCTGCTGCCCCGGTTGGGTGCCCCCACGCTGGCCGCCACCAGACCCACCACCACCGGCCTTCCCACCACCGTTTCGACCACCGCCGGATTTCCGGCCACCCTGGTGGTGGTTGTTTTTATTTTTTCCACCATAATTATGCTTATTGTGAGATGTATTATGAGAGGAATTTTCAGAAAAATTACCATGGGAAGAAGATGAGTTATCCGATGAGTGTGCCACCATTGCTGCACCACCTGTGACACCAGCTTTCTTGGTCAGTCCGGCCTCTTCAAGTACAAGCATGGATCGAGCTTGATAAAAGGGTGGGAGTGGTTTGCTTTGCCGAATAAGCGTACCAACATTGTTGTAATCCTCTGTGAGACCCGAAACCAACTGTAGAACAAGACGGCTATTCGAGACTGGGGCACCGACGTTCTTTAGTTGATCAGATAGGACCTTAAGACGTTGACAGTACGCCGAAGCGTTAGAAAAATCTGCCATATTAGTGTGGGAAAATTCCTGCTCAAGAGTCACGGCACGAGAATGTTCATTATCTTGGAATATGTCCCGCAAGCGATCCCAAGCATTCATAGCCGTGGAGTCAGGTTCGATAATAGTGTGCAACAAGTCACTGGATATTGTTGCATAAATCCGTTGGAGAACCGTGGCGTCGAGAGTTGACCATAATTCTTTCTCATCATCGGTGGTTGGTGTTTTGGGTTTCTCGGAAGGAATGATATGATCAATGACGCGATGAGAACGGCAATGGATTTTAAAGAGCTCCGCCCATGTCGCATAATGGACATTCTCCATCTCAAGAGTAATAGAGACGTGGGTTTTTATATTTGAGACCGCAAGAGCGGGGTGGAAGGAATTTTTTGAATCAGGCATGACTGACTAGAGGTGGTTGAAGAAGAAGATAAGAGGGGAAAAGAATGGCGGAGCAGCTAGGCGCGGCGCGGAAGCAAGAATATGCACCTAGAATCTGATACCATGAAAGTAATGTAATTCCTTGAATATTTCATTACCCAAAAGCTTAGTTATATACATCATACGTTTACATAAACTAAGGCTAAGATTATGGTAACAGTTTATACACTTTCTATATAAGGAAGAATATTTACTTCACTAAAATAGGATCAAGAATATATATGCATATATTCTATCACTATGCGAGGTCTTACCAATACATTCAATTTGAAGAGCCAAAAGGAGAAATTGATGGTGAAAACATAAATATCGATGTCTAAAACAACTTCAAATTTCTGCAAACCGAAAGGACTTTCTTGGCCATGGCACAGAAGAGATCATGCACAATGAAGACCGTAATGAAATCTTAGGTTCTTACATGAAAAATGAGGGTGTAATAACATCTTTTTTTGACTGTTATCTAGATGAAGGGATGCAGCAGAAAGACATTTTCGCTTTTTGAATTTACGTAGTTGTAACCCTGATAGATGGCTCTTCAATGAGATCTTGTACAAAGGACCTCAACAATATTTAGGTTTACAAATAAAGTTGATATTCCAAAATTGTTTTAGTTTTGTTTACTATAGTCATTATGGACTGATTGTATAAAATCTTGTTTATTCAAATTACGATTTCCTGAATTACACAAATGGCTTAAATATGAATCAAACAAATTTCTATATAAAAGAATAATGCCAATCTGAAAACCCAAATAAACAGGTGGATGATACATCTTATCTAAGTCATGACACAAACATGATGCATCAATGGCCACTAATTACAAGGCTTACAATTTCCATGGCTTGTGATTTTTGAACCACCAAAGAAACCAAAAAAAAAAAATTCGCCTCGTCTACCGCGAAAACGTCTGGCCTCGGTGGAAACGTCTGGCCTGGACATTTCCACCATGGCGGAAACGTCCAGGGCGAAAATTTCCGCGGTGGACGAGGCGAAATTTTTTTTTGGGTTTCTGCGGCTTGCTCGTGGTGGTTGCAGGGATTGGGGTGGGGGGGCTCGGTGGGGGGTGGAGTGAGGGCCAGCTGGTGGGTGGTGCGTGGAAGGGGAGACTGTGGGGATGGAGGTGGTGGTTTGAGAAAAGAAAAGAAAAAAAGGGAAGGGTCAAGTTGGAAATTTTTGGTGGGACCGAGGCTATTTTAAGTAATTTTGGGGTGATGTTTAGCATTTCAGTGAAAGAAAGTAGGGGTATTGCGAAAAGTTTGCGTAAATATTGAGAATATTTTAGTCCAAACAATTTGATAAAAAATAAAATAGGCACAATATTTTGGGACACCCAAAAAGGAATCTAAGCACAATATTATGAGACGGATGGAAAAATATATATGCAATAAATTGGAGAGAGAAATGTAATAAAATTAATGTTTTAATGTATGCTTGACCAATGAAAATTCAATGTTAAGAGGTCGGCCGGTTGACAACCCTTTGGCGGCTAAATTATCCTCAAGTGCAATATGCCTAGCCAAAGATCAAGTCCATCATGACAGGACTAAGCACATTGATGTGAGATATCATTTTCTGAGAAGTGAGAAGAGGATTAAGGTGATGAAAGTAAATACTGCTGATAATCTTGCTGACATGTTCACCAAGCCGGTTCCTCATCGCAAGTTCCAACATTGCTTGGACTTGCTAAATGTTCTAAGCTGTTAATCTGGGCCCTCAGGGTCATTCTGAAGCAGGGAGAGTCTGGGTACATCTGGCTAATGTTATGGCATTTGGTACCATCTGTATCTGTTCTGTGGGAGAGAATTCAAGTCAAGGTGGAGATTTGTTGAACTATGCCTTGAATGTTTTATCTGGCGCTAGGATATCTGGCGTTAGAATATCAAGCGCTAGGATTAACCTAGCACGGGGGTCTCGCTGGTGGGGGTTGGGAGCCAACGCCCTCGAACTTTTCGGTATATGCTAATTAATATATCGGGTCTGTTTTAGTTTCAGGTTTACGCCCATCTGTTTATGTTAACTAGTAGGTTACTATATAAGACCTATTATTAACCTCTGCCTGATTATTCTGTAATTTGTACTCTCTCCAAAACCTAATAAAACCGTTTCTCCTCTGCCTATGGACGTAACTAACACTTTGTTAGTGAACCACGTTAATTCTTGTGTTGATTGTTCATTATCTTTGCCATTGTTAATTGCATCCGTCATAACAGTGCCCCTATTTATTGTTTTACACCATTTCAAAAAAGATTTGTTGCTTTTTATTTCTTTAGAGGGAAAAGAAAATGAAGAAGTAGTTTCAAGACAAAAGTACTAAAAAATAGTACTCATCAAATATTCTTTTGGAGAATCCTATACTCCCTCTATTCTCCTCAATTCCCATGAAAAAAAAGAAGTAAGCACTATATTATGGGACGGAAGAAGTAGTTTGTATACTTTCATTGAGTTTCTATCTTCTAAGAAGCTCCCTAGCTATATTAATAATATCCTAATAATGAAAATAGCACCATATGTCTTAGAGGCTTACACCACCTTCCATGCACTATATCTAATTAGCTTATTAGATACATGAAGACGTAATTACTTAGGTAGTCCAAACTCAAATGAGTTAAGCAAACAAAGCCTTAATTAGTTAAGTCTTTGTTAAACCCTATATCTAATAGCTAGCTATATATATGAGGAAGAAACTACTTAATTAGTCCAAACACTTATGAGTAAGCAAACTAACGTTTAATTAATGTGGCAAACTATCTGTTAAATATGTCATTATCCATACAGCCTAATTAAGAAACCTACTCTAGTTTCGCCAAAACTGACCAAGACATCATCAATAGATCAAGTTGTAGTAAAATGATTCACATGCAATCATATTCATGAAAATTATTTTTGCTTCTTTTAAGGTTTATTTTAAGAAATTACAACAAACTGTCTGCTATTTTTCCTATTGAGAAAGAAGGAACAATATTTCAATTTGAAGCTATATATGACCAAGGCAACACAAGCTATGACGCGATATCTAAAATCTATAATAATATATTAAAAGACGTTATTAAACAGGATTTGTGCCACGTGGCGCTATCCTTTAGAGTGTTTACTTCATGTACTCCACATACAATAAAAAATTAGAAAATGCATCGTATAAGATTTGATCTCATGACTTTAAGTCACTATATTAAGGTCTTTACCACTAAACCAAGTAATGGTTGGTGTTACAATTTTAAAATAAAATGAGATTGAGGTGGTGGAGCAGTGGCATCGCTTCCCACCTCATATCCCTGAGGTATAGGGATCAAACCTCATGGGACTCATTTGAGGATTTCCCTTTATTCCCCCTCAAGTGAGTCCCCTTCATCTTACCTTAAAAAAAATTAAAAATAAAATATTAATAAATGAATATTATAACTACCCGGACCGTAACCCGTGCCTAAAAACTAGTTGTGAACCTTTAAAATGAGAACTACTCGTAATGAGTAAATATTAATCATATAAGTTTCAATTATGTTGATCTCGTCTGAGTGACTTTCTTCATGTAGAACTTCTTGTTATATTGTCTAGACTTTCCAAAATATACGGACATAGCTAACGTGATTTCATATTTTTATAACTTTTGCATGGTTGTATTTCTGATGGGCTAGCCATGCGGCTAAGGATTGGACGGATTATTTTTCTTTACCATATGTCTATATGACTATATCACATCAGGCAACCAAAATTATGATGGGTTGTGACATGCTTCATGGGCTCACACATTACCACCAGTGCCAATTTTGTTTGCCATAACGTTATGTCATTTAATTTTCTTATCACTTGTTCATCTAAAACAGAAAATCTATGATCAGCCTCAAACACGAAAGTACATTTTGATGTTTACAGGAACAGAATAGTACATATGTATCTAGGACTAGTAGTGCTAGTGCCGGACAAAAAACTCAAACCCAACACCAAGGAACATAAATGGATTGACAAATGTTGGTCATTTAATTCATGCACCTTTTATTATTAAAGATTGTACAAATTCGGCTTTACACTCAATCGTTGTAATTAAACGATATATTAGGATCACCCCTCGTGCGGAGGGTCTCATAATATTCTTTTTTCCTTACCTTATAAAAAAATAATAATAATGTTCAAATGGTTTCCAGCCTCCAGGTATATATCACGCGGCTTTATTAATAGTACGACTTTATTAGTAAAATTTAACATCATAAACACCCTAAAACAATCAATGAAAGATTATATATTCTTCTATCAATAGTAATAGAAATATAAATTAGAAGGATGATTAATAGCTGTCTGCCTACACCAAGTAGCATAAAGGTAAGCCGTCTTTATTATAAGCAAAAAAAAACCAGATAACCAAAAAAACTGCAACAGTGTTTCTTTGTATATAGTCACTGTTGATATTTGTTTTTATTATTAATTGGCTTTACTAAAAGATAGTCAAATCCTCTTGTAATAAAGAGATACTATGATATAGTGGGGTAAAGAAAGGGGGAAGAAAGACGTCCTGGAATTGACCACTGATGGTTTATACTCAAGTAATTAAGTTCCTAATTAAATCCTAAAGTTTTAAAACATATCATAGGAAGGAAGCTGGAAGGCAAGCTAAGTATTGCCTACCCATTTTGGGACTTTTTTTGCTACTTGGGGAGACAAGATGTGACCATTTGCCATAACTTTTGGTTTGTTATGGTAGTGACTAGTGAGAAATGAGGAGGCAACGTAAACAATGAAAGTTACATTTACAAGTACATGCATGACTTTCCTTTTCTAATTATATTTGTAGGCCATTTGGTGTCATGTTAGAAATTAGGATATATACATAATTACTCAAGATAACATCGGTAAGTTGTTTAGATAATTTATAAAATGCTGATTGTAACCTTCGATCCATATGGAGTCGAGTCTATTGTCACCAATGTGTATCCAAAGTCGACAATTGTTCTCAATAACCAACCCAAAAACTTCCGGCGCATGTTGTCCTTAATAACCAAAGACAAGTCTTATAGAAGTAACCCAGGAAATAAGCTCCCTAAAAGGAAGATGCATCTTATTCGAATGAGTAGTCTGTTAAATTGCTTTAAAACAATCATGAAAGGTATTACACTGATGATAATAATAATTATTATAATAATTATAAGTAGTTGCAGCAAATTTATTAAAATCAAGATTCTAGTTTGAATCGAAAACGACCTTTGGAATCGAATTGTAAGATCAAATCGTAGAATCGTAAGATTCTACAAACACGTATAATCAAGATATTGCACTCAATCTTCATTGAATGTGCTAAAATTATAAGTTTAAAAACCTAAAAATTGGAAAAAAATAGTTGTTTACCCACTATATTGGCAATAACTAACAATACATCTCTATTAATTATATGCTTTGTTAGCATGATTTAAATTTGCGATGTTTTCGCTAGTCAAAAGAAATGTATAGAATCGCCTAGAATCGTGAATCGAATCGTCTACAATATTTTGAATTTTAAAATCGTAAGATTTTAAGATTTGAATCGCAATTTTAATAACTTTGAGTTGCAGCAGCATTATCATTAGTACACCTAACAACCTTTAGCTTGCATACTTAAGTTATAACTAGCATATTAAAGGATTAACCTATTAAGTAATATGTTGCCTTCCAGCTTGACACAGTCGGAATTAGTTGAGGAAAAGCAAGCTCAATTCCTAGTATGAACAAACAGATTTACAAGCAATAAATCTGTCGAAACTCCGGAATCCATCAAAAAATAGATTATACTCTCAAATACTATTATTAGAACGAAGAAAAGCTACTTTCTAATGACGGATGAAACATTTAAATAGTCTAAGCAAAACCCTAATACGAAAATTAGGCAAAAACAAAATCCGGAAATTATCAAATTGTTGTTTCGGGCCCCAAACGAACTCATAGACATAGCGGTGAGTTGGACTCCTTGATCAGTTTCCCTTTCTGAAAAGATATTTTATTAAGCATTCTGACACTGGAAGCCTGACTAGTGGAAATCATTTGAGGCTTTTTCGAGGATGGGTTTTTTCGTCGAAACGTGCAGCTAACGTCCCTATGTCACAGCTTTTGATTAGAACTTAATGACTTAGTCCAAGAAAAAATGATTTTTAGACCCGTTTTATTCCCAGTCCATGGTGGTTGCCTCTCAAAACATAGCTCAAGGTTGGGTTTGAGTATATATGAGTCTGGGTTATCTTGCCACGTTTCAATTAAGTATTCTGGTAAAAGTTATATTCATACTTGAGATCCTAGCTTATCCAAATAATTAATAAGGTTCAATTAGTTTACGCTAAGCTATAATATATTAAATTAACTTTCAGTTAGGCTCCCAAACATTAGGACTAAAAACACCATATCTTGCGCCATCTTCCGACATTGTATATTGAATAAGATTAATCAAAGTATATTGATTAGCTTGAATGTATTGAGGAATAATTAGATTACCCTTTCAAATAATCTAATTATTCTAAAGCTGTTATATTTGTTATGTTATTCCTAGTTTTGCTAGATAGTCTGTAGCTTAGTCAAAGTTGTTATTTTCATATCTATCCACTAGTCTAAGTGTAGCAAGAGTTTAGCTAGATTAGTTTCATTATTTACTGCTAATGTAAACTCTAGGTCAGCTTTTGTATTGCTATTTAAACAAGGCTCTTCATTCAGTCCGTACCATAAATGAGGTATGTGCCCAGAATCTTATTTCTTATAAAATGTACCGGTTACAACTTACAAGCTATGTATTATATACTAGTTTAGATAACTAAATCAGAGTATAAAACGTTAAACCTAGATAATGTAAGAAGCGAGCTCCTAAACTCTAGCTAGAGACCTATTTTTATGGTAACTAACTTGGCTTGACAATACTATCTTCAACATATATAACTAGCTGCATGCTTGCAGGCTGCATGAAGTAATTAATTATCAATTACTTAGCTAGTTAACTAGTCCAGACTTGTTCTTAGGATCGAGTTAAGCAAACAAAAGCTTAAAATTAATGTTGGCGAACAATTAGTTTAAAATGTCATTATCGATACAGCTTAAAGACAACTACATTAATTTTACCAAAGTTGACAAACTAATGAACATCAAGTTGTAACAAAATGGATCCCAGGTAATATAAACCAACAAAACACGTTTTTCTTTCATTTTAAATAGCAAAATTTGCCAAAAAAAAACCTTTTAAAAGTACAATTTTGAAAAAAAAAAAAAAAAACTTTAAAAGTATCCTTTGCCAAAAGAAACAAATTAAAAAACTTAACTTTTCTTACAAGATGAAACATGTTTCCATTTTACGATGTAGTTTTGAGATGCAGAGGGGTGGTGCTGAAATGAATGGGAATAGGAGGTTAAAGGAAAATAGAAGGGTCAACGTCGGAATCGAGAAAAACCACAACGGAAAACGAAAATAGGTTTCATCTTTGCAAAGAAAATTTAAGTTTGTGGGTTTTTTTTTTCAAAAAATGATCTAAAAGGTTTTTTCTTACAAAATTGAACTTTTAAAAGTTTTTTTTTTTTTTTTGCAAATTTTCCTTTTAAATATGTCTTATTCATATAAGCATGCACAATAAATTTTCTGCTTTTTACCTCCTATTTTCTCGTCAAGTTGTTATCACTATCATCTTTGTATTTTTTTCATTTCTAACCACGGCATCTATGTAACGGTGCATTAAATTAAGCTTCCACTCTTCGCTCTATATATACCATAGTTTTGCTCACTCTTTCAAGTGCACTCTCCCAAGGCAACCGTGCAAATTCTCTCTCTTTTCTATCTCGTAATTCTTCATCTTCTTCCTCCTCATATCCCTCATTCTATTTATTTTTTTCGCCTCAATCTGCAAATTCGTTTTGCTTCTTAGTAGATAGCAACAACATAACCAATGGCTTGCTTGAACTTTTTCCAAAAGGTACATAAATTTTTGTTTCTTTAATGCATGATAATGAAATCCTTATTATAATTCACAAACATGATTTGATGATGATTTAGATTTGAGCATGCTCTTTAATTTAATTTGTGTCTATAAATATTATGTTTAATTACAAACATACTAGACATGGGTCATCCTTACCTCGTGTAAGGATGTATCTTCTCTTATCAAAGGTAAGGATAACAGTTTTTTCAAGGGATCAACCTAATTTCCTTCCTTATAAAAACAAACTACTTATTAGGCCCGGGCTACGTCCCGGGTGAGGAAAATTTTCATTTATTAATATTGTACTTTAAAATAATAGCACTAACATCACTTAGTCTAGTGGTTAAGACTTTAGTATGTGAAGTTGAGGTCACGGGATCAAAGCATATACTATGCAATTTCTAATTTTTTTAATTGTACATGGATTACATGAAGTAAAACCCTAGTAGGGAGAGCGCCACGTGGCGCCGTTTCTTGTTTAGGAACACCTTTTAATATATTTGTATAGATATAGTTAAAAAAAAGCTTTTATGTCTTTTTGTTGTATGTTTTTTTTTGTCATATATGTTGATACTTTATTTATTTGATAAGTATGTATGTATAGTTGTATACATTGTAATAGTATGTATGTATTATTAAGTATTAGCCTAAATATATGTAAATATATTTAGTGTCCTTGTTTAGAGTCAGGTATTATGTTAATACTACCTCCGTTTCTTTTTAATAGTTACACTTATACTTTTTACGCATGCCGATGCACTACTTTTAGCCTTTATATCTCTAATTTTGTATTTGTAAAAAATATAAAAAGTCGATATTCTAAAACTACATATCGAGACGAATCAAACAAGACCCCACATGACTATATTTTCTCTTAATCATAATTCACAAATGATAGTCAAAGGAAAATTTGTGAATAGTGTCAAAAGTAAAAGTGTAACTATTAAAAAGAAACGGAGGTAGTATAAACCAAAGCCTCATAAAGGAGTATTTCCAAAGTCTTACGTTATGTTTGATTCCTTTGCATGTTGACTTTGGAAATTGATTAGGTTGGCCGTATTAGATGATAATTATGAATTGGCTAACAAATCTCATTCCCCAGTTTGTTGGAGAGATTCTTGGTGTTTGATATTTGATATGATGTTGTTAGCATTATTTACGTAGATATTCTAATCAATGTTGTGAGCTTTAGCTTTAACAATCTCCTACTTTGAAGCTTAGTTATAGCTTGTTAGTTTTACTTGTAGCATTTGCCCGAGGTACGTCGTCAACAAATAGGTACTCCAATCCTAATTTTTTTTTTTTTAAAGTTGGAGTTTGTTATTAAGTATTTAAGAAATACAAAAAAGTTTCCTTACATCCTTATATGAAAGAGGAAAATTCATATACTCCAAGGCTAATTTTTTTGCATGTTCATGCTATCAAGTATCAACTAGATCATATCACTAGCGAGCTTATTATGTAGGTTTTACTCGATGAGTAATATATAGAGTATAATAATTTTTATGTTAGCAAATATTTAAGGTAGAAATGAGGCCAAATTTAGTAAGTAGCTACTGTTTGTTAATGCCCAAAAATTAGTGACTAAGTGGTTAAATAGGAACATGCCCAAAAATTTGTTAGTTGTTATTGGCTTAGTGGCACATTGATTTCCTAAAGTAAAGTAGCATCTTAGGACTACTTAGAAGTTAGAAGGCAAAGTATTATGTCAATATTGAGTGGAGAAAATCATGGGACATAATTATCTACTAAGTACTAGTAGTTGTTATTTCTGAGTTTAAGTTTGCACGGGCAGAGTATTTATCAAAGAAGACCTGTACAATAAAGATAATATTGGCCTTTTTATTGATAAATTAATAGTACAAATATGTTTTAAATTTTAATTTTTGTAATATACAATAAAAAAAATTGACACATTAACATCAGTAAAGTACGTACAATCAAATGCACCCTTTGAATGAGTTGTCTCTTTAGCTTTGGATTTCATTGACTAGGCAAGAGTTTATAGGATCAATAGCCATGTGTTATAATCTTGCTTTATTACAATCTATTTTAATGTTTTTATATTTAACAAGCTCATAATAGTTTTATTAATCTTGAGAAGTTATATTCTTCCTGTGACTTATCATTAGTATTATAAGTAGGGATACACATAATGAAAAAAAAAACTTTTTGAGGAATATTCAGGTGTTAGAAGTGTCATAACCTTTACTTTTTAATTCAGGGGTGTACTAAAATTATTGCTTGGTTAATCAGATTAGGAGTAATTTAAGGGAAATTAAGACTATAATCAGATATTTAGGAATGACATTTTGATCAATTCAACATCCGAATTCATATCATCATACTTCTATAATAAATCTATGCATATATGATACTAGCTTTCTATGCACGCGATGCGTGCGACAACTTTTTTTTCTGGTCGGACTTTCGTATTCTCAAACAACTAACTTTATATCGTGCGATAGATGCGTCGAAAACTTTTTATAAAAGTGTAAGTTGACAATTGTTTTTCAATATGATATACAAAATATGCACTTACAATTAATATATCATTTTAAAAAAGGACATAAGAACATCAAGTATTTTAATTTGTTAAGCTTGAATTTTATTTCATTTCTTTCTTTTTCGATTTTATTACTTTTTTATTTCTTCATTTTTATTGCTAATTCAATTTTATTAGAAATATTTTAATCAATTTATGTTTGTTAGATATCTTCTATATTTGTGGGCAAATTCTTATTAGTTTTGACTTTTTGAATTGGTTTGTAGAAAAAATTTAAGGATAGTTTTAATTATTTTTGTTAAGTTACTTGATGTGTGTTGTGAATATTAAGGGGTATATATTAAGTTTTTAAAAATCACGAGGGCTTTTAAGTAATTTAATAAGGGGACACCATATCCTCCCCTTCCCTTATATAATAAAGATATGAGTCATATACCAACTCTGAGAAATGTTTTTACGCAATGAGTCAATATCTATTAATATAAAAATAGTAATTGGAGGCCCTAAATCTTGCACCACCTGCCGACATTATATATTGAAGAAGATTAATCAAAGTATAAATGTATTAAGGAATAATTAGATTTCCTTTTCAAAAAATCTAATTATTCTAAAGTTGTTATCTTTGCACAACTTTGACTAAGCTACTGACTATCTAGTAAATCTAATTATTAAGGAATAATTAGATTTACTAGATAGTCAGTAGCTTAGTCAAAGTTGTTATTTTCATATCTATCCAGTAGTATTTAGCTAGATTAGTTTCATTATTTATGGCTACTGTAATCTCTATGTCAACTTTTGTATTGCCTATTTAAACAAGGCTTCTTCATTCATTAAATTTATCAAGAATTGTATTTATTATGAAATGTACAGGTTACAACTTACAAACTATGTAATTTTTTTTTTTTTTTTGGACATCAAGAAAACATACAAGCAAACGAAACAACAAAGAAACTAAGCTAAATAACTCTCGAAAGACACCCTATGTAGTCAACACCATCTTGCTAGGAGATGTGCTGAATTCACTTGGGCCCCGGGGGCCTTAGTGATCTGACACCACAGGAATTCTTTACCAAGAGTTCTGATCTTGGCCATTGTGTATTTGGTCGTAATATCCTTGACTGTATCCGATTGGAGACCTTGAACTAGCAGCGTGGAGTCGGTGTGTATTAGTACTTAGTAGGCAGGAGACCCCTTCCCTTCGTGCCCACTGTAGAGCTGAAAGGCAAGCTTCGGCCTCAGTGATTAGAGCCGGATCCGCAAACAAAAAACGACCCTGTGAATTGCCCGTAGTCAAACCAGGTTGGGAACAAAAAACGATCCATCGATTGAAATAGTGAGTGTTGGAATTCCATGGGTTTGTTGCCCAATATTAGCAACGACAAAACCCGGAGGCATGACTTGATCCGAAGTATGAGAGTATAAAACGTTAAACCTAGATAATCTAAGAAGCAAGCTCCTAAACTTTAGCTAGAGACCTATTTTTATGGTAACTAACTTGGCTTGACAATACTATCTTCAACATATATAACTAGCTGCATGCCTGCATGAAGTAATTATTTAGCAATTACTTAACTAGTTAACTAGTCCATACTTGTTCTTAGGATCGAGTTAAGCAAACAAAAGCTTATAATTAATGTTGGCGAACACTTAGTTTAAAATGTCATTATTGATACAGCTTAAAGACAGCTACTTATTTTACCAAAGTTGACAAACTAATGAACATCAAGTTGTAACAAAATGGATCCCAGGTAATATAAACCAACAAAAACACGTTTTTTTTTTCATTTTAAATAGCAAAAACCATTTAAAAGTACAATTTTCCAAAAAAAAAAAAAGAAAAAACCTTTTAGAATATCCTTTGCCAAAAGAAACAAATTAAAAAACTTAATTTTTCTTGCAAGATAAAACTTGTTCCCATTTTACGGTGTGTTTTTTGAGATGCATAGGGATGGTGCTGCAATTAATGGAAATAGGGGGTTAAAGGAAAATAGAAAGGTCAACGTCGGAATCGAAAAAAGCCACACCGGAAAACAGAAATAGGTTTCATCTTGCAAGAAAATTTAAGTTTTTTTTTTTTTGAAAATAAAAATTAATTCATTGATTCAAAGTCATACGACATCTACAATAGAAGTCAAAACTAAACAAATACTCCCTCCGTTTCATTTTAATCTATACACTTACACTTTTCACGCATGCCAATGCAAAACTTTGAGGACATATATCTTTAGTTTTGTATTTGTAAAAATTATAAAAAGTACATATTAATAAAATACATGTTATGATGAATCTAACAAGATCCCACATGACTATATTTTCATCCGCGTATAAATCACAAATGATGGTCAAAGTGAAATTTGTGAATAGTGTAAAATGTCAAAGTGTGTAGATTAAAATGAAACGGAGGGAGTACATATCAAAATGAAATAAATACAATTTTAAAATGACAAAACCACGATCGTTGAGTAGATCTAACACTTCTGAAAACCATCGTCTTTCACATCGCTGTCTAATGCAGCCTTCTACAAGGGGATCTGTCGATCTTTTGTAGTTTTGAAGTAGAACTGGATTCAATTCAAGTGATTGCAAATGAAAAATTGGCATCTGTCGCGACCCCACACAAATTTCGATCAACAAATCAACCTCCTGTATTACACAAAAAACTTAAAACAAAGTCTTCAAACACTCACATGGAGAGAGATGAAACCCAATATATGGGTTATATGGGTAGATATAACCCAATATATGGGTAGAAAAACTCTCCATTAGATAGAGACTGAAGTTTATTAGAAACATTAACGGAAAAAAACTAGTAACAAACGGAGAAAAGGGGTTACCACCGCCCAAAAGGGTGGTGGTAGCCCCTAGGTTGAAAATTAGGGTTTTATGGGAGAGGAGAGAGAAGAGAGAAAAAAAAAAAAGGAGAGAGAGGCAATTGCTGAATAACAAATTGAATAGCATTGTAGTCGTTATTCAAGTTGTGGTCAAAAGTAAGAAAATTTAACTTTGTAGGTTTTTTTTTTTCCAAAAAATGCTTTAAAAGATTTTTTCTTGCAATATTGAACTTTTAAAAGAATATTTTTGCAAATTTTCCTTTTTAAGTATGTCTTATTCATATAGGCATGCACAACAAATTTCTGCTTTTTACCTCCTATTATCTCGTCAAGTTGTTATCACTATCATCTTTGTTGTTTTTATATTTCATTTCTAACCACGTCGTGCATTAAATTAAGCTTCCACTCTTCGCTCTATATATACCATAGTTTTGCTCACTTTTTCAAGTGCACTCTCCCAAGGCAACCTTGCAAATTCTCTCTCTTTTCTATCTTGTAATTCTTCATCTTCTTCCTCATATCCCTCATTCTATTTTATTTTTTTCGCCTCAATCTGCAAATTCATTTTGCTTCTTAGTAGATAGCAACAACATAACCAATGGCTTGTTTGAACTTTTTCCAGAAGGTACATCAAATTATCCTTTCTTTTAATGCATGAAAATGCAATCCTTATCGTAATTTACAAACATGATTCGATGATGACTTAGATATGAGCATGCTGTTCAATTTAATTTGTGTCTGTAAATATTATGTTTAATTACCAACATACTCGACATGAGTCATTGTCACCTCGTAGAAGGACATATCTTTTCTTATATCGGTAAGGAACTAAGGATAACAATTTTTTTTCAAGGGATCGACCTAATTTCCTTTTCTTATAAAAACAAATATGGTAAAAAAAAACCTTTATCTCCTTTGGTTGTATGTATTTTTGTAATGTTCATATATGTTGATACTTTATTTGATAGATATGTATGTATACTACATTGTAATAATATGTATTATTATGGTTGATTCATTTGCATGTTGACCTTGGAATTGGAAGTTGATTAGGTTGGCTGTCTGAGAGGATAATTATGAATTGGCTAGCAAATCTCATTCTCCAGTTTGTTGGAGATATTCTTGGTGTTTGATATTATGATGTTTGCATTATTTACGTAGATATTCTAGTCAATGTTGTTAGCTTTAGCTTAACCTTCTCCTACTTTCTAGCTTAGTTAAGTTGTTAGTTTTACATGCGACTCTTAGGACTTAATAGAGTGAAAATATTAGAATATAACTAAACAATATTAACACGGATCAACGCGTAATTTTGTCATTTTAAAAGTATTTTAATTTTTATTGTAAGACCTTAGAGTGCATATTTCGCATCTTATAAAGCATCACATGAAAGAGAAGTAAATAACCCTTAAGTAATGATCGCATTATTTATTTACTAGCATTATATGCACGCGATGCGTGCGCAAGTATGTGAAAAAAGTAAATTAATTGCAAAATTACATATAATAACCTAAAATAATATATACGAAACCAAATTGTTCACAAATTTATGTAAAGAAAAATATATGTTTTCTTGTGCAAATAAACAGAAACATCTAAATAGTGCAACAATGTAATAAAAATAAAAAAATCTAACATTTTGTTTTTCACTTGTTTAATGTGTTTTTCATGGTGTTTGCATAAGTACATACACTCCTCCGCCCAATCGGTTAACTCCTCTACCTCTTCAAATTTGTTGCTTCCTGGTAACATAATATAATTTACCATTTTCAATTATATAAATCAAGAATGGGGTGAAGGTTTGTTAATTGTTTGTTAGAGAAAATAAATGGAGAAAAGTAAGGTACTTGCGAGTCCAGTGGGCAAGGCTGATGAGTTTGGAATCACTAATTGATCTCAACATATTTCACAGTTCACGATTAGAGAATGGGAAACATAATAGAATAGGAGATAGGCATATGAAGAAAGTAGAAGACAGAACCTTGGAAGTAGGAGTAGAATTAATGAAGTCTTCAGCAGCCCTTGGATGCTTACCATCTAAATAAGATCATAATAAAAAAGAACAAATTACTAAAATAGAAATAATAAAGAAGATAAAAGAGAAATATTAGTTTCGTGAGTCTCCTTTGGTGACGGAAGAAACTGATTGTTGCTCCTTTGGTAAAACATGCAAATCAGTGATTTGAAAACCAAAATTAAGCCGCCTCAATCACTCGACTTTTCTCGTTTTTGCTTTCCAATTCCTCCCTTTTCCATATTCTTTTCTTCATTTCCAAGTATCTTCAATTCCAAAATTATTCTACTTATGCAAATGAAACCTCAAAAACCTCTTTCCTTATTTTATACTATGCCGAAATCAAATCAACCCATTTGCACTAAACAATGTTTCTCTTTATTGTCTGCACTCTAAAGTTTCCTTCGACAACGTAATTGGGTAGTGCTCCAAGAAGTGAAAATATACGCTTTTCACCAAGATTGAAGATGAATAATTGAAGGTGAAATGGTAGACAATTTAGAATTCAAAGTGAAGAAATGAAAACTTTGTTGATATTGGAAGTTGTATGGTGTAATGAGAAGTGTAAGCCTAAGTTTTTATTATGGAGATAGAGAGAAGTTAGCAAAGTGAGAGCAGTTAGCATAACATTTTTATTCTTAGAAGTTAGGAAGTTATTTTTTGGAGGTTTGGGTTTGTGGGAACGAGAAGTTAGCAAAGTGAGATAGGGAGAAGCAGTACAATTTCACTTACTAATTTACTTTCACTGTACAATTGATAAAACCTTGGAAAATTTTACCAAGAAAAGCCAAGGAATCCATATATGGGCATTACCCTTTTGGCTCAACTACAAATTAGACAAAACCCAGACATAACTAAGACAACCAACTATTGAGAAACTCAACAAAAAAATTACCTTCTCCCGACCCGCAAGATCCCACACAATAAAGGTGATTTTCTTGTATTCCACGATCGCAAAGACTCGAACATAATCACAAAGCCAAAAAAAAAAAAAATTATATGATCCGTATGATGAGCCAATTATAACAGAGGTAGAAAGTAGAAAATCTTTAACGAAAACATATGTAATGTATCATTACTTGGAATCATCACTTCGAAAGCAAATTTCTTATAGAAGTATAAGGACATATATAGCGAGCACCAAGAAAATAAATAATCACCCAACACAAAGGATAGAGAGACATCCAAATAGATCAAAGGGAAATTAAAATGAACCCAATACCACATTTCACCGGTAGCGAGAACTCCGACCATGGTCGACGAAGTCACCGGTGACGATAGGAGAGAGAAAGAAGCGAAAGGCCATTTACAAAAAAAAAAAAAAATTACATTTGCAATTGGGTTGTCGTTCTACCGTACTCCAGCCAGAAACATGCAACATATGAAGGCTTTCCATTCACTTGGAGGAATTGATGATTTTACTTCTAATTGAGGAGGAAAGAGAAGAGAAAAGAGAAAGGGAGAGAATATGAGAGAGAAGATTGTTGAGAATGATGAAGGTTTAGACGGAAAAAATAGACTCAAATTTGAGATTTGAGGGCGGTTTCTTTATTTAAAATTTATTGGTTCAAACAGTTTCTTTTTTTTTACAGTTAGTTTATCTTCTTTTTTCTTTTTTTCTTATTCTATTTTTAGTTGTAATTTGTGTAATTTAGGAAGGGTAAAATAGGGCTTCTAATATTTTAGTGTCCTACCCCTCTTCCCATATAGAATAGAGATTTATAAGATTTTAGTATTGATGGTTATATATATTACAAATATTATACAGGAGCTTACAACTAACTAGAAGATTATACACCAAGTCAAAAGCCAGGACTTCAAAAGAATTTTTTATTTTAAAAAAAGAAAAAGAAAAGCAACAACTAGCAAACCTTAAGAAAAAGAAGATTGTATTTGCACCGCTGATGAAAGTGTGAAACGTTACATAATGTCTCTCTCTACAAAAGCTAATCAACCTCTACTCCAACCTCTATCCGCTACCACAACTGCTACCTTACCAAACACTCACACAATTTTCAAGTAGCGGTTTAATCATATCCAACCTCTACCCGCTATTTAAAATTCTAGTGTCAAACAGGGCCATTATGTGGGCATTTATCATTCAATAAAATCATCAAAGCTTTTCGTATATGGTATCAAGTTAGCATAGTGCAACTTGTTTTATCTTAAAAAAAAAAAAAAAAAAAAAAAAAAAAAAAAAAAAAGAAGGTTGTTGGACATGTTTTTAAATTTGAACTTAAAAGGTAAAAGGTATGTTCTTTCAATGTAAACTAGATGTTTATTTATAATAGGTTCTTTTCATTACGACCTATGTTCTTCTTCTAATTGGAGATTTACATGATTTTTAATTTTTAATTGTGTGTTTTTTTTTTATCCTGAAAAGTTGTTGAAAAAAAAGTTAATGTTCTTTTATATAAATGGTATATTCTTTGGGATGCACAATAAGTACCGTACACTAGGTGCATAATCCATGCTTTTTTTTTATGCAGACATAATCCATGCAAAGTATTATGTCAATATTTAGTGGAGAAAATTATGGGCCACGATTATCTATTATATCTCAATTTAAGTTTGCAAGGGCAGTTTATTTATCAAAGAAGACCTTTTCAATGAAGATAATATTGACTCCTTTATCTATACTAATATATTAAAAAGCGTTCCTAAGAAAGTCTATGTGCCACGTGTCGCCCCTCCCTTTTTCTTGCATTATGTTATTATCCATTTAACTAACAATCAAAATGCATGGAGGAGGATTCGAACACTAGACCTCCTAAGTTGAAAATCTCACTCATTACCATCTTAACTAGCAATGAGTTGTGAGATATCTCTCCATATTAATATGTAAATCCCTCATTTAAATATGAAAAATTAATGAAAAAAGACAAAAAAAAAAAAGAATTTGAAACTTTCTCAAATGTAAACAAAAAATAAAGTACTCAATGTATGGAGCCGGGGCATCGCCCGAGCCACACACTAGTTAATACATTAAAACTACAAAGATGTTTTAAATTTGAACTTTTGTATTATAAAATAGAAAACATTGACACATTAACATCGATAAGGTACGTAAAAATAAAGGCACCCTTTAAATAAGTTGTATCTTTAGCTTTGGACTCCATTGACTAGGCAAGAGCTTATAGGATAATAGCCATGTGTTGCTTTATTACAATCTATTTTAATATTTTTATAGTTAATTAGCTCATAGTTTTATCAGTCTTGAGGAATTATATTCTTCCTATGACTTATTTTATTGTTAGTATTAGTAAAAGGTATCGGGTTATAAATTGTGAAAAAAAAAAAACTTCTTTTCAGTTATTCAAGTGTTAGAAGTGTCATAACCTTTAGGAGTAATTCAAGGGAATTAAAACCATAATCAGATAATTAGGAATGACATTTTGATCAAATTAACATCCGGTTTCATATCATCATACTTTAAAAATAAAAACTATGTTTACTTGATATATGAGTCATATACCAACGATGAGAAATATTTCTACGCAATAAGTCAATATCTATTAATACAACATAGTACTTGGAATCCCTAAATTTTCAGGGGCCCTGTGCGGTCCCCTATGTTGCACGTGCTCAACACCGCTCCTGTAAGTTTGTTATTACAAAGCTTATATCTTTGCTTCTTAGTAGATAGCGGCAGCATAACCAATGGCTTACTTGAACTTTTTCCAAAAGTTACATATATTTTCTTTCTTGAATGCATGAAAATGAAATCCTTAGTATAATTTACAAACATGATTTGATGATGATTTAGATTTGAGCATGCTCTTTAATTTAATTGTGTCGATAAATATTATGTTTAATTACAAACATACTAAACCTGAGTCATTGTTACCTCATGAAAGGACATGTCTTCTCGTATCATCTATAAGGATAACAATTTATTTAAGGGATCAACCTAACTTCATTTCCTAATAAAAAAAATATGGTTAAAAAAAGTTTTTATCTCTTTTTGTTTATGTTTTTTTCTTTTTGTAATGATCATATATGTTGATACCGTATTTGATAGGTATGTAAGTATATAGGTATGTAAGTATATATACATTATAATAGTATGTATTATTATGGTTGATTCATTTGCATGTTGGCTTGGAAGTTGATTAGGGGCCGCGTCTATACTGCACTTCGGACTGTGCATTCGCCTGAGGGTACGTCGTCAACAAATAGAGTACTCCAAACCTAAATTTTTTTTGTTAATTTGTTGGAGTTTTGTTATTAAGTATTTCAAGGGGAAATACAAAAACGTTACCTTACATCCTTATATGAAAGAGGAAAATTCATATACTCCAAGCCTAATTTATTTGTAAGTTCATGCTATGAACTACTCCCTCTGTCCCAAAATATAGTTTCCATTTCCCTTTTTTCACGGTAATTTATGCAAGTAAAATCTAATAGGGATAATAAAGATTTTTTGTTTATTTAAATAAATGTTATATGGAAAATGATGATTTTAGGAGAGAGAATGGAGAATAATTGGTGAAAGAGCATTAATTGTAACACTTGGGTTGAATAAACAAAGAAAAAAAAATTCAAGAAGCAAATAAATGATGGGACACGGTTTTTCTATACAAATTACGGAAAAATGTGGAACTAAATATGAAAATGGGAACTATATTTTGAGACACTCAAAATGAAAATGGGAACTATATTTTGGGACGGAGGGAGTATATCATATCACTAGCGAGCTAATTAGGTAGGTTTTACTGGATGAGTAATGTATAGAGTATATTATTGCATGGTTCGCTTGTAATGTTGTACTTAATGTTAGCAAATATTCAAGGTAGAAATGAAGCTAAATTTAGTACGTAACTACTGTTTGTTAATGTCCAAAATTAGTGGACTAAGTGGTTAGTTGTTAGTGACATTAATTTCCTAAAATAAAGTGGACTAGTAGAAGTTAGAAGTTAGAAGCTAGCGAGTATTTAGTCTATGTTTAGGCACGCCTGGTATCCATTTAACAATTAAGAGGGCATAATTTAGGGGGTTGATTATTACAGAGGAATATTTTAGGGGTGAAATTTTTCTTTTTATGTAGTTTGGGATTATTCATAGAGTACTAATTTCTCCAACCGTTGCTCCCTCCTCTTCCTTCCTTATCTGTTTTCTGGTCACAACAAAGCAGAATATATTTGCTGAATTGCTGGAGACAAATGGATTTCGAGGAGGTCGGCTAGAGCGGTACCAACTTTTTCCAGAGAAAGAGAGGGTAATTATTGCCCTAGGGGGGATGTCGGTAATTGTTCCCCTCAATTTGGGATTAATGGGTTCCCTCATGTAATTATCACCCTCAAACCATACCCAGAAAAATTCCAGAATTTATCACCCATGAATCTTTCCCCTCCTTATCTCCCTTGATTTAGGCGTGCCCTAGCTTAGTGGAGAAAATCACGGGCAATGATTATTTACTAAGTGCCAGTAGTTGCTATTTTTCAGTTTTAGTTTGTTATTGTCCAGGGGGATTTATGTATGAAGGAGGTAGTGTTCAATAAAGATAATACTGATCCCTTTATTAATCTATTAAATATATAAAAATAATTTGAAATTTATATTTTGTATTATAAAATAATAATAAAATTCACACTTTAACATCGTTTAGGTAAAATTAAGGTTACACTTGGAATAAGTTGTTTGTTTAGTTTTGACAAGACTCTATATGATGAATAATTGTATGTATAATCTTGTTTTATACCATTTACTTTATAGTTTTACCATTCACCTTAAGGAGGAATTATCCGAAACTTACAAACCGGATAAAATATCAGAAATTCCAGATCGTTCAGGTCATATTTTGTGGCACACGCCTAGGCCCTAAATAACCTCATTCTTCAACGTAGCTTGGGTTTTATTTTGTGTTAAAATATATATCAATACATTATGCATAATGGTAACTGTTATAACCGACAAAATACACCCATACTCGTTGACCCGACCTGAGACTTGTTTTTTCACTTGAAAGTGACCACCTGTAATAGAATCAAAACACGAAATAACTCGACCACAAAATTGGACCCGAATATGTCCCGAACCCAAATATGACTTGACTCGAATCCACCTGATCTGAAGTGACCCAAAAATAATGGACACTCGACCCGAAAATTATAATAATGAAATATTTTCAACAAACATTAAGTTATGTGTTTTATTTATTTGCTAGAAAAGAAAGCTGACGTTACTCGAATAGACTCGACCCAAACCAGTACGAACCGATTCGAATCAACCTGATGTGGACTCGACTAATCAAACCAGCACCCGGACCGACCTGAAATTTGATGGACTCGTACTCGAACGGACCCGACCCGACCGCAACCCAAAGAAAATGTTTAACCCAAATACGATCCGATCCGAAATGACCCGACCTATACCCACCCTGTGCCGTTTGCCATCGCTACTAACTGCGAAATAATTCGGTGAAAAGGATAAAGGCAACACTAAAATATTTCACCTCAAAATCATCTAATTTCTGTTCCCCGTGTGCTACACTAGTTGAATATTAAAGAAGCCAATTGTAGGTTAGGAGTATATTAAGGTATACACGTATGTAACAAAAAGTCAAGTACCCCTCAAAAAAATAAAGTCGAGTAGTTTTTTTTTTCACCTCAAAAAAATCTTCGAATAAAAAGTCTAGTTTCTTTCACTTATTTCTTCATGATAAATATTGATGTATACATTACCTATTTTATATAAAGAACCTTTGGTCAAGGACCGCGTGCGGTTGGGAGGATTTAACCTTATAACAATTATTCTCACCAACTAAACCAAGAAAGCTTTTTAGAAGTATATTCAAATATGATTTTTTTTAGCCCCCAATGGGGACCCCATGGTAATATGAAGGGCGCCCGCTGCATCGAAACCTCTCGCGAGTTAACCGGCTTGAGCTTGCGGGAATACACTTTGAGAGTGGGGGGATAGTAATGGGAACCCTCTCCCAAAGTGCCCTAGTGCGGATCGGACTCCCAATCTTGATGTTGGAAGGTTCTTTCCTTACTATTATTAGGCCAAGCTTAGCTTGGTGTATATATATATATATATATATATATATATATATATATATATATATATATATATATATATATATATATATAGGGCAAGATCACATGAGAATGCTCGTTACATGAGAAATGAGAATGAATCTCAACCACACGATTGGATTAAAATTACAACACTTGTTCATTAGAGTTGTACCCCCGAAAAAATTTCAAGCCCAAAAAATAATTTTTTTTTTTTTCTAATTTTTGTTTTTTTGGAGTTACATCACTTTTTCATTAGAGTTATAGCGTGTAAAATCCATTCTCATTTCTGATGTAAGTATGCATTCTCATATGAATTTACTTATATATATATATATATATATATATATATATATAATATATATATATATATATATATATATATATATATATATATATATATCATATTGGTATTGTCATGTACCCAACTATGCTATGATTATCCTTTGGCTTTATCAAGTGGTTGAAGTCATAAGATCGAGTCTTATTCAGAACATCTTTGAATGGGTTGGTGGAATTCCATTACCCTCCCCCACAATCAAGGTGTTTGGGCAAAAGACTGAAGTACATTGACATTAGGACCATGACCAAGCCAGCATCCCTATGTAAAGGAATAAAATTATTTATTAATATAGGAGCTTGCTAATTAAGTATAAACTAGTTATTAGGTTCGGGCTATACTCCGAGTAAGGAAAATTTCATTTATTAATATTACACTTTAAGATAATAAACACTAAAATATCAATTGGTCTAGTAGTTAACACTTTAATATGTAATTTGAAGTCACGAGATCAAACCCTATAATATGCAACTTCCAATTTTTTTGTGTTATGTGGATTACAGGGAGTTAAACGCCCTTAGGGAAAGCGCCACATGACACTGTTTCTGATTTAGAAAGGCCTTTTAATATATTAGTATAGATGTATAAACTTCTAACATGTTTACGGTGATTTTCAGGAGAAGATAGTTGACGAAAGTGAAGAAGCAGAATATACCCTTGATGGAACAGTAGATCGACATGGTAATCGGGCAATACGTACTAAAACTGGACGATGGGGGCCTGGAATTCTAATTCTTGGTATTACGTACTACATTTTTTTTTGTCACAATGTCATTTTCTCTCTAACAATGTATTCCTATATATTATCATCTTATGTAACATATACAACACATAGTAGATATACTAATTATATAATTTATAGAAAGATTCCATTTTGTCAACTTACATAGTAGATATATCTTGTACAAAAATTTATAGAAAGATTCCATTTTGTCAAGAAATTTTAGTTGTAAATTAATACAAATATAAAAACATCATAATTTGAAATATTGAGATCGTCTCATATTCTCAAAATATTATTTTTTATGTAAAATAATATAATTGTACTCATATGTAATTAAAGATATAAGATATAACCATAAAAATTCAAATGGGTAAACTAAAAAAAGGAGTATTAATAAATATGCGCGAATGTGATTATAGTTTTTCTATGTATAGGCGAGGCTTTGCTAAAAAATTTCTAATACCTAATGTCAATAATTATAGTGAATCAAGGGTTGGCTACACTGGCATTTTTCGGCGTGGGAGTAAACTTGGTGTTGTTTTTGACAAGAGTGATAGGCCAAAACAATGCTGATGCAGCAAATAATGTTAGCAAATGGACTGGAACTGTCTATTTATTTTCCCTAGTGGGTGCCTTCCTTAGTGATTCCTATTGGGGTAGATACAAAACATGCGCCATCTTTCAAGCAATCTTTGTTCTTGTAAGTTTCGCTCACCAATTTTATTTTATTTTATATCTTTAGTTCAATTTGTTTGACCTTAATTAGCTATCTTGGTTCATCAAACCAAACAATACACTCGACTACTCGAGTTTATGTAAGAAATTGTTTGTAGTTCGAGTATACTCTTAATTTTATATGTTTAGTATGTATGTATTATTACTTACTGATGTAATTATGTTTAATGTTACAGGGTTTGGCATTATTGTCACTATCATCATACCTATTCTTGCTTAATCCTAAAGGGTGTGGTGATGAACAAACTCTATGCACCTCCCACTCTGGCTTCCATGTAGCACTCTTCTACATCTCATTATACATGGTGGCCCTTGGCAATGGAGGATACCAACCAAATATCGCTACATTTGGAGCCGATCAATTTGATGAAGAACATCCTAAGGAAGGGAGATCCAAAATCTCCTTCTTCAGTTACTTTTACTTAGCCTTCAACTTAGGATCACTTTTTTCCAACACCTTATTGGCCTACTATGAAAATGATGGGAAATGGGCAATCGGTTTTTGTGCATCTGCTACTACTGCTCTGATGGCTTTGGCCCTGTTTTTCAGTGGTACGCCCCGTTATAGACACTTTAAATCCCAAGGAAATCCTGTTGCTAGGTTTTGCAAAGTGTTTGTTGCTGCCATTAATAAATGGAAGACTCATGTGCCATCACAAGGAGGAGGTTTATATGAGTTGGATGCAAAGACATACTCTAAAATGGGAAGGAGAAAGATCTCGCACACTGAAGGATTAACGTAAGTTTTGATTTAATTTACATAATGTAACTTTTGAGTACATCTATGTTTGGGCTTAGGCTATGTTTGACAGCACAGCTGTAAAGAATTTGAAACCAATAAGAAAAGATACCGACTGAAACCTATAAGAGCATGCACAATGGTAATTACTCTCCAATGAACTATCCACTATTCTCTCTCTTTAAGCTACTCCCAAAACATATCTTAAAAACACCCAACAACAATAAAGCTCTTGAGCCCTCCGTTGAAGTATATTTCACTATGTAATGATCCCCATGTCAATTAATGAAACTCATTCCTTTGTGCCATGTGTCACCAATTAATTTGGGTAGTGGAGAGTCTTTTCCCATTTCTCCCAAATGTCCTCCAAGAGTCACTTTTCAAAATGTCTTCATGGAGGTACACTCAAGACACACCTAAGAACCCCATTATTAGTTAAGAAATAGCTTCTCGTTTTCTCTCTCCTTGAAGAGCTAGTTGGAGAGTCGTTCGAAGAGTTCCATTGTACATGCTCTCAGTGGATTAAATTGATAATTTAATTGATTGTTTGACTAACAAGTTGAGAATTTATGTTATATGATTTCTAGATTAATAAGAACTTTCTTACAGTTTGCTTGTAACAACATAATGATTGTGATCCATTTTCATGCCATAGGATCTTGGATAAAGCTGCAGTTGTAAAATACTCTTCCGAACTTATTTCTACTAACAACCATACAAAGTACAAGGAAAGGAACTTGTGTACAATTACACAAGTTGAAGAAGTGAAATGCATATTAAGGCTCCTTCCAATATGGCTTTGTACTATTATGTACTCCGTAGTCTTCACACAAATGGCTTCACTTTTTGTGGAGCAAGGTGCCGCAATGAAAGCAACCATTGGACATTTCCACATTCCACCTGCGAGCATATCCGTTTTCAACATCATTAGTGTCGTATCCTTCATTTTCATCTATCGTCGTGTTTTGAATCCTTTTGTTACCCTATTGACGAAGAGAGGTCTCACTGAGCTCCAAAGAATGGGAATCGGCCTAATTATTGCGATATTGGCAATGATTGCAGCCGGAACTGTAGAGATTTTCAGGTTAAAATTTGCGATAAATGATTGCAAGAATTGCAAAGATGCTAGCTCTTTGAGCATCTTTTGGCAAATACCCCAATACATGCTTATTGGAGCATCTGAGGTTTTCATGTATGTTGGTCAATTAGAATTTTTCAACGGGCAGGCACCTGAAGGACTAAAGACCTTCGGAAGTGCACTTTGCATGTTATCAATGTCGTTCGGGAACTACATGAGCAGCATAATAGTGACCATACTTATGAAGATAACCACGAAAAACAATATGCCTGGTTGGATCCCCGGAAGACCTAAACAAAGGTCATTTAGAGAGGTTTTTCTTCTTGTTGGCAAGTCTAAGCGCAATAGATTTTATGGTCTACTTGTTCTATGCGAGGTCTTATAAATACATTCAATCTGAAGAGCCAAAAGGAGGAAGAGATGGTGAAGACAACATAAATATCGATGTCTAAAACAAGTTCAAATTTCTGCAAATTGAAAGGACATTCTTTTCTAGACCACATAACAGATTATGCACAACGAAGACTATAATGAAATCTTGGGTTCTTACATGAAAAATGAGGCCGCAATAACATCTCTTTTCGACCGTTATCTAGATGGAGGGACGCAGCAGAAAGGCGTTTTTGCTTCTTGATTTGCATAGTCGTAACGCCCTAATAGATGGCTGTTCAATGAGATCTTGTACAAAGGACCTCTACTATGTATAGTTTTACAAATAAAGCTCATATTCCAAATTTTATTTTTGTTTTGTTTACTGTAGCCATTATGGACTGATTTTATAAAATCTTGTTTATTCAAATTATGATTGAAGGTAATGTGGTTTTCTAATAGCAAACTTAATTTCCTGAATTACACAAATGGCTTAAATATGAATCAAACAAATTTCTATATAAAAGAATAATGCCAATCTGAAAACACAGGTGAATACATCCTATCTAAGTCTAGACACAAACATGATGCATCAATGGCCACTAATTACAGGGCTTTTTCCATGGCTTGTGAACCTCCATAGATTGATAGAAGTGCCCACTGATCACCGCCAACACACACCCCACCGCCAACACCCCCCCAACAAAACAAAAAAAAAAAACCAAAAAAAAAATGAAGAGAGATCTCAAAGCTACGCCGCTCCAGGCACAAGACATGATTTACATACGTGCTCATTACAAAACTCGAGCAACAAGCAACGCCAATTTTGAGAAAGCTTTCAAAGATCACTCAGAAGGTTTGAACAATGAATGGTAAGAAAAAAGGCATATCCTCAACTTTGGTAGAGAGTAGATTTATACACCTATCAACAGAAGGCAAATATAACCCCACTTGTTTCTGACGCCAAAATTTACAACCGGCCACATCCATGCTTGCTATTGTGGACTTCCAAGTATTTTCTTTGCAAAAGGGATGCGGTTATGTTCATGAAGTACCAAAAATCCCGATTACAGTTGCCGCTTTTCAAGCAGGCAGTCCATTTTAACGAAATCTGCTGAGGTCTAGCGTAAAATGTCTGATACTCTATCCAATGCATCAGCAGGAATCTCCCTCCCAGGGACCTGGATCTTTAAAAGATTAGCGTACCTGTCACATAAATTTTAGTCAGATACCACAGAAGGTTTTAAATTTGTATAGTAGCAAGCTAAGGCTTTATCAGACTTACTCCTCTGGAGTAAACAAGTCCTCGTGCTCTGTGATAAAAGCAAGCAAAGCCTGCAAGGTGAAAAAAGTCAATCTCCGGTCATAAAAGCACTGAAAAATTACTCCATCCAGAATTAATAATCACTTATATGTACTAGTAACTTATATGTACTCACTCTGAACCTTTTTTATGTTCTTGGTTGGAATCTTTTTTAGACACAAAATAGGAACATCATAAGGGAACGGAAGGGTACTATTTTTGGATTCCTAGAAAACATTGTCACATTGCTTGAATTTGGAATATGCCTAAATTTACCAAAAACACCCCCAATTGCATAAAACGAGACAGGATGGGGACCGGGGACGGCACAACTACAACAATGGTTATTTTAGTAAATCAAGTTAAATTCTAAAATAATGAGTTGGGACATTACGACAACTATTTCCAAATGGGGAACTTATTATACTCGCACTAATCTCAGATAAGCACCTCAAATGGCATGTTTAGGAGCTCGAAGTAAGTCCGCACACGATCCAATCTTAGTTGCACAGCCTCACTGTCAATTGATGGTATAGCAGCTAGAGCCTGCACCAGCACTTTCAAGATGTTATGGTATCCAAAGAAACAATAGGAAAACACATATATTAATAGGTTCTTTGTCACATTATAATTTCCTCCTTTAAAAATCATAGAAATAAAATCCTTCAGAAATGGAACTTCTAAAGTTGCAGAGAACCAAAAGCTAGGAGATGCATTCCTGGAGGGAAAGCAAAGAGATAAATGCACTGTTGGTCAAGAACTCAAGATCAAGAATTAGCCACCTAAAAGAAAAAGAGTGTTCAAAATCCATGTTTTGCTAGATGTCTCCAACGGGTGGAAATTAAGCAGAAAGACAAAATCTAGTAAAGGTCAAGTGATATAATCCCTCAAATAGAAAAAATTCATTCAACACCAAATTGTGAACTGCAGTTACCCACCTGCTCCAAGGCAATCGAATTGCGGCAAATCTGTTGGACTCCAAAAAGGTTAATTGATTTCATATCGGCCAAAACCTGGAAAAGGCAACAGTTTCTAGATCACACAGAGAAACCAGGATGACAGATTTCGTGCATATCTAGAGAGAATCAAGGCAAAGGGAAAATCTGTACTCGCCTTGATTGAAGTGTTAGCTGCAACGCCACATATTCCACCAAAAATGTAATTCTGCTTTATCCCCGACACAAAAGAAGCAATTGCTTCATCTCTGCGTGTTATCTAAGGAAATGCCACATAGAATTTAGGTCAGGACGACAAAATCTCAGTTATAAGCATTTTCCATATCTTGTCTTCTTTTCCTTATTGTTCTTTTCTTATTTGTACATTGTGAGCATATACTTCCAGGAAATAACATACAATAAAACTCTGGCACTAGCGACTAACGACCTGAAGGTCCAATTTCCTTAAAGTTTCCACACGGGATTCTTTTCTACCAGCGCTTTGATGAAGTGTTTCTAACCTTCTTTCAATACAAATCAACTCCCATGGTTTTATACCGGAGGTTAGAGAGACCGATTTAGAGTCATGATACTCCTTTCATCCCAAAATTACTTGCTAAATATCTCTTCATCAGATGTCCCAAAATACTTGCTGCAGACCTTTTGCGAGCTTTCTCCCTCTACTTTTTTCTTCAAAGTTGGACCCCACATCCTTCCACCCCTTTTTCTATCTACTTACTTACTTTCCAAAAAGTTCATCCCAAAATGCTCATGTAGCAAGTAATTTAGGACAGAGAGAGTAATAAATAGATGAAGATGCCAGCATGTCACATGATTGCCAAATTCTAGCACAATTAAAGAACTAAAAGCAACTCATATTAATCGCACAGAAAATGTGAAATTCAAGAGGACACTATATAACTAAGTCATTAAACTCTATTAGCACAAACTCATTCAAAGCCACTAGTCAAGACTCAGCAGTCAGCAGATTCTAGTAAAAGATAAGAGGATCATTCATCCACCTCAATACCCACCTGCTTTCTACAATACTAGCTTTTTATGCATGCTATGCGTGCGACGATATTTTGGGCATAGCTATTATTTAGTAATAAAAAACCATAAAACGAAAGTTCGTATCTAGTTTCACCTCCATTTTGTGAATAAGAAAGATTGAAATACTTACAAATAGTTTTTAAAAACACTTTAGTAAATAAGTATAAGCAATGAAATTGCATCTCTAACTAATGTTTTTTTGGCAAAGCTCTAAACATCCCCATGGACCATGACAAAAAGAGAGAAATAATGCAGTCTTTTTTCTCTCTCTTCATTTCTTAGCTACTCCCCCAATTCCCAAACCCATCTCTCTCATTTTCACGCAATTCTTTTTCTCTCTCTATTCAATTAAAATAATGAGGTCCTCACTTTCTCTCTCCTTTTCATCATCTTCCTCAATTTCCCCCAAATTAAACCACACTCAATTTCTCCGCATTCTTAGCTAAACCCTTCAATCTCAAACTCCGCTTCTGTGGACTTCAAAGAGAAGCACTCAGTGAGTTCTCGCCAAGTTCAGCTCCTTCAGCTCCCGAGTCACTGAGTTCACTCTCATGACACCTTCGATTATGATCTCATCATCATTGGCACTGGCTTTGGCAGTCATGGCGCTGCTCTTTATGTCGTCAATTAGGTGTTTTTGAATATCGCGTTGATGAGCTGAAATTCGATTATGGGCACTAATTTTTTATTTTAATATATGGGTTGAAGTATTTTTTTCTCAAATTCTTTTTTATATCTGGGCACAAAAACAATTCGAGTTGAAGTATTCTGTCTCAAATTTTTCTAATATCTGGACACAAATTTGAAGTTATTTTTGATGAAATTTGATTTTTTTTTTGGACCATTTCTGATATAATTTATATTTGCATTTTAACTATTTCAATGAAATTTTAAATAAACTGTAATTTGATTTTAATTTTTTTTTAAAAAAATTCTAACGCAGCACATATTCGTAAGATTTACTGTAATATGAGTTTAACTTTACTCGAAAGTAGTACATATTCTTAAAATTTATTGAACATAAAAACATTACACATACTTTTATTTTCAATAACGAACAGCGTACCTAATTAACAATAAAGTATCCGCAAATTTGAGAATGTCGTGAAGCTCCAATCTATAAAAAGAACTGATTTTTTTGGTTTGAAGTTTGTGTTTATAATTGACTTTGTGTTACGGAAAAATTTATTTGAGTTTGCTTTTGAGCTGTCTCTGTAATGAGAATGCCGTGTATTTTTTTTCTTATTGTCTATGGCATTGATGTTTGGTAAGTTCTTGATTGTGAATCTATTTAATTGAATCTTTTTTATTGGCAAGTTTATATGATTGAGCGTTATATGAGTTGATTGCTTTTTTTTGGCAAGTTTATGTGTGGAATTGGTTTTAATTAACTACTAGAGTCTGTATTTGGAAATTTGGAAGGTAATATTTATGTTGTGGAGAGGCCACCATTGATATTGCATGTAAAATAATATGACAATTTTACTCTACTTTATCAAATAGTTCATAAGAAGAAAAGAAACGGGCCTAAAGAAAATCAAATTATATGCCTAAATAAGACAAATATTTGCACTGTTATGTAGTCCTATAGTCCTATACTACTATGAGCAACATTAGAAAGGAACACACCTGTGCAGTGAGGGAAATAATAAAATCATCAGGTTCTTCTGCATCTAGGTCATCCAGATATTCTCTACTTGTCATCTCCTGTTCACAGTGTAATTTGACAACAAGGCCAAATACATTCAGTATATAGTATTTCAAGAGCTAGTAAAGCAAACTTCAGAATCATAAATGAAAATATCCAGTTAATTGAAGTCACTACATGCCTGCATATGGAATACAGTCTCCAATTGCATTTCTACACGCAAGACTTTGAGGCAATCAATCGCCAGTTTTCTATAATCATCAGCAAATGATGCCAGATCCTTTGACGGACTGCTACTGACTTCACTACGGCGTGGTGTTCTCTGGTTCCTGCCCTTCTCTTCCACTTGATTACATGCCATGGAGAATGTTTTTCCAAGTCTGCACAACATATAATAATCTATTATGCACAACGTTTTGCGCTTTGTAACCTCTCCCAAGCTTATCTTGAAACCACTAATTGAAAATGACCCTCGTATATAATTCTTCTTATCAGGATCATTCTTGAATACAGTACAATAAAAATTGACCATAAAATGGGCAGAGTTTTAATGAAGCACCAGTAAAGAAAAAGACTTTGAAAAGATTCTAAGACCTTATCACAACACCAAAAAAATAAGTAAAAAGATCTTTGATACGAATTGGTTTCAACTGTTTTTGCAATATATCCATAGAGTAGGGACCGATCCACTATGGGTTCAGTGGGTTCAGATGAACCCAATGAATTTTGGAAAAAAATTGTGCAGTTTTTGTTTTTTTTTTATAAATAAAGAAAAAGAAATAAACAGATATATACAATTCGCATGTAATATTAAACACGAAAACTAAGCGCAGCAAGATGGTTTTGTTTGTTACTTCAGTCCGCTTGCTTTAAAAACTCGTGATCGCAAGATCGACTCCTGCTAACAAATCAAACTCCTTTCCCTTCCATTTTTTTTTTTTCATCTTGGTTCTATCTACAGTCTTGGTCATTCAAAATCAAACCTGTTTTCCTTCTTTTTTTCTCACCTCTTAGCTTTTGGTTTTATCTAAAGTCTTGGTCACTTCCCTTCATTTACTGCCTCTTCCACACACACCTTTCTCTTCTATACACCCTAAGCAAGACCAAACGGCAGCCACCATCCTCCACGGCTCCACAGCCCCACCGCCGGCCACGACCACTCATCTCCCGTGGCTGCCGCCCACCCAGGAGCCAAAGGTAAATTTTTGTTTCTTCTATCTAAATATATACTTCCTCTGTTCTGTTTTAAATAAAACGTAGGGCCTTGGCACGGGGATTTAGAAGAGGAGAGAGATAGAGATAAAAGAAAAAGGGACCCATGTGATGAGGAGAGAGATAGAGAGAAGTGAATACCAAATAAGGTAACGTTTCACTTATTTTGAAAGGCCTAAAATAGTAAGTGTGGCATTTATTTTAGAACGGAGGAAGTATTTAAATTTCAGATTTGAAAAATTAGAATATTTAATAATTTGTTTAGAGTTTCTAATAATTATAAATAGTTAGTAGTAATTGGGTATATAGGTGAGATAATTGTTGTTTTTGCTTGATGTTTGAAATTCTTTAAACTATGAATACAGTTGGAATATTAGATTACATCATTTGAGTAATATGTTGATTATTTTTAATTATCTGGTAATGAATAATGGAAATGTTGAATGTATTAGTTTTTTGGCCATTTGCGTGACCAATTTGTTGTTGTTGCTTGTGTAGATTGTGGAGTTGTTTTTTTACTATGAAGGGTTTATAATTTGTTTGGAAAGATCGTGCGGGGAGGTCTAAAAATCGTCCGCTTGCTTTTCCCCTACTCTAAGAGAACCTCCAAATCCAATACAAGAAGGCGATAACATCTTATTTAGCCACTATAATTTGATATTTGAATTAGTATATTGAATTTTTTTAAGTAGGTGATTGTAGCTTATTTTTTGAACGCCTGTGAACCCAGATGGTTGAATACCTGGATCCGCTGCCAGAGGGGCATTATGAAACAACTAATTACTATCTCACCTTAAATAAAGCCAGAAAAGGAAAAAAAAAAAAAAAAAAGGAAAGAACTTGCCTTTCAATAGAATCTGCAACATACTCCACTGAATCACTTAAAGATGCCAATAAAATAAGTTTATTATCATCACGAATTAGATATTCCTGCATGAGAAAAGCGATAACAGGCACAACCTTATCAGCCAATCTTCCAAAGACCTCTAAGAAAACCTTCGTAAATCTCGCAAACAGTTTAACAGCACACAAAATCATTGTCACCTCTTTTTCTTTTTCCTTTTTCTCAAGGTTGGAGCAGCGTAAAATAATATGGGTGTCGGAAAGGGACATGCGTCTGTTACAATGCCAAGAATAAACCATACCTGTTTGATTGGTCGCAAGCCAAGTAGCAATTCACTCATCTGTTTTTCGACTTCAATCCCATAAGCATCAGAAGGATTATCATTCAGACAGTTCTGTAGGCATGAACTAGCAGGATCAAGCTTCATCAAGCTTTCAATATCGTGCCTGCCGATCAGCATGTAACTCTGTTTCTCAAGAACTGCCTAAAACAGAAACAACATGAAATTTTAAGGAATGCTAGCATTTATTTATTTTTCCACTTAAAACGAAAGCACGAGCCACCAGTTATGCAACTTGAAAGGTGTGTGTTTGTATCCCTCAGCACAGACATAGATGCATGTTTTAAGTGGAAAATAATATCTTATATTTAGATAACTATGCTGAGCAACCTAGGCAACAAAAACACCTCTTATTTATTTCCTCCATCTCTCAGAGTAGTGTTTAATCCTCCTTCACACAACATCTGCATTTGGAATATCAAGGGTTTTGTTTCTAAATGATAGACTAATCTCAATTCTCAACTTCATCTCTTCTATGTATGCTTTTCTTTAACTATAGCTCCCTAATTAGGGAACCTGCACCTCCTGATCCCAGAGGAAGCAAAGGAAGAAAAAATTAGGATGGAAGAGGCAGCACTCAGCAGTCAATGGTAGAATCTGCTCAAGCTTATAGGATTTCCAATATAAGCTAGCAGAATATGTCATTGTAACCCATCAAGACAGCCACATGTTTTAGTCCTATCCTACAGCCTCTTCTGGTCATATATTATCTTCCTTCTCTCTCCAACAATATATTTTTCATAGCCAATAAGCAAATTTACAGTTACAAAATTAATAACAATTTCCCTCTGCAAAAATCTGTAACTCAGAATAGAAGACTTAAAACCTGGCATACACCACAGTGCATGCCACAACAAAAGCAAAGCAGATTAAACACAATATACCAAGGGACGAACAAGGGTACAAGAAATATTCACCTCCATGTACGAAGTACGACATCTTTCATATGCTCGTTCCAGAAAAGTTTGAACGTATTTGACAAACTCCGCTGCAAACTTTGGCATAGCCTGAGCCCACCCAAGCACCTAGTAGATACCACCAACATTTTGAGAATTTGCTTTGCGTTGCAGATATAAAGGGAGTGCTTTAAGCTACTAGAACCAGTTTAGAGCAGAAGGTGAACATATGAAATAAGTGTCATCACAAGTTATATGAAACATGTCTCCGGTTCAGCTTACTGATAGGTCCTCTAACCCAGTCACAAAACAAAGTAGCTGTTAACTATCTGGCCCATGACTTGAGTGCCATGAGTATAAAAAACAAGTAATTCATGCCTTTTGAGTTTATTATTCATATTTTATTTCTGGAATCAATTATCAAAATCTTTCAAAAAGACAAGTAATTCATGCCCTCCAAACATCATTAGTTTCACACATCTTCTATTAAGATCTTATTTATACATTTCTAGACACAGCACACAAGCTAGCCTTTGAGTGGCTTAGTAACACATGAGAAAAGAACAGCTCACTAATCATATATTTAAAAAGTAAACATTCATCTTGTTTTATAACCAAGTCGTTTGATCAAAGCTAGGCAACTTGTCAAAAGTATAAGGAAAATGACGTTAATGCACCTCCTTTGCCAAAAGATCTATAGCCAAAAGACCCTGCAGGACTGGTCGACCCTTCTCAACAGATGGAGTGTAAGAAGCAGCAGCATGTGCCCGAGGACGAAATGCAGCTGGACCTGCAAAAGAACTAATGAATAAGGATTTTTGTGACCAAAATTAGAAAATCCAAACCCATTACTTTTAAAAAAGACAAAGATAACAGCATACACCCAAAAACCAAGAAAGTTGTTTCCCCAACATCTCAGTATAATAACTGCTTATTGTTCAATCTTGACATCACATCTGAGGGGCTAATCTCATCTTTTATGTCATCGCATTTCCTCAGATTTCATAATTAGGCGGATCCTTCATGTTTAAGTGCTGCTTAACATGCTCGTGGAGCACATGAATGAAGCATGGAAGTATGTATGCCGGTATTAGCACATATCAGCAAGTTAAAGATTAATATTAGACAATGACATACACAACATAATCTTAGTTCCTTTAATTCACATGCTAACTTAAGACACGGAAAAGCAACAATAATCTCCAATCTGAACACTTATATTGCTTAAAATACGTAAAACCATATACAATGAGTAAAAGGTATTCGTGTGCACTTAGAAGGGTCCAAACATCGACCATGTCACGTGACTACAACTACAAGAACATTGTCATGCAGGCATTCACTTCCATTAATTCAGCTGGCATGCCTACTAATGAATCAAACTCAATAGACCGTCTCTTCAGAACACTACTAATAAAAAGACCCTTTACTGTAATGAAATTTCTAGAGCTACATATTATCTGAGTAAAAATTAGTCATGGAACTTGCTTGATATAGCCTGCTGTACACTTTTTCGGTAATCCACGAACATTGTAGGCAAGAAGTGGTCCTTCACAAAATTCTCAACAAAAGCTAGCAATCCATCATTTCTGCAAACAAAGAAAGACAATGGCGGGAAAAAAAAAGTAAAACAAAAGGGAAGTAAATTATGAAATGATTGAATTAAATGCAAGGAGCAGGGAAAGAAAAGATAAGAAAAAAAAAAAAAAATTACCAAATTAAATTAGAAGAAACAACAATGTAGCTCATGTGGTATGAGTATCAGCAAAAAGTAAATAACTGGAGGTGAATCATATAAGAGAAGACCAAAGATGAAGCACAGTCACATACACAAAATAGATCACTTATTAACCCAACCGCTTAAAAGGAGAAAAAAGGATGTCATGTTCTTAGACTGCTCTGAGGGGGGGGCGTGCGTTGATTTCACAACAAACATGCCAAATGTGTGTCATTTTCTAGGATTCCAGCACTTTAAGACGAATCTCCAGGCATCATACACAACATTTGACGTGCCTATACAACCATCGACGTCAGAACCGCCCTATACAAAGATTCTGCTTTGAAAGGAAATGATTTTTTGTATGCATCCAACACAAACGCAATGATTTCATATGTACATCCAGGTAATCATGCCAATTCCCAGATATTCCAGTCAGATTCTGCTTTCATCACCTCACCTTCCCCGAAAACTAAGTAAACATAAACTACAACTTTGCCTTTTCATTTTTACAGTAACCAAAGCAGAATACAGAAAATAAAAAGAGATTTACGACATCTATCTATGCTCTAGCTTGAACACAGCAGGCAACTTTCTAGTTGGACTTTCAACAGCCCTAATAAAACGGGAGAAAGGTTATTATGCCTCAAGTTCTAACGGACCCTAAGAAAACTCTTTTTTATTACGAGCAACACTATAGCTTCAAGGAAATTGAGAATTTCCTAGTTGAAAACAAAAAAAAAGTTCTTTACCAATAAACAGAAATCCAACACTATAGCTTCATGCCTTCATTACACATGTATATCAAATATATGGGACAAAAAGGAAAGCTAAATTCGAAGCGTACCCGGGCTGAATATACTTCTCTGGCAACATTGAAGCAACCTTATCTGTAAACTGCAATGAACATTGGATAAGAGAGACAAATCGCCAAAAGCATACATGATCCATCATCGAATACCAGAAACCACAAACCTGAAGAACAGGACGATAAACAGCAGCTGCTAGATAAATTCCTTCCTCAGGTAAGACAGATGCAGACCCATAACCCTCTTGTAGTAAGCCTTGGGCCTTCTTATTCCAACTTTGGACTATCAAAAAATTTAAACCAATGAGAGAAAACTATGTAAACATAAACTTTTTTTCAGTGAATCAAACTGCAACCAACAATGAAAGTTTTAGCAGTACTTCTATTGCCATCTGCTGATGAATCTCACAATGATAACAGAAAATCTGAAAATTAATATTAAGTTTTAATAACTGGATGTGTTGAATCTTCTATCTTTACCTCAACTGGTAAAAATCTTGAAAGGCCAAGCTCTTATTAAAGCATAAAAAATTGGCCATATAGATAGAATTCTAAAAGACTGAAACCTACATTCCCAACTACGGGTGCATTCTCTTCACCTGATTTTCACTTATTAACTTATTTTGAGCTCATCTAAACTTATTAGCTATGAGCTTAACTTATCTAAACTTATTGGCCCTAAACTTAACTTGTCTCAACTTATTCGAGCTTATGATAGTTGTAAATGGACTGGACTTGGTTAGCTCTTACCGGCCATTAATTTAATTTATCCGAACTTATTCTTCCTAGAATAAGTGCAAAATAAGGTGGGGAGAACAACGCTACAGAGCCTAAAACATAAGCAAGAGGCCACTAACCAAAAAAATAATTTCTAATAAGATTGGAGTTCTTTAAAGGCCAGTTCCTTTCAGTCAGTTTTAGATTTCAGTTTTGAGATCGCATATATGCGTGCAAGGGTTGGGAAATTTAACTAAAGTTAATCACAAATTCCTCTTGATGTTAGGAATTGACAACTGAAAGCAAGATATTTCTTATACTGCTCTCCAAGAACTTCATCTCAGATTTCAAAGAAATATCAAAGTTAACTATGATTTGAAACAGGTATTTAGATCCTTTTCTTCGCATACTCCTTTCACCAAGGGGGGTGTCAGTTGTCACCCATGCACATAAAGAGGGCAAAGGATAAAAAGGTTCAAGACCAAGAAACATCGTAAAGCAATTTATCTACAAAATCAAGATAAGTCAAGTGACACCCAGCTTGATCCTTATGATTGCAAATTTATAATATTATTAGAAACTACCACTAACCCTTCACACAAACAGTGACTGCATAAACCCAAAAAATGCTTACATATTGCATGCTTATGTATCGTATTTTTATAGTTTTTAGGTGCATTTAGGTTGTATTTTAAGAACATTTAGGTGCATTATAGTTCATAATTGCATACTACTCATTGGAGTATTACTTAATTTGCGATATATTACTCAGCATACCTTGGTTAGGAATGACCATTGTAGCATCTGAGAAGCGAAAAGCAAATGTGAGACCGTCGTCTGACCCATCCCTGAAACACAATAGCATTAATATGACATTCTAAAACAAAGTTCGATAAATATGAGAATGAGACAGCAGAGAGATGCATATATCATATATGTAAGGCTAATATGTTCTTTCCAATTACATGATAAATATGAGACAGCAGAGAAATGCATATATGTAAGGCTAATATGCTATTTCCAATTCAATGTGCACACAAAGTGCCTGAGCATCCTATCCTCGAGTCATAAATACATTTATGTAGTAGCACACTCATCAAACTAAAAGGAAACAAGGTGCTCCTGAAGTGCTAATAATGAATTCTATGTCTCATGGCTACCCAGATAAATTTGACTAAGACGAGATCTTTTGTTGATAATTGAAATGAATATGCCCAATCGGATACATCGCTAAGATCAAGAGACATAGTGCTCTCAGAAATAGCCTAGACCGAACTGCTATCCCCTCTAATATGACTATAGAGAAGTCTTTCAGACACAGGAGAGTACAGCTGGCAAAAGATCTGGACTCCAGCAGAATCAAACAGTAGATATAACCTCCTCAAAGAACGGTTTAAGACTTGAACACTGCAAATATGGCCTTTGCTTGCAGCAGATTATAGTTAGATATGTTTATGACGTACTAAAGATAACAGTAAAGGTTGACAGACTATGTTACCCAAACTCTTCATTTCACCTTAGTATCCTCGTCAGACACTCATGACTCAACACAGACTGGACAAATCATTTTGAGCCAGAAAACGTGCAACATTCTTCATAGAGCTGCACCGCATTACATACATGAGTCCGAGAGATGGGAACTAGAAAGCCAAATCTGACCTATATATAGTTAACAAGTAGCACACAATTTCATTTTGCAACTGGAAAATGTTCGCTTAGCTCAAGTACAAGGTGAATGTGGAACTTACTACAGCTTCTTTCTCTTAAATTAAAGCCAGATATGAACTCGGAGTAATTAGAGTCATTCATGAATTCATTAATCAGCCACTCTTCTGGGTTGATGTCGTAAATGGTATCCATATCCTATCCCCATAACTGGATTATAAATAGCCTCGAAAGGAGAAGATTAGTACTCCCTCCGTCTACATTACTTTGTAGAGTTTCCAAATTCATTTGTCAGACATTATTCTTTACACTTCTATTTTTGGACATGGCCAGTATTATGTTAATCTTTCTACATTTTAAGCATGTAACACAACTCTCTCTCCTCCAAATAAAATTACACCCAACTAACTCTTATTACATCTACCTTTACAATAAAATAAAAATTGGTAATCAAACAGTAACTTATCATCTAAAACTACGTGCCCTAATAAGTGTAAGGAGTGATGTAGGACAGAGAGAATATTAAACATTAAATTTACAGAAATAGTGATTGATAAAGTTCAGTAACAATTTAGCTTGCCTCTTTTCTTTCGAAGGAACCTTGCCTGCAAGTCTAGCTGTTTGCACTGCAGCATCAGCTGACGCAGCTTCAGGTGTTGCTCGCAGAATCTCACATATGAGTTGTTGGCATTCACTCTTTTATGCATCAACAAACCATCAGCCGAAGTTAAATAACAAAACTTAAGACTAGGTAAGTCAACATTCTATACCAGAAAAAGGGGCCAAAAGTTTAAAAAGGAATGATAGCGAACAAGACACAGATAACCTATACCTGTAAAACTGTCAGAGAAAAACCAATATTGTAGCCACCGGTAACCTCAGATTCAGTGTTTGAGCCTACATCTACCAAAGACCTGGGTGTATTGATTTCAACTTGTTGACTGGCTTTTTCTTCGAGAAGCTCTCCAACAACAACATGATTCTCTGAGCAATGAAAAAGAAAATTGTTGTTTCAGAATCACATACAGATAAATTCTCTAAATTCTTCCAGTGTGTATCCAAAATAACTAATTTAAATGATCTGATTACCGTGAACTTGCCCTACTTTAATTCATCTTTCTTAAAAGATCTCTTATTACATTGATTTTAAAATAAAAGGAATTCGAGTTTTAAACACAGGTTATCAACAACTAAAGGTTTGTATCTCACCAAATATTTTAATGATTGCATCAAGAATTGAATTCAGAAGTTCTCTTGCAGCAGCCTGTGCTGTCCCCATTGGCGCCATCACTGGCGTCACAGGGCTAACAGCTAACAATGTTCCGCTTAGCGACAACCCATTTGCACGTTTCTGTTTGGATAACTGATATGTCTCCAGCTGCCCCTTTAAAGTTTGTAGAGTGGAAGAATATGCTGTCAAACCACTTCCAGGCCTGGATGAGCTCATATTTTCGGCGTGAGCCTTTATCTTAGAGGAAATGATCTCATGAATAGTAGATCTCAATCTCTGGCTATATAACCATTTGAAATCGTCGTCCCGAAAAGATAAAAGAAAAAAAAAGTCAAGCATTTGAGAAAGAAAGTTCAGAAAAGAGCGCAAAATTAACATGCTATTAGTTTTTGTAAAATGAACAAAGTCATACCCACTTCAAAACTCTTTTTAAAAGGAAATATAGGTCAATTGTCATACAGCACAACAATATGTGGCAAGCCATTGATAGGGTACTGGATTTACTCCCTTTTTGGGGGATTTGATTTCTGATTAACAAATAACATTTGCATACTACAATGAGAAGGACTCGGATCCTTCAGCAGAAAACTAAAACTATCACAGCGCAAGGCAATCACTGCAAACCAGATGAAAATATACCCAGAAAGAAATATGAAGGAGGCTAAAAAGACAGGCCCATCAATTTACTTTCTGTATACGATCTTCAATTATTATTTCATTGTGAATTCGACCCGTCCATGTATATTTATTTAAGGGTCTAAACTACAGGGTTTGGCAGGAGATTTATCCAATATACTGACAGTTTCGAGTTTCACATCCTTTTATATTTAAATGGGTCGTTAAAATATTAAAGAACAAAACCCAGTGTAAATCTAGCCACTAAAGGAAAACAATTTTCAAAAGTCGGCATCTACTAACATTACAAACCACTAAAACATAAGTAGAGAGGCATATATATTTGTATGAATGTGTATGATAATGAGATCAGTGACACAAATGAATTTAGGATCACATAAAACAAGCCTTACATGAGAACTCACAAGCTCATGTTCATCAATAGAAATTACATATTCATCAACTTATTGATAATTACAGAAAGGGAAAGAAATAGAAAATGACCTTACCCCTTTTTAGTCTCACAAAGTTTCCCTATATAAAGTTACTATTCTCTCCCCTCCACCATTCCGACCATCCAAGAACTTTTACAGAAAATTCCAAAGACAAAAGCTTCCATATTCGTATATGATCTATAATACAGGGTTGGATTATGTCAGTATGTAAGTAACCTTTTATAGGATTTCGGTTGCTGGTTACGTTAAAAGGGTGTGATAAAGCTTTACTTCGAACTTGTGTGATACAGCTTTGCTCCACAGTTGTGAACTTGTGCTTGGTCTCTACTCTTTAATGCAGGATTGGAATTCATTTCTCTAAATTGTTTCCCAAATAAACTTAACTCAAATATAATTACCATATGATAGCACCGGCGGCGGCAACCTTGCCAAGCTTGCACATGCATTCTACCATGGTCTGCAGGTACTTCACATGTAGAGGAGCATCACTCTTTCGCACAGCTTCCTGTAATAGAATAAACGATCTAAAAATTAACATAATGCACTTAAAAAACAATGTCATGGTAAAAATTGATTGGAGAAGTCTTACGAGAAACTCATCAGGTGTAGCTAATGAAAGCCATGGTGGAAGCCGATTAGTAATCATTCCACCCTTTTTAGGACCATAATCACCACCATTGGTCCTGACATAACCATCAGCTTCTTCACCTCTCAATCCATCCTCTTCACAGTGTCCATCAAAAGAGCTACACAAAGCATATATTGAACAATAAATACATATATATCCCACAATCATAATGCAAACTCAAGAAAGGACTACTATGAAGTGTAAAAGAAAAATTAACGGACACAAGCAGCGAAGGATCATGAGTAAGAAGAAAAAAAAGCAGAAAACTCATCCTCATATAAAAACGAAATTGAAGGTAATAATAAAATAAAAAAACTTAGAAGAGTAAAATAGAAGAGAGAAAGGTGCCCCTCGAGACTCCACAAAACAGCTGAATCTCACTAAGAGAAACCCCTCAATAATGCCTACCACACATGCCCTAAGAGACACTGAGTGAATCACTGAATTTTATAGAAAAGTAACCATACAATGTGGACTTGCCAAGAAACTACCAGAGTACAAAGCTTGGGTGATTACACATGATTGATCCCAAACAGAAAAGAATTTAAAGCTAAAGCAGCATTGCTAGGAAATGCAGTTTGCTATACAAAAGGAACATATATTATCTGACAACCAGCAGAAAGCACATCAAAGATTCAAAGTAATATCTAGGAGTTTAGGACAGTGATGATCTTTCTTTTACCCTTCATCAACTTGGTTATCAGTCTTTGGTGATCTTGTACGACGAGATGCGGGTTGCGAAATACTCATTGACAATGAAAGAGTTGCTGACATGGTAACTTCATCATCCCTTTCAAGTAAACTTGTAGAGACTGAGCTGCATAGCACACCAAAAAAATCATAAAAGATTATTATGTGAACCAAAGGGAAAAAATGAAAAGAAAAAAAGAACCTTCAAGCCATATTTCAAATGAAATGAACATTAAACAGGCAGTCCTAACTAGGACTTCAAACTCACATAACAAGGCATTCCAACCTTCTAAAATATGAGCAAGGAAATGCTTGAAAAGGCTCCTCAAACCACACTCCACAATCTAAGCATATTAAATTTACACTAGCACCGTGCAAACTTTTCAAAAAACCATGTAGAACTCATTAACAACTTTTTAGGAAATTCATAGATAATGTAGACATGCAGGCTGGTATATTCTTTCTATAATATTGAAAGGAAAACCAAAGTAGAAAACCAACAGTCCACAGCTTCAGTGTAAAGAATATATATGTAAAATAAATTTGTGCCAAACACAATGACAAGAACTACCCATGGGATCAGTTTCTCAGCTAGAAGATTTGGACTCCATACATGGTTGACAAGCGATCTCTTTAGAGGGGAATGACGAAATCATTTGGCGCCATGGTAAGAGTGGCTTCTTTTCTATTTGGAGATTATGTTACTTCCTTAAAAAAACTTCCCATGGATTTTCCTCCTCTAAACTTTGGAAGACAAACACTTCTCCTGAAGCTTGATTTTCTTTCGGACAAGAGACAAAAAGATGATCCCAACTGAGGAGGTTGCTAAAAAAAGATAACTTCGTTATTCCTAGTTGTAGTTTGTATGTGTCTTAAAGATGAAGACTCTGATAAACATCTCCTTTTTCGAATTTGGGTTCTTAATCCTTAGCTCTTTTTTTCAACCTTGTTTGGGTAAAAATGGCTCCTACCTCATTCTGTGAAAGATGTATTTGTCACTTGAAAATGGAGGCAAAAAAAGGTCAGATTTGATGGTGCACTTGGAAAGAAAGAAACCAACGGATTTTTGAGGACTTAGCTTCCACTAGGGAAGATTTCATGTTTAATTCTCAAGACTTTTGTACAGCTGGAGTCAAATTTTAGCCTATGTGCGTCATTTGACTTTTCCTGATTTAATAGATAAATAACTCCACAATAACTTGATGGCTTGAACCTTTTGTCCTTAGCTCTCCTTTCGTGCATGGGTGACACCACTTAGGTGTCTTTCTAATCTAATTCCTTCTTGTCAATAAACAGAATCACGTAAAAATTTGTAAAATTTCAGCACAAAGACAAAAGTAACATTATCTGAAATACAACTTCAAAATGTTAATATACTAAGGGATAAGCTTAACATGAATTGAACGATGGTATAACAAATTGGATACAAGACAGTTTAACTTGTTCATTTTCCTCATACTTCAACTTAAACAGATTAGATGGATCAACACAGCTAATCCACTCATATTATACGGGTTGAGTTAGCATCAAGCACTCTAACCCATTTTAATTATATTGGTTGGGTTAGAGTCCAGGTTTTTGACATGTTTATTTACCAACGAAAAACTAATCCAACATGAGACTCAAAATTTTCTAAAAGTTCTTCACCGTTGCGTAACGGACAATGGCAAGGATGAGATTTTTTTTCACAGCATCCTGCAATGGAGTTTTGCGGAACGACAACTCCAAAATCCGTAACAGCTCGGGTGTTTTATAATAGAACGGCTGAAATTAGATTCATGCATGAAATTCGATTTCACCAGCATGATACATTACCAAATTTTCTTACCAATCAAAAGTTAAACGCCAATATCCTTCATCATTATAATAGTGCCCCTTTTCAGCAAAAACCTATCTCGTATAAGCTTCTTAAATCACTACGATCGTCCAGGCTTCAGTCAAGTAATAACAACTACTATGCCAAATAACACATTATTTTGATCCGTCTCAGCAACTAATGACACAAATATTATATTTAAGGACTAGAAGTAAGCCGTAGATCTGACTCCTATCTGTCTCTCTTTCTGGTCGTATCCCATGTCAGATCGGAATGACAGGATACAGAACTTAGACAAATATCAACGTATGTAGGGAGAGGGAGTTTTAAGAGAAAGAGAGAAACAGAGAGGGAGAGATGAGGCACAGGAAAGCAAGTTCATGGTTAGCACATGCTACACTTCCAATCATTTATACAAATAAAAGAAAGGAAAAATTGACAGGAGAGGTCTGAACTTTGGCCGATAATTTTTAAAAGGTACCAACTTTAGATTAACCTGTGCAGGTCCCAACTATAGGGGGTCATAACTTTTAAAGGGCCTTAGTGACCTGATACCTGCTTAATAGGTCAAAAACAAATTAAAACGTGGGTCCCTTAAAACCCCACGTGACGCTCTCATCCATCTTCTTCTTCCTTTAGCCATCTCCTTCTTCAACCACCACTCTCACCTTCTCTGCTCTTCTTCTACCGTCGCATCCCACTCCTTCCCCACCACAAATTTCTAAAACACGCCAAGCTACAATATCTAACAATCTTCCCTCACCCCACGCAACCCACGCCGCCGCCATCGAAGCACACAAACCTCGCGAGTCTTAGCAAAGAAGAACAATGGGGATTTTGAGTTTTTCAACAATGGAAAATACGAGGGAATAAAGGGTAAAAATTGATGTGGAAAAGGGAGGAGAGGAGTGAGAATCAGAGAAGAGCTAGCAACAAGTTGAAGAAATTTAGAATCGTCATTATCTCAGACTCTCTCAATCAAATAGAAGTAATTAATAAATCTCGCATGAATGTAATTGATATACCGCTTCGTAAATCGAACCAATTTCTAACCGAATTTCTAATGACACCTATTCCCCCTCCCTCCTCTCTCTCTCTCTACAGTACCCTGTCAACTCTCTCTTCAGCAGACCCTTCAATCCTTCATTGACTTTGCTACGCATTGGGAAAAACACCCATTAACATTTTCTTGCTACCCATTTCTCTGTTTTCTGCAAGAAAACACAAAAACCAAAAAAAAAAAATTCACAAGAAAATGGCGAAACCCAGATTGTGTTATGGAGTAATTTTGATTCTTCTCACTTACTTTGGGTCCCAGAAAATTGTAGGGGAACTCAATAGAGGTAGAGGAGGAGGACAGTTAGACTCACGTGCCTCTTTAATGAGGTCACGTGGCCGGAGAACCCTCTTGTACCGGGTTGGCAACCCGCAAGGCCCTTTAAAAGTTAGGACCCCTTATAGTTGGGACCTGCATAGGTTAATCTAAAGTTGGTACCTTTTAAAAATTATCGATCAAAGTTCAGACCTCTCTTGTCAATTTTTCCTAAAAGAAATACAGAGATAAACCCATGTCAAGAACCTGAATTCGACTATAGCCAATCAAAAGGATGAGGAGGGAGATGAGTGCATCATACGTAATAACATAAGATCACAACAGCAAAGGAGTGATGGCAACCCTTAAACAGTTTGGGTCATCCTCACAAGTATGAATACTTGCATTAACAAAGCATTGCAGAAGATCATCTAGCACCAAGGTACGTAACAGTTTAGACAGAACTTTGCAATGTCTAAGCATTCAGCTTCCAACTTTCCGTCATAATTAGGTAACTCTGCCGCACAAGTCCGATAGCAAAATAGCAAGGAACGGAAAAGGTAATACCTATAATCACCTTTGTTATAAAGGTGGGCATGCAAGTCTTCCAAAACCTTGTAGAAAAGAACTCCACGCAACTTGGTTAACTCAGATTTAACATCTTGAAGAGCGCCAACCTGGGCATCAAACATAACTTACATCATGCGCAAACCATAGCTTTTCAGATTGTTATGCTGGTATCTTTTTTTTTTTAGGGGAAAAGAGAACCATATGTTATGCTGGCATCTAGACAGGAGGCAGCAGTGAAATCATTTAATCCATGGCACAAACACATCAGCAACATTTTGATTTTGAAATTTGATACAACTTTTTACAGTTCCAAAACTTAACTATCTAAAAAGTTGACACCATATCATGAAAATTGCAACCCCTGAACCCTTGGGGAACGAGGTCCAAAAACAAAGGCTGATCAATTCAGCATGACCATAAAAGAGTTGCAAAATAGAAAGATATAAAACAGTAACATCAGTTGGAGCGACCAACCGTTTGCAGACCCTCTCTCTCGAGCATCAATGTGGATTGAACATGCAGTTGGACTGCAGCATAGAACTGCTTCTCAGCAATAAGTTTCTCCATGCGGGCCGGAACCTATGCCATGCCAAAAGAACATTAACATCATATAGCAATTGCTTTAGCAGTCAATGTGAGATTTCATTATAGCTTGAACACAAATGCATGTGGCTCTCAAAAATCTATAGCATCACACAATTTCCGAAAATTTCGTTAAAGACCTAAAGAAAAGGTCATGATTATCTTACTTTTCGTGTAGACCATCAATCTATATTGGGGGAGGGAGTTTGCTTTAGTCCTTTTAGGTCAGCAAACAAATTTCTGACCAACCACCAAGAACTTTTTCCTGGTGGTGGATCTTGTTGAGTAAAAACCCAATATGGATCCAGGACTTCGTACCATGCTGTTCCCTGTCAGAAAAGTGCTTTTTTTGACAGGCATAAAGTGTTCAACTTTAGGTTTGTTACATCGTAAAACATTATGTTTAGGATTCTAGTTTATTTTTTGTACTCAATTGCTGTTATTTCGGAAATGAATTACAGTTTCCTAAAGGTTGTATAACTCTAGATTATGGATAGATCTAGAGAATAGTTGGGAAGGAGAACAAATACTGTCCTACATAAAGTGGTCAAAATTAAGGTTTCTCTACACTGGTAAGATCATAGGAAACTTGATAGCGTGTTTAAGATAAGGGATTTGTAAGACACAATCTAGGGAGATTGTGTGAGTGTTAATTCTTAACAGTAATAGTCATTCGTGGGTCAGTAATATAAATGTGGTTTTCTTAAGCAAACTTGTCTCATAGAAATTTCACGAGTATATTTTGTGCTTTCTAAATGATATTGGTTATCCAGTTCCCACTTTATAACTTTCTGACTAGTGTCTACAATAACAAATGTTAGAGCCACAATGCCGTGATAGAGAAGATAGGAGATGAGAGATTTTAGGTGGAAAGTTCATCATGTTGTAGTTCGATAATAAGAACACCTTCCCCTACGGCAATAGTTAAACATATACAAGCACAACAAGGATTATGATACTCTTGACAAATAGAAGCCCCGAAAATGTCAACAATTGCAGGTGGGAAGATTTGAGGCGATGTATGGCAGCAAACATTGCGGTTGGACCACCAAAAAATAAGTATTGTGTATTTGATGAAACAAAACCCAAGGTGTTATGATATATGAGAGAATTAGTAAAGTCATTCTAAGTCTTCAAGTTGTTTCTCATCAAAGATATGTTTGGACTAGAGATGGAAAAGCCTCATAACTACATAATGGACTGATCACCCAATTGGCAAAGAGAGGAGACCTCCAAATGACCAAAAGTGAAGACAAAGCAATTCTGCTCTTGGTGTACTTGCCCAATGTACAATACTCCCCTAATTCTTTTCTTAAAACAAGTCATAAAGAATCTGGAATCAATAAATATTTTTCAACCAGGTCAACAGGAAAGCATGTATTCAATTGTTAAAATAAAATAGACCGGAGTTCAAATGTCAAGATGCTACAAGTTATATAACACATAACGCCAAGAACTAATTGCTAAAACACCAGTCCACCACAGTAACAAAAACTCTTGCAAAATAATGATGCATTACACCACATGCATATGAAGCGTACTGCCTTGTACTTAAAAGTCTTAACTAGATAAGATAGTAAAAAGTATTGTAATTATACATACTCAAGAAGAAGGTTAGTAAGTAGCAAGCAGATATTGGGATTCAGGCAAACATAATGCATTTGTATATACCTTAGATATACCCTCAATCTGATCTAAAAGGGAGATAATATGGCGTAGTGTAACAGACCGGTACCAGAACTGATGCAACTGCTTGTTACGAGCACCCAGTCGTTTCTTTGCCTCGGCCAAATCAACCTTTAAGACAGAAATGCTTTCCGCAGATTCACTAAATAACCGCAAAATCTGATCAGAGAAGGACAAAAGACAGAGAGATTGTTGAATATGATTCACTAATTACAAATTGAACAGCTATTACGATCTCAAAGCCAAAAAGAACAGATGAAATAATAATCTCAAAGACAAAGTATTGAGAAAGGAAAATTGAGATTCTTTTTTGTAGCAGAGTGATAAAAGGGTCACTCAAAAAAATTTAGATGGGGGAATTTGGAGAAAAGGGTAGAGAAGGGAGAGGGGGGGAGTCATTTTCTCTTTTTTAGGTACAGTGGGGAAAGGGAAGGGGATGGAATTAGAAGGATCCATTTCGAAAAATTGGAAAGATTTGAAAGGAAAATGCAAACTCGATCTTCTCTCCCCTTCCTGCCTCCCCCATCTCTCCCCTTTCTTTCCTCCACCATTGCTATCCAAACAATGTGTAAGAGATGTCAAAAGGATCAAAGAATGTTGCCCAACACCAAAATTCTTTCATGGCTAGAATTAGATACTTTAGCAAGGCATATCAAAAAATTCGCATCTATAATTAGAAAATCATATAAACTAACAGCTAACAATATAAAAGTACATTAGCAAAAATAAGTGAACTTTCCTCTCATAAGAAATAAAGAAAAGAGGGTTATAAACAATAAAGGCTCAAGCCCTCAAGCTATCGTTGAGCAACTTTCTAGAAAATAAGGCAAAATCAAGCAACATTCAAACAGCCAAAAAATTGACTCCAGCTATACAAAACCCTAACATAATGGAACTTAGAATTCTAGTGAGTGCAAGCTAAATTCTGAAAAATCCATTATTTTCTTTCTTCTCAAGTGCACCATCAAATTGGCCACAAAATCATCTTCTGAACCTCGGCAAGCCAACCTTTGTCTGTTCTTCTTTTCTAAGCAACACGAGCATCTTTTATGTAACAAGGTTGGACCAGCTCAATCAAACAAGGTTAAGGATAAGGGCCAAAGAAAAAAAAAGAACCTAAGACAAAGGAGAGAAGATCAGTAATCAACTCCTCCTCCTTAAGGCACAACAGCAAGTCCGAACAACTAGTAATGACGAAGTTCCTTCTCCTGAGAACATCATCGATTCCGTTCTTCTTTTTCCCTGCTGCATGGGCAAATGTTTTTTGAGGAAGCAACAAAAGCTATTAACAAAGAAGATGCCCCAGGCCACTCTTAGGATGATGCCACATCATCTAATCATTCCCCTCCAAGGAGACCTCTTGAACACAAGATGCTCTTAGGAAAATGAGTGAACTCACGACTGCAAAGAGCCAAATGAACATAATACCACATATTGGCAACTAGAGACTAGAATACTTCTCTTGGAGAAGCTCTTCAGGTTTGCACTTCACATATAAGTCCATAAACATCCATAAATATGGATGTGCAGTTGAGTTACAGATAGGAAGATTCCAAAAATCATTCCACTTAAAGAAGGAGGAAGTGTTTTGGTATAATGACAAGCAGCAATGCTTTAGAAAACAAAACAAGAATAAACTTGTCCTAGAGTAGAAGAGAAAGATGAGGTGAATTATTCAGGAGTACTATTTTACTAAGTGTGAAGAGGACAAACCCCACATGTAAGTTAGAAGTAGTTGTCTCACATTGAAGAAAAAGAGGAAAAATGACTAACATATAAGCTATCAGGCTACTCCACCTATCCCAATTGGATTTAGGATGTAACCTCAGTTTCACTAGGCTTGTATGAAGTAAGACTCTCCTTTGAAGAAGATGTTTATGCAGGTTACAGGTGCCCATTGAAGTTTTAATATGGTATCACAATCGATGAGGATCTTTGCACACTGACACTGTTGTAACTAAATAGGAAGGACCCATTAAGCTAACGAATGCATGTCTGGAGAGGATTTGAAAATCTATTTGGAGCATGAAGTCTATCAGTATTTATTTACCTAGAATAGGGGCCTCATGTTGGAAATCAACTCCCAACAAGGAAGTTGTGATGTATAACTAGATCTTTGATCAATCACGAATAAAGTGGCATTCTAGGCCTCTTTAAATTGTTGCTCATAATATCGTCCCAAGTTATTCATTATGTAGATAACCAATATGTTGATTCAACTTGCTATTTTTGTTACTTCATATATGTTAGGAAGATATGTTGTCCTTCTCATCCATTCAATTCATACCAATCCACCTCGTTCATCATCAAATGATAAAAAGGGAATGCACCCAGAAGCCTGATATTAGGCACCAGCCCTTCAATATCACTAAGAAAGGCATGAGACGTTCTAAAAAAAAGATCGAGACGCTTCATGAATCTCTAAAAAATCGGGACGCTTCACAAACCTCTTAAAAAAGATGTGGCTGCTTCATGAACCTCCTATACAGAGACCAGGCACAATGCAAGAGTTTCCACCCAAAAAATTTCTTATCTAACTCGTGGATGTATGATGGTGATATTAAAAAGGACATAAAGGAAGTGGAGATACTCAATTTTCTCTTACATTTAATATAAGCTTCAATTAAAAGATAATACATCTCAAGCCTTTGAATATTAAGCGCATAGGCCTATATGTCATTAGGATCGCAGGCTCCAGGACCCCTCGCTGTTATGTTGGCAAAGCCTTACAAAGATGACTCACCCAGTCACCCTGCTTCATCTAACCACTTTATATGTGCCATAGGATCAAACTCTGATCCCACCAACTCGTGTATGACTACAACTGACAGGAGTTGGCTCAACAAGTCTTCTGGCTCTGTTTTCATCATATTTGGCTTCAGCACAATTCACCAAGCCCAGGATGATCCTAGAGATCTAGCACTTGAGTTTGACTTGTCTCCCTATATTTCCTTTTCCTCTGTCCAAGTAGCCTTCCTAATAGAACATCCAAGTGGTTCTCATTTATCTAGTTAAATGCAACTTTTTCCAACACGCTCATTGTAATTTTAAGTCCAACCAGAACGAACAAAAGATTAAGAGACGGACCAGACCAGACCAGATGTTCCAATATTCTTTTACAAACCCAAGTTACTGCTCTCAAGGCTAAGCTATTCTTAAATACCAGCATGGCAACTTGGCGAGCTAGGTTTTGAGCACTTACACCCTTTTCTTGTGCAAAAACACTTCATGATTAAAAGTTTGAAACAAAGTCAAATCTCGCTTTGCACAAACTTGCTAGTATAGCCACTAGGACATCTTTCCAATTGACCTCATCACTTTATAAAACGATCAACTCGAGAAAATAAGCTCTAAAACATTTTAAAGACACATATCAACTCTAATCACTTACGACGATTTTCCAAGTCGAAAGAAATAAATTGGTACCTGGGAATAATTTTGAATAGCTCTATTAAAACCACTGTGATAGGCATGGACAACTTCATCCACAACATCCTCAATAACCTCACTCTGCTCTTTCAGGGCTTGCAATTCATCTTTTGCAGTCAACAATCGGACCACATGAGGCAACGAATCAAACCGCGCCGCCGCCCAGCTTTCATCTATTCTTGCTAAATCCTCTCTCAAATGCTGCAAAATCATGACAACAACCAAAAAAAACAAAAAATTATCACATGTATAATTGTATATGCATACACTCAACAAACATTTCCAGAAAATTATTAATAGCATCAATGTAACATCACAATATAATGCATCATCACTAAATTGAATTGAATTAAATTGTTGTACTTACAGCTTTATCAGATGGGACAGGGAGTCCATCAAAAAGTCCCATCTCGAGCTCAAATTATCTTCAATTGCGACTACAAACTCCTCGAAACCACTAAAATCTGAATTTATTCGAATAAAAAGTGTAAATCAACAAATAAATTATGAATTCTTACTCTAATCAGTATGTGTAAGATACAAATATTAAATCTTATAATTTATAGTAGAATTAGTCGTAAACAAACCTTCAAATTTATGGAAGATCCAAGTTTCCGTTGTCGTCGATTATTACTTGAATTTTATTTTCTCTGACTCTTCTTATCTGTTCCTCGAATTCAGAAAAGGTAATTTGATGCTGGAAATCCGAAATTGTTGTTAGAAAAACTGAAAATTGATGAATGTCGAGACTAAAGAAAGATGTAAAATGTAATTGAGGGTTGCGAAAGTCCAAAATAATACCAGTATGAATCACAATGGTCTTTTCGTAAATAAAACGAAGTTACACGTCCTGAGTTGGAAAGAAGAAACCCAAAAAAATTTGGCAATGTCAAAAATGAGGTGCGTACTCGGTAAATTTTGTCATCTTAAATAGCGAAATGGATTCCTTGAAAAAAATAAGCAAAATGGAGTGAGTGTCAACTTCTAGAAACGGTGTGGATGTATAACTCAACAAGTATTGTACATGTTGAAACTGAATTTAAATTTAGGGGAATGTCTTGTATTTTCGTGTTGAGATGAAGTTGTGTTGAAAGGAAGAAGGTCAAATCGCTTCTCTAAGATTGTCGATGTGTTTTTTATTTACTAAATTTGTATTTTAATTAAGGGAGTATAAAAAGCGAGTCTTTAAGATGATTTCACAAGTTTCGATATGTTGGAGATTTGTATTTCCTCTAATATGTTGGAGATCATATATGATAGAATAAGGGTTTTACCAAACACAAATCATGAAACTCTACTCTCTAGTGTTAGAGAAATAATTTTTTTAAAGTTTTGTTTTCTTTGAAAGTTATATCTAAACCAGGTTGAAGAAAATTTTGATGGTGGTGGTGGTAGTTGCCGCAGGGGGTGGCTCTGATTATGGTGTTTTTGATGGTAAAAGCAAAAAGAAAGAGGGATAGTTTGCTAGTGGTGTTAGTGACATGGGACGTACATCAATGGTGGGGATGGTTGTGGTGGGTGGATGCCTGTGAGGGAGTAGAGAAGGAGATAGAAAGGAGATAATGTGTACAGGGGTGTGCGCATACAAAATGCATATAGGCAGTTTAGCAAATATGGACAGTATTTAGCTTATCATAAGCTGATTTATACTATGCATCAATTAGTCTATCTCTTTTCATGTGCAGATATGACCCTTTGCAATTTGCTCTTATTTTGGGGATTGTGCCCAATTTTTATAGTGTCCTCAAAATTAGGCACCTTACTTACATTAGTTGGCAAACCCAAGCAAGGGGGAGAGAGAGAGTCAATTTTTAGAGTGTCCTCAAAATTAGGCACCTCACATACCCTTTTCTTGAAACACCATTGACCATCTCCTTGACTACCTCATCATCGCTTGGCCCAACCACCGTCACCCCTCCACCATGACCACCAATTGCCCCAATCCAATCGGCAACACCGCTCAACCACCCACCGTAAATTCTCCACGCACGATCCCTGAAACCACACCATACACCACGAGAACCCACCCATCAAGTAGACCTGAAGGAGATAGGGCGAAAAAATCACCCCACCTCCATAAAAAAAACTACCCCAACCACCTACAAACGCCTCACTCCATCAAAACTACAAAAGAAAAGTATACATTCTATTCTGAAATAAACAGAGCATTTCTCTCGAAAAGCTCGCATACAAAAGAGATTTCATTTATTTTAGAACGGAGGGAGTACAGTTCCAATGAAAAGTAACCAAATATGACACGCCTAATGTTAAACACCTCAAATTCACCACCCCTCGCTTAACTAGGGGCCAAGACCCAAGATGAGGAAGCACAAAGTCACAAACAAAAACAATTCATACTCTCAAATTGAGCCATACTAACAATGGCAAAACTCCTAAGAAGTCTCCCTATCTTAACTCTCCGCCCCAATCTAAAACCTCCCCATTTCTTCCCCACAACTTCCACTGTAATCCCCTTCTCTATTTCCTCCATTAAAATCAACCTTCACCCACCTTCATCTTCTTCTTCACTTTCTCAGCGCACACACTGCAGTAGTAGTGCTCCTGTTTCAGCTGTCTCACATGTTACAGAGCAGCAAAACCCAATCCAACCCGCAAAAGATACAAACTTGGAGTGGATCAAACGCACCGCCTTATGTGGGCATTTGGGTGAGGATGATGTGGGTAAACGGGTCACTCTTTGTGGGTGGGTTGCTCTTCACCGAGTTCATGGTAGCCTTACTTTTGTTAATCTTAGAGATCACTCTGGCATTATTCAGGTATCTTTCTTTTCCTCACTCCCTACCTTATAGTATATGATATATATGTATGCCTTATAATTTAATGCCTTATGCCAAACAAAGAAGCATAATTTTTTTTTTGTTTACATTAATTTGTTGTTTGTTGCAATGGTTTTGCTGGGTGGTGTGAATTTGGTGGTTTGAGGTGCTCCTTCTGATGAATAGGGATATATTTGCTCCGATGACGTGACGGTGAAGTGATACTTTTTAGGATCATATTGAGCTATTCCAGTCCATTATCAGTTAGTTTTAGGATGCAATATTTTGTAGGTGCAAGAAACTTATTATATTAAGCTGATTGTGTGCTGCATGAAGCTCTTAATTCTGATGTATGGTTAAATTGTAGATATATTATTGGCTGTAGTATAGTGTGTTATGGACTTATAATCGATACCACATACTCGTGCGTTCGACAATGTTTGTAGTTTTGGACCTTGTATGTCTACAGTGGTAGATTATGAGATGTGGGAGGTTTATTTATGAGTTTGTGAGGGACCTTTGAAGCAAGTCTGTTCTATGTTTTTTATTTTTAACTTTCTACCACGGAATCGCTCCTCTTGGTTGCTTATCCATTTCATTTGGAACTTGGAAAGCCAAGGTTCATATTAGAATGTTAGGGCAAGAGATGCAACATTGATGTGGCTTTGCAGTTTGGATAGGGTTTACACAATGATATGCTCCAAAGCCATTTTGGATAACTTGCCAAATATTTGTTGTTTACTTGCTTTTTCTTAGATAGTAGTAAATCTCGCTTACCTGTTGATTTCGAAGCTACCTTACGTGTGAGTTTGCAACTTGCTGTTTTTTTTTTTACCGTATCTTGCTTCTTTATGGAAAGAGTTGCTTGATATTGTAGTCGTACCAACACCTTTCCCTATCCCTTAAACCAATTTTTTTAAATAGAGAGGAGATGCAAAAAGAAGAAGAAATTAGCATTTTGTAGAGAAATAATGTGGATGCAACCTTTTTTTTCTTTTGATGTTTATAAAAATTGATTTTATCCTAAAATAGTGGTATTGGTTCATTGTGAGTAGATTACAACACTTCCCAGTGAATTTCCTGATGCACATGCTATGGTGAATGGCTTGAGGTTGGAGTATGTGATTGCTGCTGAAGGAGTAGTACGTTTAAGACCAAGCGAGGCTGTCAATGAAACGATGAAAACTGGGATGGTGGAGGTATGTTATATGCAGTTTGTGACTTTACTATCAATCTTGTGCCTAAAAGGCTATGATCATCTTGAAATATAAGGTGTAATGAATTTCATAATACTGAAGAACATAGTTATTCACAAGGCCCTCACTCATCAGTTTGTTGGTTGCCCGAAAGGCTTGAACTATGACAAACTCTGAAAGGAAGTGCCTTTCAGCAGATCCTACAGCATTGTTGAAAGATGATAGTGAACAGTTGTACTAGTGCTCGTAGAGCATATACGCACGCTGAACAGACAGTACCGATATTTGCTCCAATTAATTTACTTTGTTTACTTCTTCATTTGAATGCCACAAGATGTTTACATGTCAACTCTGAAATAGCATTTATGCACTAAATCTGATAGTAAATGGCAGGTTGCTGTAGAGCATGTCAAAGTTTTAAATTCTGTCAAGGTCAAATTGCCCTTTTTGGTTACTACTGGCGATGACGTGAAAGACTCTGCGAAGGAAGAGATACGTTTGAGGTAGCACTTTTGATTGATTTTATTGAGATGAGACATATGTTGAATGTGAAATCTTGATACTGCTCTGTTGTGTTTTTACATGCTGTTTGGCTTTAGTTGACTACTTCGATCTTGCAATAGTAGTGCGAGAGAAGTGAAACTTAATTTATTCTAAATGTGGATGCCGAGTGTCTAAATATTGCTTCTATATATTCTGAAGTGGTTGATTACATACGCTTGTTTGACACCTATATTGCGAGGATGAACATGTTACACTAGCAAAATTATTGCTGTACTACAGTTCAAGTGATCATGAAATACCCATTCAATGCTGATTGAACATACCATATTCCCCGTGGATGCATGATAACATACATTTTAGAATTGGTTATCTTGTTCTATTCTGGGCTTGGCCTGTGTGGAAATTGGACACTGATGCAGGAACATGTTTTAGACCCTACGATCTATATCTGCTGCTAAAGACCTACACCAATCATTCAGTTCTCTCAAAAGATAAATAATGAACTGCAGATTAACCGACTTCAAAGAGAGGGCCTTGTTAGGTGAACTCCATAACAATAATGATGTCAAAGAAAGCTACTTCTTTTTTCTTGATGTCCATCTTTTAGGCGCTCTTGAAAAGTTTGAGAAGAAATACAAAATAGAAATGAGGAAGAGACAGTTTGTATTATTCTATAGTCTTCTAATGATATAACCTACTCCCTCCGGTTTTTATTAGTTTACCCATTTCTATAGGGCACATTTGCCGATGCACTAATTTGAAATTTTGAACCTTAATATCTCTAATCATCAATAAGCAAAAATTACAAGAAGTTGATATTTGGATAAATACACATTAAGACGAATCTAACAAGATCTCACATGACTATATTTTTCGTGAAGTACTAATGGCAATAGATAGTTAAAGTCATGTATGTGAATAGTGTCAAAAGTCAAAACGGGTAAACTAATAAAAACCGGAGGGAGTATTTGATAGACTTATAGTAGATGGCTTGGATGCTGTTCTATTTTAAGCACAAGCCCGGAAGTAACCTAAAATTTGAACTCTTTTTGCAACTTGCTTGTTACAAGACCAACTAACATTTCTTTAATTATCTTCTGAGAGATAAACATACTCGAAGAATTACCACTTTTCTTGATCTCTTTGTTTGGTCAAGCTGATCAATTGATATTTTTGCTTATACGTAGATACCGGTGCTTAGATCTGCGTCGCCCCCAAATAAGTTCAAACATAATGCTGCGACATAGAGTGCTGAAACTCATACGAAGATATCTGGAAGATGTACATGGCTTTGTGGAGGTGGAGTCTTGCTCTCACTGTTCAATTTATACCTTTTTATGTATATTGCACTGTGTATCTTTGTCATTTTTCCTGATGCTTATCTTATATATAAGGCAGATTGAGACCCCAATGCTTTCTAGGTCTACCCCTGAGGGTGCTCGAGATTATTTAGTGCCTTCAAGAGTTCAGGTATTGGTTTTTATCTCTACCCCCTTTCATCTTTTGGCTTTTAGATATCCTTCTGGAACAGTCTAGACTATAAACCACTCGCCAAACATGGCTTGGAATGGTTAGATATGACATGCATTTTGTTCAAATTCTTAACTCGTTTTAAATTAAAATTTGAAACGATGGTGTCCTGTTGAAGCTTTTATAACACGTGTCATGGTATATACCTTGCTGCTACACCCCTTGTTATTGTTTGGTATGTAAATATCAACAGGTGGCATAGTCCCCCCCCCTTTCTTCCAATATCCCAACTAGAAAAGAAGTGCAAATACGTATATCCTCTTGTGATATGTTAGATGTGACAAATGAAAGAGCAAATGTTTTTTTGAGCCATTTTGTCCAGTCCTTCAGTTGATCAATTTGTCTTTTATAGCTTATACTCTACCATATATGTGTATGAAGCCAGGAATGTTTTATGCTTTGCCCCAAAGTCCTCAGTTATTCAAGCAAATGCTAATGGTCTCGGGCTTTGATAGATATTATCAAGTAGCAAGGTAAATACAATTCTTGACTGTCTCCATATCTGCATTTGTTGCTTCTTTAATTTGTATTACCAAGGATCATTTTATGTGTTGTAGTCGATGGGCTCAACTTGTCTCCATCTCCTCCCAATTTGTTACTTTTCCAAAGCCTGCCTCTCTCACCCGCCTCCAAGAAAATTGATAGAATATGAATTGCAAAAAAAGAGACAACCAAACTAGAAGGTTGACTGTTACTGAACAAGACAATGTTGTTAACAAACTTATGACACTTGATTTCTCTTCCAGATGCTTTCGGGATGAGGATCTGAGAGCTGACAGACAACCGGAGTTCACCCAACTGGATATGGAATTGGCATTTACTCCTTTGGATGAAATGCTGAAGCTAAATGAAGATTTGATCAGGGAGGTGTGTATGTAAATATTCATAGTAATGTTTCTAAAGGCTGGTATCTCAATATATATAAAGAAATTGATGACAAAGGTGATACCTTCTTGTTGATCAAACTAATAATTCTATTAATTACTGTACACTATTCCATCACTTTATTATATATGACTTGCAGTATCTTCTCTGTCTATCCAGACCATTTTATTGCTCTCACTTGTTACTTTTCTGTCATTTGCACATGCTAAATTCTCAGTTGTAGAGTTCTGAAAGCCATATCTGTTAAGCAATTTGTGTTCATCATATGCAGAAAAAATTTGCTTTTTTTTTTCCCTCTCGAAATGTAGGCAGCTTGATTATGATATTTATGCTTGGTATTTTTTTATTGATACTGCTGTGCTCGTAAACAGGATACAAGTTCCATGTCCTCTTGCTTTATACTTCCTCTGTTTCTTAATAGATGCATCATATTGAGTTTTTACACTATTCAGATATCAACTTTGACCATATATAATTACTAATATGTAAAGATAAATGTCATTATTCTACTTCCTACTGGGTTAGTCTCAATGTATATTTTCAAATTTTTTTTTTATAATTTTTAATGATATATAATCGAAGATATTGATGGTCAAAGTTGTGTATCGGCAAGTGTGCACAGTCCATATGATGCATCTATAAAGAAATAAGAGGAAGTATCTAATGTGGGTTGTGCTTGAGATGTTTATCTTTAATCTCAATTTCTCTCTTGCTTATGCCTGTCAGACTTTCATGTCCAGATTCTCACACATAGTTTGTAAGTTTTTTCTTGCAGTTGAAAATATTGTTTTTCCCTCTGTATAATCTAGCATGTATTTTTGTGATATCTTTTCGCAAATGCAAGTTAAGTTGGATGTGGAAAATTTGTACTATATACTTTTACTTGCTTTGTCGACAACAATCAAAATAATACATTGTTTAATGGCTTTGTCATATGATCTCTGTTTGGAAATTAAAACTTCGTAGAATGTATGAAAGCCATTATTGACTTCAGGTCTTTCGGGAGATTCAAGGTATTGAGCTTCCCAACCCTTTTCCCAGGCTTACGTATGCCGAAGCAATGGATCGATATGGATCAGATAGACCGGATCTTCGTTTTGGTCTTGAGTTAAGAGATGTAAGTTTTTCTGCTCAGATGGAATTCTATAGTTGGTCATCCACAGATATACTCTGGAAGTTACCTGCAAAATTGATCGAGTTTAAAAGTTTCTTTTGTGTAGGTCTCTGATATTTTTTCTGGGTCTACATTCAAAGTTTTTGGAGAAGCATTGGCTAATGGGGGTGTGATAAAGGCATTGTGCATACCCGCAGCTGCAAGTGTTTATTCTAACACAGCACTTAAAAAGGGTGATTTATTTAGTGAAGCAATAAAATCTGGGGCTAAAGGTTTACCCTTTCTTAAGGTCACAAGTGATGGTACGTAGGTTTGATTCACTCCCAAGGTTAACTATATCTTCTGATCTAACAGTTTTGTGGTTCTTCAGGGGAGCTTGAAGGGATACCTGCTTTAGCATCAAGTTTGAATCAACAAAATAAAGAAAACCTGTTGAATCTCTGCTCTGCGCGATCTGGTGACCTTATCTTGTTTGCCGTGGGTTTGGAGAAGTCTGTGAACAAAACCCTTGATCGACTAAGGTTACACGTGGCGCATGAATTGGGTATGGTTGATCATGTAAGCCTACACCTCTCTTACTTGTAGTGATTGGGGTTCTCTGTGATATTCAATTTGTATTAGTTGCTCACATTGTTCATGTCTCCACCTCAGTCCAAGCATTCAATTCTTTGGGTGACTGATTTCCCGATGTTCGAGGTGGAACGACGATGAACAGAGGCTTGAGGTTCGTTGCAGTATCAGATATTAATCCTCTTTTATTGCGCTCAATGAATGATGATGGTCTCCTTTTGTTGTAGTACAGATCGTACTATGGTCATTTGTAATCGTGTACTTTGCTAGTGATCTATTAATTTTGTACTTCATCTTCTACAGTTCTACTTGATAGTTTAGGTAAGCTAGTAAGTTATTTCTCCTGGTGCTTTCTATATTAGTTTTTAGGTGGTACTTGAATAGCTTTATGTCCTTGTTAATACGATCATTGAACACTCAGTTAGAAGCCTCGAGGTGTAGTTGTATAGGTTGTACTTCGTAAGTCGTAACTGCTCTATGCCCTCCCTGGGTTCTAGCTGTTTCCTCTGAAGATCGTGCTTTATTGTGGTATAGTGGTGTTGTCTAAGTAATGCCGAACTTGGGAAGGATATGGAGTTTTTGCCCCAAAGATCAAGTAATAGGTGTGTTATTGGGCTTTAGTCTTATGACTTCTCCTGAGTAATATTCCTATTATCCCATTATAGTGGGTCAGTCACCAGTTGCAGCCTGTTGTCTAGTTTCCTTTTAATCTTTTTCAACAACCAGAAATCTAACATAGAAATTAAAATTTCTCATATTGGCATCTTATTACTTTCATGATGCCACACCATCCCAACAAAAGAATCAGAACTCTTTATACTCTTCAGTTTGAGTACATTAGGCTCTATCTTACAACAATATGCTATTATACTCTGGTAATACCACTGCTGCTAGTCTTATTCTACTGCATGGTTTTTTAGGTGCATAAGTTATGAATAAAATACTTGTTTTGCAGGCTTTGCATCATCCATTCACTGCTCCAAACCCTGAAGACACAGAGGATTTATCCTCTGCTCGAGCTTGGCATATGATATGGTTTACAATGGAGTAGAGGTACACTTCCTATTTTAATAATTTGTATACTCTCAGGCATCTTTACCATTGATAAGAGAAATTTTTCTTTCCAGATTGGTGGGGGAAGTTTAAGAATATATAAGCGCAAGGTGCAAGAAAAGGTTTTGGAAATTGTGGGCGTCTCACCGGAACAGGTTAATGTCTCCCTATGTATAAAAATAGATTGATTGAACAAGTTAATGTCTCCCTATGTAATTGAAATAAGTTGACTGAACAGGTAAATGTCTCCAAACCCTGAAGACACGAGCCTTTGTCATGTTTTGAGATATTAATACCGAGGAATTGTATCACATTTCCTATTGTTCACAGGCTGAAGCAAAATTCGGCTATCTTTTGGAGGCTTTGGACATGGGAGCTCCTCCACATGGTATGTATAACAACTTTGAATATGGGTATAGTTAACTCTTGGTTTAGTACTGTTGAGTGAGGCTGAATTCTGTGTTTGGCGTTTTCCGAACTTCATATCGCTGGTTATAAGGCAATACTTCAAGTCTTGTACCATGGTGTTCTGTAGTTTTGTTGTTGTTAATGTAGGCTACTTAGTATTTGAGTGGTGCTAGTATAAAGTACTTGGTTATCTGTCCTGTATAAATACAGGAGGCATAGCCTATGGCGTGGACAGACTAGTAATGCTGTTGGCTGGAGCAAATTCCATCAGAGATGTGATCGCTTTTCCAAAGACATCCACTGCTCAGTGTGCCCTTACACGAGCGCCATCTGAAGTAGATCCCCAGCAGCTCAGAGACCTCTTCATAGCAACATTATAACTAGCTAGTGCCCAGTTCCATTTTTGTTCTTTGAGACGGAGCATGTACATCATACATTGGGGATATTAGTCTGACCTGTTCTTTCAATTTTTAGGTTTTGTTTTTCCTTCTCTTTCCCCTGTTTTCTTTTGGGGAAGAGATAGACAAGCCTTAAACCAATATGGCTGTAAGTAGGTATTTGTGACTATCGATCTTTAGCGAAAGGATTGAGGTTGGTTGGTGAGGGATATAAAAACTTTTATATTTTATATTACTCCCGCTCCCTAATTTATTCAAGGTTGTAAGTAGGTGGTTGTGACAAGTAATTTCGGATACAGGGAATAAGAGTTTTCGGGATGTGCTGTTGACTTGGCCGCAGTACTTTATTTCGCGTCCATCAGTTCACCATAATGTTCATAATAGTCCTTTCTTTTTGCATCCAAAGCGATTCATAAAATGATATCTCATTGGCATGAGATATACAATGCTGATAAATGAGTCACAATTTACAGATATGTGCATCCCATGATAAAAAACCAAAAACAAAAATCTCCCATAGAAGCACAATGACAATTTGAGGTACTAGTATACTTCAAAATTAGCCAAATAAAAGAATACTACCAATGTCATTAACTCATCACCAAGACAACACATACAGCTGCAAACTGTACTAAAGCGCACACATGCTCTTCATCACACTAAACATGAAGTACCCTGTGGGCTGCGTTCTAAAAAATCAAGATATATACAAAAATCCAGAGAGAATGTTGTAATGGGAAAATGTTCTACACAACTAACCAAACATTGCCTCACCAGATTAAAGGGAGGGGAGGCGGAGGGGGAGAACGCAATTTACTAGTACATTTTGTTTCTTTTTTGGAAAGTTGTTCGTTTCACAAGATATCTTATCTCACTTGGAGAACAAGTAATCTCGTTGCATCAAAATCTCTACAGATGCACAATACAAAAGAGCGAGAGAAAGGGGGTCCTTGAATGCTCGGTACATCAAGTTAGCACTCCGACAGCTACATTGGCGGTCTTTCGGTCATGAGAAGGCCAGAGCACAAAATTTCAACATTGCATTAATCAATCCCCAAGCTTGAGTAAGGTTCAAATCCAACCTGAAAAATCAAGGGTGGGGAGCAAAGGCATATTATATCTTTATAAGGTAAGCTATCCAAAAATAGCCAGCATAGGTCATTGAGGAAAACATAGAAAGTCGAAGCTCTAGTAGTAAGTAGTAAGGATATCTTTTGTAATTCATGTTATCCATTGTTACAGACAAAATACAACTGTCATGGTTAATTCATGAATTGTCCATGAAAATTATCAACCTTGAAGTATACAGGGCACTATAACATAATAATTACGTGTAAAAAATAATGAATATATTGTGCTACTGCTATTTATGAGAAATATACAATAATTTATTGAAATATACTACTCACAGAGACAGTCATCATGAACAGCGCCAAATGGTCTCGCCCAAAGGTTTGCGACTGACAAAATTGTAAGCTGAGGAAAGTAATTTTTCTCTGAGACAGGAATCGTATTTGTGATGATTACTTCTTGAAACAAACCACTGGATAACCTCTCAATTGCAGGGGGACTGCAAATACATAAGTAACAAAAGAGCCATAAGGGTCTCAATTAACAGCAACCAAGTATAGAAATCGAATCATTTTGTCATGATTAGGGTCAATAGCCATAGTTGCGCATAGTTTCTAAGTAGCATAAATTTAGTCATCTAATGGATATCAAAGCGGAAATCAGAGAAGTTATTGTACAGTTCATCTGCAGTGTGTTAAGAAGAAAAAAAA